>JAUMHE010000053.1:16187686-16199595 GCA_032359235.1 Enteromius mattozi | reverse complement strand
TTATTTAAAAAAAAAAAAAAAAAAAAAAAAAAAAAAAGAAGGAAAAAAGTAAAATGACCTAAAGCTAAATAACCATCGAAAAACAGATCGATAAAAAATAAACTAAAATCAGAAGAATTTAATGTTGCACTTCTGTAGCTGCATCCAAAAGCCAAATAATAACAATAATAAATACATATCTTGCAGCAATAAGATTTAGCGGATATAACATAACTCAAAACAATGACTTAAACACGTGAATGGATTCCATATGGTACAAGTCGAAAAGCATACCACTTCACCGAGCAGCAGTAGTCCTTTTCGGGAGGTGATGAATTCTTTACTCGGCAGAAGAGCGTGGACTACGGTCTGTCGTGATCGGTTATTCTCCGGAGCCTCCATGTCCCCCATGATCACGCCTATTAAACTCTTCTGTTCCCGGATAAAGTTCACTGATGAGATGCTCCTGCTCTCCGCTGAGAAACAGCTACTCTTCGCAAATCGGCATAACTTTCCACGGAGTGGAAACGGAAATAATGACAGTGCGGAAACGAAGCACACAAAAGAGCAGCATCTGCATTCCCGAAATCTGGAGACCGTTAATAAGTGAACAGAGAATGTGGGCGATACATCTCTCACCGGACGGAGTGGCAGCTGTAAATATCCTTCATCTGATTCAGTCTGCTCTGTTTTGAATTAAGGTTTTTGATACTTAGTCACTTTGTTATTCATAATAACAGATAATAAAGTGTTTAGTCTGTTTTGAATGTTTTTTAAAGTCTACCAGGAAACTATCAATCTATGTATATATATATATATATATATGTTGAGACAATAATGATTCACAATTTATGAAATTTTTGAATGAAGAATTTATTTTGAATGGTGATGATTTATAGATAGGTGCATCTTTTTGCACACTTACACATATCCAACTGAGCAATAGCCTATTTTCATTTCTGAAATCTGGAGAAATCTGCATAACTTAACAGAGACTGATACATTTCTCACAGGACAGAGTGGCAACTGCTTTCATTAAAAATCAAATGCATTGTTATAACTATATAAGTATTTTACAATTTTCTGTAGGTTATTTAAAAAATAAGTCTGTTTGCAAGAATGCTGGACCTGCAGAGCTTTAATTTGTCTCTGTTTGGGCCTCTGTGGTGGTTCTTGGTTTGTTGAATGTGATTTTTTTACAAAGAATATAGCCATCCAAGGACCACAAGACTGCAGCCGCAAAACCCACAATCTGTCAACCAAAAAACTTCATTGTGAAAAACGTTGTGTCATAATGTTTGCATCATTTACAATGAACATTCACGAGGATGGATTAGGTGTGAAAAAGCACGAAAGATTTAAGGCCTGCATGGTTCTTAAAAAGAGAAAGAGAGAGTTGCAGGAATGAGGGATGTATACATTCTCACCCCTCCGCTCAGCGTGCCCTTCACTGTGTACGTGGAAACTGCTACCAGGCTAAGAATACACATCAGTGCGGCTGCAGAGAATGAGTTGAACACATCCTGTGTGACAGCAAAAGGGCATTACAGTTGTGTTTGCAAAGCTGCAGTTGGAGGTATTGGTGGTGTTATACAGAGTTCTCTGAGCAAGAGTGCATTGAGTCAATCAAGCACATTAGATATATGCTCTTACGATAAGGGGCCAGAAGAAGAGAGTGAGCGTCTTGTTGAGTTTCAGTAGGTAGAGTAGAAAAAAACCAAGTGTGATGAAAAACTCCATGCATGTTATTACAATGTAGGCTGGCCTAGATGCCACTGCATAACAAACAAAAGCCACAAAAACACACACCTGAAAAAATAATACAAAAATAAATATAACATTTAAAACATTTAAGGGGATTTTAGTAAGAATTTTGGCAAGATGCCCAGATGTTGCTTGACTGAAATGTGTAATGATATTTTAGTTAACAGGCCTATATTGATGCCCTTTTTAAAAATTAAATTGACAAAAGTCTCACCATTTCTGATATCTTCAGTATACCTCTTTTGGACTGCAACAAAGCCAGATCCACTTCCATTGTGGATATATTTGTATAAACTTAAATATGATGATTTATGCGGATGAGCTGTTCTCATTTCACAGCTTAAAGATCTTGACACATTACTTCCTGAGTGCTTATTTCCTTTTAGACTCCGGAAATGGCAAAATGCACTTCTTTCAGCAGCAAATCATCACAGTTTTCAGCAGTGCAATCTGTTTTTGTTTTTTTTTCTATTTATGGTAGCCTATACATTCAGACATTTAACTGGTTAAGAACTCAAATCTGAGGATAATACTCCTGCATTGCATTGATCATTTTGTAAAGTGGCTGCACATTTTAACGTTATAAACATTAAAATACTCTCTTTACCATCTATGATCAGTCCATGATCTATGGACTGGCTATTCTGGCTGATCATAGCCAATGAAATAAAGTAAAAGTCATTGTATTGTTTAACTTTTTAGTTAATCACACATTATTTTACAGACAGATATAATATATTCTGTGCCAAACAAACGATTTTAAGCAGTCGCATATCTTAGTTTTGTCGCTCCATTTCATTTATTTGGTCTTTTACATTTTAAGTTTTTTTGTTTTTTAAATTTGAAGATCTGAGGAAGCACCATGTTTCGATGAGGAACAAACAAACTGGTTTCCTGAAAAGGTCAACTATTACTGTCTGTGGATAGCTGTAGGATAAGCTGTAAACTCCCTTGTTACTGCAACATATTTAATAAAAAAAAACAAACAAACCGAAATAAATTCAACAAAAATGTAATGGACCAGCCTAGCTGCAGTATTAAATAATAGTATTTCATCTTATTAATATTTTAATGAGGAGTAAGAAATTGCGGCTTTTATTTTGACATGTTTTGGTCGGTCATTGGTGTGGCACGTAACACTTCAAGTTCTGCGCATCATGAGTTCACCACACATATATTTGTGTATGCAACATTAGCTACTAGGCGCCTATGAAACACGCGAGATGGTCGTTAACTTCTTAAAAGAGTTTTGTCGTGTTGTCCTACCTCTTTATTCCCACAAATATTTGTCAACAAATGTACTTGTCCGACGAACGCCTTCACTGGGAAAGCACTTAACCGGACTTTCGCGAAGCAGCACATCTGTGAATCACCGTAAGTCCCGCGTCAGCTTCCGTTGGACGCAATATAATGGCGACCACAGCTCTCGTTCTTATTTGATTTGATTTGTAATTCGTCTCGTTCCTTTAGTATTTTCTTCAGCTTTTCCCTAAGCAGCCCTTGCATTAACAATAATGACATGAGTTTAAGCTTGTTGTCTTTTGCATCCCCGATACTTTGCCTGTTGCCATAGAGATCTGCTGCTGAATCCCAGAAAGGTTTCATTATGTTGTCTTTATCTCAAGGGAAACTGGTTAGAAACGGCGAGGAGAATAAATCAGTGGTGAGTTACACACTGCAGCATGCATCTGGATGAATAGAGCCTCTCATCTGAAAAAGAGGACAAAAGACAGTGAGCATAATATTGTTAAATATGTGTATGGGTTGTTGTTTTTGTTTTTGAAATTTGCATCCACTTTTGTTCAGATTTGGATAGAGGGAAATATTGCTAGTGGAAAGACAACATGTCTGGAATACTTCAGCAAAACCAGCGACATTGAGGTAATGTAATAAATGTGTAACGAATAATATTTCTCACAGTACCTGAAATTTCACTCTTGCAATCCTTATTCATTTATTTAATGGACAACTGTTTTGTGTTGTAGGTGCTGACAGAGCCTGTTTCTAAATGGAGAAATGTACAAGGATGCAATCCATTGGTAAGGATAAAGCAGCATATAATTTATGGACATAATGAGCTTTTTCTTTCTGATCCAACTTGTTGTAAATTGTATTTCATATTTGATTATTATATAAATGTATATTACTGTGCAACAGGGATTGATGTACCAGGACCCTACTAGATGGGGACTCACTCTTCAGACGTATGTCCAGCTGACAATGCTGGATCGGCATGTCTTACCAATGGCATGTACAAGTCCTTTTTCATGTCCCTGTAGTCAGTTTCGTTTTGTTGCTTTACATGTATCTCTTTCTGTTCTGCAATACAGAATTGAGCCTCCGTCTTGGTTGTGAACCGAGGAAATGGATTGTGAATCATGACTGCAATAACCTGTTTTCTTTCTGTCGCCACAGTCAGCACCAATCAGAATGCTGGAAAGATCTATCTACAGTGCAAAGTACATTTTTGTGGAAAATCTTTATAAAAGGTACATTTGCTTATAAATCTTAATGCACTACTAATGGATAAAAATGGCTAATGCTTTATTTTGGTGTACTTACGCTTAGATGTACTTGCTATAGTAATATTATTAAATTATGTATTATTACATGCAACTACCCCTAAACCAAACCCTACAGGTTGCTAATGATTATTTCTTAGTACTGTTTTATTACACTGCATCAAAGACACCGTAAAATAAAATGTAAACACAAAGTGTACCGATCATAAACCGTGTACTAATTTTAAATGAGTATTATTTTATTTGGCTGACAGCGGAAAGATGCCCGAGGTGGACTTTGCTGTTTTAAGTGAATGGTTTGAGTGGATCATAAAGAATATTGCTATTCCTGTGGACCTTATTGGTATGGCAATTTCATCTATATTGCATTTTAACATTGCATGTTGTTTGGTAGATGTAATAATGGCAAATAACTGTTGTGTAATGCACAGATTGCATATTCTCATTGGGTTTTCTACAGTTTACCTGCAGACTTCTCCACAGACCTGTTACGAGAGACTAAAGCAGAGGTGCAGAGAGGAAGAGAAGGTTATTCCACTGGTGAGCTGCTGTTGAGTTATAAGTGAACTTCTGTGCTGTGTTTTGCCTCAAAATGCACACATGTAACGTTTTCTTATAAGGCGTTTTTATAAAAGCTGCTTAAATATAATAATTTATAATATAATAAGCCCCGTCTCTGAAACCGGGCCATGAAGTTTAAAACATAAGTTTTAGCTTAGAGATGACTTGACTTTTCATGTTATCAGAAGGCTAGATAACAAACGTTACTGATTTTTGTTACATATTTTGAAAGAGGTTACACTTTATCTGATGTTTACTCTTTAGGAATACCTAGAATCAATCCATAATCTCTATGAGGACTGGCTCATTCATCACAAGTCCTTTGAGGTTCCTGCTCCAGTTTTGGTGAGTTTCATTATATGATATCTATTGAGAGCGACGTATTGTATAATCCCCTGTTAATGAGCCATTCCATGCACTGTTATCTTAATTTGTGCCTTCACTTTGGTGGGCAGGTAATCCCAGCAGATCATGATCTTAAGAAGATGCTGCATCAGTATGAGGAGAACAGAGAGAAGATACTAATGGCACATTGCTGAGGAAATGATCAGAGACGACAATGATCATATCAAGCCATAAATATATCGGCTCTCAAAAGACGGATGAAGCAACTTTGACTTGAAACTGGGTTTACAAAAACATTCCTCTTGCAGTGGACAGTTGATTTACATAGTAGGATTTGTAAATTAGTTCACATATTTAAATGCCGACTTGCATTTGCGGTCTTTGTTTAAAAGTATTTAAAAACATAGTATTTTTATGTTTAGTCTTGTTTATGGAATCATTCCATCTAAACTACTGCACTCGGAAACATTTCCATTTTTTTCTTTTCTTTTTTTTATGTCTCTAGACATTTTAAATTCAGAATGTCAATTCCACGTTCTGCAGATATACTGCATGTGATTTAGACTTGCATTTTACAGTGAAGTCATCATTCTAGGGTCTTAAAGATTCTTTTATTTTCATGAGTTGTTTATCCTCCTACTTGCAGGAAATGTCACTATGAAATACAGGCACTGCGGTCCGTTTATGTTACTGAAGGTGTTACTGTGACCAATGTAATTTATACTGCATAAGGCATTGTTTTAAATAAACTGGAAAAAAAAAATTAAAAGTTATTTTATTACATTGTAATTTACAGTCACATAATTCTATGACGTGCTGCACTGTAGCCTCAGTAGTATGGCACGATAAGTACAAAAATTGTTTGCACCTTAATATTTTAACTAACAGGTAATATAGATGCCCCAGGGTCCTCATTTATAAAATGTTGCGTAGAAACCTACATTTGATCTAAGATTATTTTTCAAATATGTGTATGCGTGATTCACAAAAATTAACGTACACACAAAAAGCATGTGCACACCTCTCTTTTAGATGTGACTAATCACAAATGATCTTGAATTTAGTTCTCTGTCTTGTAAGTTCACCAGTCAACGTCCAAATCCTTCACTTGAGATTTTTTTGATTTTCAAATACAAGCATTACTCTGATTGTGCTGCAAGAAAGCTGGCATGGCACTGAGCACTTTTCAGACGTCAAAGACCATTTTTACAAATCTTGACATTGGCATAAATTTTAGCTCTTAAGATCAAATCTGTGCATACATACGTTTTATAAATGAAGCCCCAAACACCATTTTGTAACACTTATATTACCCCATTAAGACATCCCAGCAGAACAAATGTTCCATTAAGACAAGTAAGTGCACATTTATCCATCTCTACATTTCATAAGGCACAATACCTAGAAAATCAAGCTCTAATAATCCTTTTGACCCAAGCAGATTTATGAAAATTATAGCAGCAAGAAACAATCCTTCACTTCAAAAAGTTAATATAGACGTTGGGCACAGACATTCTTCCTGTCACCTTCATAAAGATCCCAAAGAGATCAGGGCTTCAAGAAACTCTCTCAACGAAAATGACTAGCACAAAGACATTTTTGGTGTACTGCCACACTCTAGAATACTTTAAAATCTCAGCCATGGATTAAGAAGAAACTAATGTGTTTCTAAATCACCACGTATGTTTGGACTAGTTCGTCTTCTGGTTGTTGAGGTGTGGGACTCTTGTGTCCGTTTGAGCCCTCATTAGCATTCTGACTGTGGTCAATCGGTGGTCCTAACACAGGTGTACACACACTCAGTGCGCTATGGATGTAGGTTGAATGAGGAGGCTCTCTAACGAGGTTGTCCTGTTCAAGAATGCCATCAGACCCAGGACAGCTCCCACAACCTGTGATGTTGCAGACAGGCTCCCGGGATGGGCTGCACAGGATGGGCAGGCTCATGCCATCTGAAGATCTTGTGGGTGGAGTTGTGATGACGTCATTGGGTCCACTGCATGGCTGGGCCTGTGCGGTCTCCTCTATGGGATATTTAAGCGGTTCATCTGCACTGAGTTCCTTCATGTGCATTTTCCCCATTTGCTCAGTGAGCTCAGCCAGGCAGTCTTCTGTTGAGCCTTCACGGCTGCGTCCTTGCAGATGCTTCTCAACTTGAAGATCCAATGGTTTGTCATCTGAGGGCTGGGCCTCTACAAGTGCATCTGCGTTGTGTACTTTTCTTTGGCCTGTCTTGGTCTCAGCGTGTATGGTTATAGACTGGGGGCCACTCATGTCAGCACTGGCCTCGTGGAACATGCCCGCATTGTGGCCCCTAGATCCAGCCCACTCCTGGGCCTTGAGAGGCTGCACAGATCTTTGAGAGTTTCGGAAAATGGGCTTTTGTCGGATGGCCAGGTCTGGGTAGTTCTCCCGCATCTCTAAAATAGACTTGTCGTCAGTGATAAATGAGTTGGAGGGTCTTTCGACATCAGTGATAGAAGCATCTTGAGACTTTTCGACTTCCTGATCATGAGGGTTATGACTTTTAAGTGACTCTTGTCGCTCCTCTTCCTCTGGGTTTACCAGAGAGCCACCTTCATCGTGCCCATCAACCTTAAAAACATCCTCGTTTAGATTACAGATGTCATCGATAGGTTCTGAAACTACTTCTCCACCATTGAAGGACAGGGGAGCAGCTCTCATTCGAATGATCTCCAGACATTCCACATGTGATCTCTGGTTCATGAGCTCCAGAAAATACTCACACTCTAATCGGGCAAAGAAAAGGTCAAATCCCATACTTTTGGCCTTCTCAGGATCAAAACTGTCTGACAGTCTATACTCAGTGTCTGTTTCAATGCAGTATCCAATAATTTGGAGAATACTTCTGGCGAAAGGCAATACTGGCTTGATGTAATAGACAAAGTGTCCTGTAAATGTCTGAGAGACAAGGGAGAAAACAGCACAGATTAATTGTATTGTATATTGTTTAAAATGTTTCATGTTTCTTTTTTTATTTCTAAAAATAATTAAACCTTGTGTCATAATGTTGTAGTGTATACCAACAAAATATATAGCCTGCTAAGATTAACAGTGTGTAATCACTTAAAGAATCATAGCAAAGTTATATATATATATATATATCATACTTCTGTGTTAAATATGGTTTAGTACTGTAGGTAAAGGTGCTTGCGGTCTCTAAGACCTCAAACAGAACTTAGGCATTAAAGAAAGTCAGCAAGAGCAGCCTAAAATGGTGTGCAAGTTTTAACTGATTTTAGTTGGCTTTCCAGTCTAGATAAGATGTCTTCAGATAGCCTAGTTGATGTCAAATATTGTCTAAACAATTCATAATTACTCAAAAGCCTTCTAAAACCAGAGAACAGGGGCTTGCACTATGAAGACAAAATAGTAGCCAGGCAAGTTTCAGTTTAATGTGCACTAATCTTTGGTTTTAGGTACCATGAAAGTGGCTTAGCTGTTAGCTACGTTCTTTACCATAGTATCTTACACACAGCTAACCTGCTCCAGGTCAGGATATTTTGTGAGTTAGAGATCTAAAGAGAACTAAAGAGTTAGAGTTAGAGAACTAAAATTGGACCAATCAAATGTGAGCAAAGCGATTTGCCAAATGATGTCACACACTATGAGCACATGCTCCACAAACTCAGGATGAAAGCCCGAGTTTACAAAGAAAGTTGATGATCAGCGTCGTGGCATACCAACAAAGCTGAATTGGAGTGATTTGGTTTTGTTAACTCGAAACTAATCCTGTAACTCTGAATTTGTTCAGCTACCATTAAGATGCAGGCCTCTGATCAGCCTGAAGAGGTTAGGAGACCAGTGAAAAAGGGCTGGTTCGCACTGTTTTTAGCATATCAGCTCATCAAAACTCAAGTCACTATGTTCTAACTTAATACTTCAGTGTTAAAAATGATTTTGTGTTCATCAAAAAGTGCTTTTGCCCCTCTCAGACCTCAAAACAGAACATATAATAGTAATAATTAATTAACCGGCATAAACTAGTTTGCTGGTTTTATGTGGCCTTTCAGTGGCAGACCATCTCACATCCGTTCTGACAAAATGAAAAGTTCCCCAAACCCTTTCAAACCCATAAAACAAACCAGTACGACCATTAAACAAGTTTACCAAATTAAGTCAGGCTTATTTCAGTCAGTCTGACTTATGGACCAAATCGATTTTCAGAATAACTGAAATAGACCTGGCTTATTAGGTAAAACTGAAACTATGAAACAGGTTAGGAGATCAGATGAGAACAGCAAACCATCTGAGGCCGGTTTAACTTCTTAACTTTAACATCATCAACTGAGAGGACAGACCTAGTAACGTTAGCGGCTTTTATTTACCTTTAATGTTTTAATCTCTTTCTTCCACGGAAACAAAAAGAGGTTGACACAGAACATCTCCAGTAACTCGGCAGCTCTTTTAAAGTCGTGGACTCGTCTCTGGCAGTCTCTGTTCTGCGCGCACTTACTGAGAGTCTCATAGAAGTCCAGCGCGTCGAGTCTCTTCCGCGGCTCTTCCTCCGCTAACAGCAGCACGCGCCGGGCTTCATCTGTCACCTGTGTCTCTGAGCACACTGACAGATTGCCCTCGCCACTAACTTTGTCGTAGTACTGTAAATACTTCACGAACACGTCTTTTCGCGAAACGGCCGTTTGATCCTCGACGCTGTTGGTCATGGTTGTGTAACAGAAAGTGATCAAGTTGATGAACTCAGATATGAGGAAGCGAAAGTGGACAGTATGCAAATGAGGATGATACATATGCAGGTATCGTAAACGACGCAAATACGGAAGAACCTCAAATATACGTGTTCTTATTATAGTTTCACAACTGACCGGGATTACGTCAATAAAAGGCTTACATTATCATAAATGTCCATGACCAATAAGCGAAACGGTCCTGTAGGCATCGGCGACGTAATATCGATCTCAAAATCTTTCATCTCAGCCTCAAGAGATAACTGGAATATCTATATATTGTACATTTATAAGTACACTTAATTATACCAGGGGTATTTGTCCGAAAAACGGTCGCTGGTATACCTACACGTCTCCATTGTTATTCTTCCCTCGAATGAAGGACACGTTACTGACATCTAGTGCTGAAAATAAGTGTGTTCATTCTCATAACTTGCCTGTAAAAGAATGCTCAGAAGATGGCGATGTAATCACAAAAATGATGCTTACTCACGTCATACACGTTTTTTAGTGGTGTCAGAAAGGAAAATACCTGATTTATGGATTTCCTATCCTTCTAGCTTTTAAACTAGAACATGTTTCGGAATATTCAAAGTATTCTTGTGCCATATGTGCCATATGACATGGTGAATTTATTTAATGATTATTTTACCAGACAAAGATTAATTATAAGAAATATTTACTGAACACCAAATCAGTATTAGAATGATTTCTAAAGGATCATGTGACACTAAGACTGGAGCGATGACTGCTGAAAATCAAGCTGTGCCATCACATTAATAAATTACATTTTAATATAGACTATACTGTATATTGAATGGAAAACAGTTACTTCGGATTGTAATGGGCGTAGGTTTTAAAAAAAAAAATAGAAATAAAATAAAAACTAAACAGTACCAGGTGTTGAATGGTAGTGTAACATAAAAATATTCATATATATATTCATATTACAGACATATTTAAACTGCAGGATCGTAAAAAGCACTCATGAAAAAGGTCAGATGGTAAAATGCACATTAATTACAAGTGTCTCATTCATGTTTAAACTAACCTTAAATGGTTTTAATGGTTGGACTTGTATTTCTGTCCTGTAGTGATTGTGATTAAGCTGTGTGTATCACCATGTGTGTCGACAGCTCTGGATGAAATGAGCATTCCTCTGGTATAGTTTAATAGAAGTGGAGCTCTGGGATGAGAGGCTAATTAAGGGCAGAGCTATGGCACAGGCCATCTGTTCAGGATGCTTTCTGTGAGCCCACCATGCAAACAGGCAGGAGAGAGATGAATATCCATATCAGTGCTAGCGAGAGGCTCGTAATGCATTATGAATGACAGGAGTCAATGAGCAAAATGGTTCAGGAAATATTCTGTCCATCTGGAAGCCTTTAGTGTACAATCAACATCTGTTACTAAACCGCACAGCGTTCTCTGAAATTTGCATTGATGTTTACTGAATTTGTGTTTGTTTTTTCAAAACTTATTATTTAAAAATTCTCCAAGAAAGGATTAAACGATGGATCTTGATAGATGTCTTGTGTTTTTTTTTATTTATTCATAGGATACAGTGGTAAAGGAATAAAGACTCTAATACAAAACAAAAATCAATATCTGCAGCTCTATGAAACAGCATTATCACTTTGGACAACCGACCACAACATAGTGACAGAGAAATAACACATTTGAGATGTATTCATTAAATGGAAGTCAACATTTACAATGGGTTTCGATGCTAAGGTGCTATTCTGGTGTAAGAAATACAGTGGGTACGGAAAGTATTCAGACCCTCTTAAATTTTTCCCTTTTTGTTATATTGCATCCATTTGCTAAAATCATTTTAAGTTCAAGTTTATTTTTTTCCTCATTAATGCACACACAGCACCCTATATTGACAGAAAAACACAGAATTGTTGACATTTTTACAGATTTATTAAAAAAAGAAAAAATGAAATATCACATGGTCCTAAGTATTCAGACCCTTTGCTGTGACACTCATATTTAACTCAGGTGCTGTCCATTTCTTCTGATCATCCTT
>JAUMHE010000053.1:16130834-16142168 GCA_032359235.1 Enteromius mattozi | reverse complement strand
CAGGTAAAGCCACTAGTATCGTGAAGGACCCCACCCACCCCACCCATCATCTCTTCCAGCTCCTGCCATCAGGAAGACGCTACAGGAGCATCAGAGCCCGCTCTGCAAGTCTGCTCAACAGCTTTTTTCCCCAGGCTGTGAAAGCCCTCAATTCCAACCACCTCACCCCCCTATGAAATCCTGTTGAAAAAACTCAAAACACAATTTTTGCACCACGCTACACACAGGTGAGTGGGCTTGACAAACCACCTGTAGAAACGCACTCTTTCATCTCTACATGCACCAGACACTTTCTTACTAACACTTATTAACATGTTAAAAGGACCTAATAAAGACTTAACAAATGCTTGCTTGTCAACGCACCACAAATTATTTTGCACTATCTGCTTCTTATCCTTTAAATACCTTTTCTGCACATTATCATGCACAGTTATGTAAACTACTTGTATAGTCTGTCTTAGGTTATGTGTATGTATAGTCAGTTATTTATAGTATATGTATAGTTACATGTATAGGTTTAAAAAATTGTTTCTACATCTAGTGTATTTAGGTTCATATTTATGCTTATTTATGTAGCACCGTGGTCCTGCGAGACATGACATTTCGTTTCACTGTATGTCCACACATGTAGTGGAATGACAATAAAGCTTGACTTGACTTGAGTTCTGGTCATAAATCTGTCCAACTTTAAATGCAGATTTCAGGAAAGAAATTGTAACAATAGGTCTTTTCACACTGCACTGTGAAACTCTGATAACTTTGGGTTATTGTGGTTCTAAACCCTGATTTTAACCCTGGTTATATGCCACAGCAGGTCAGGTGCATCTGGTAATGTACATTTCACACTTGTAATTTAGAAGTGGCCTTAGCACCTCTTATCACCCGCTTTTGCAATTTCAAACTTGTAAAGTGTGAAAAGAAGGGGTGTTAAAATGTTACAACTATATTCATGGCCTCATACAACCATTCGCGTAGCTCATATTCCAGTGCTTTGCACAGTTATGGAAACGTAGCACAACGTATAAACAGTTTTAGCATTTGAGGGAGAAAATGTAAAATGGTGACGGGAAGGGAAGTGGAACTGGAGTAAAGAAGATATTTATGTTTTATTCTTATCTTCATAGTCCAAAAAGTGTATGCGGAAAACAATTCAGTTGGAAATATATAATGCAAGGATGCTCAGTGCTAACGCCTTTATGTAAACAAATTGAGTGCTGTGTTCATCTAATCAATGACACGGACACCACAAATATGCAAATAAGGACCTTACAGCAGGTTTAGGAATGTACAGTATGAAGTGCCAGTTTATGAATTCCCAGGATTAATTGTCAATACCATGTAAAATATGAGCAGTGTTAAATGTAAAACAAAACATCCCAGGATTTACAGAGAGTTTCGATTAAAGGGGTCATATGATGTTGCTAAAAAGAACATTATATTGTGTATTTAGTATAATGCAATGTGTTTATGTGGTTTCAGTTTAAAAAACACATTATTTTCCACATACTGTACATTTTTGTTTCTCCTCTAAGCACCGCCTCCTAAAACAGGTCGATTTGTACAAAGCTCATCGTTCTCGCAAGGTGAGCTCTGATTGGGCAGATATCCAGTATGTTGTGATTGGCTGAATACCTCAAGCATGTAGCGGGAATGTTATGCCCCTTACCATAATGATACCACAGTGATGTTGCATCCCGGCGCTATGACACCAAAACAATAAAACACATCACAAACAAGGCATTTGTTGCATCCAGTGGAGACATAATTACTAATTATCATGACTACGTTACTACTGTCTTTTTACACACTGCGTTGAATTGCATAACACCATGTTTGCATTCGTGATCAGAGAAACAACCAACAACAAGCATTACCCTTCACTGCTCAAAACTCGCGTTTGAATAGTAAGTAGCAAATTCTTTTAATAAGAAAATGCAACTTACTTAAAGGTTGTGAGTCAGAAGCGCCAGACAGTTAGAATTGCCCCATAGTCTCTGTACACAGCTACCATAGGCTGCTCCCAGGTTCAGGAAATAGTCTGCGTTGAACACACTCTAATTTTTATACAGTAGGTTTACTCTGTAGCTCAGATGTTTTGGCATTGCTCTTAGGCGTTGGAAAGCTCCAGTTTGAGCTGTGTAACCACAGTTCGACAAAACATTTCAAATTTGGGTAAAAGAAAGTTAAAATGGCACAGCTGCATAAATAAATGCCTTTTAAATAAATGCCTGCACTACACTATCGCGTAAGTTTGGGTTGGATTTGGTGTAGGGCATATTTCCAACATGACAGAGCATTAAATTTTAGCGACAGCCACGGATATTTTAATTCTGAACTGTCACAATATGTAACTGAAGCAATGTAATAAAAACACAGCAATACCTACCTAAATCAACGTAATACAAAAATGTGCCAGGGTCACATATTGAACCTGTGTTTTAGCTCCACTCAGTGGACATTTCTCTTTGAAACTGTGGTGAAACGTGCAGTAAGGTACATAAAAGCAGTCTTGCACAAAAAGTGCACAGAGGTACATTAAATCTAATTCATTTCTTTAATTTTATTTGTAATTACATGACTGACTCATCCCTTACAACCCTTAAATCTACCCGTACTACTAAACCTGTTCCTAGTATTACCAGTATCGTACTTTAATAGAAGCAAAAGTGTTTTGAAATACAAAAAATCAATTATATCCCTTTTCTGTGTTCATAAGCATCATTGCACCTATTACAACAGTCATTCCATCTATCCTCATGTTTAACATTTAATATATTGTCAATTATATAAACAAAATTATGCCAAGCAATTCCTCCATACAATCAAAGCATTGCTATTGGTTTGAACTGCATTGTAGTCCAAAGGGGGATGCATGCAATATGCCACGGTGAGTTTTTCTAATGGAGATTCAAAGCCATTAATTTCTGGTATATTGGAAGAGAAAGAGCCTGCTGTACAGTGCACAGTGGAGCCTGTAGTGAATTGGATGTGGGTCAGAGAAATTTAGAATATCTAGGTCATACAGAATCGTACAGAGGCTTAAGCCTTCTCTCACTCTGGCTCACCTATTAATAAAGCCCATAGGGGAGACACAGATTACAATTCTGCCTGTGACGCTCCATATTCACAAATCACAATCTCATTATTTAGCCAGACAACAAAGCTTAACTGTGCAGTGAGGAGGTAAATCATAGGGAATAGCTTATATACTGTCTGAACCCCAAGTTTTTTTTTGTCATCTGATGCTGATGAGAGCTGGAATAAACAAACATATGCAGATCTGCTCTGGAACTTAAAGGGACAGTTCACCCGAAACAAAAAATATGTCATCATTTATTTACTCTCAGGTCATTTTAAACCTATATGTTATGGGGAATGTTATGGTGAACACTGACTTCTACTGCATTGACAAAAAAAAGAAAAAAAAGAAGTTAATTTAAGATAAATTTGTGTATTTTTTTTTTCATCTTGATATCTGTTTCACAAGAGATTTTTAACAGCAACAATAAGAAAAAAAGAAAAAATCAAATAAGAATCAAACCAAACTGTGACAAAACATCTAGTCTTTGGGGGAAATGCAGTAGATTTTTACAACTGTTACTGTTATTGGTTCGCTTGGTCAACAGGGAACTCTAAAAGCAGGACAGAATGAGGCTATAATATATCCTCTGGAGAGATACATTTTAAATGTAGGTAATATAAAGGGTGTGATAACAAAAAATGAACCATGTCCTACCATGAACAGTAACCCAAATGTACTGACTTTGAAGCCAAATATTTCATTTTTCACATTCATTTTTGTTGATATATTTGTTGTATATTTGTCTTTTGCATGGATGAAACATAAATCACTTTAATTTCCAAATAAGCCTTACCAGTTGGAAATGAAACTTTGGACTCCATGTTTTTAAACAAAGTGCTGTTGATAAACAAATTTTGGGAGGAGTGCGCACACATGATTAACTACGGCTGGAACCGCATTTCCTAATCAATCCAATCCCAATTTCCCCTTAAATAAGCTCACTACCTTCCCTTTCTTATCTCGTTACGCATCCCTCCACCACCCCTTTCTCCGTCTTGTTCCGCGTCTTCCTATCGGGGGGCAAGCGGAGTTCAAGCCGGACGCCGAGCTCAGCCCACGCTAGGGTTCAAACAACTAGGGCTCGGTGTTCGCCAACCTCCCGGCTCGCCCCCTGGACAGCACGCCAAACACGCTTTAATTGTTTATCATAAGGAAGCGTAAACTCGTGAAATTAAAATGGCAGTACAGTAGTTGCCAGTAGTGAGCGTTTAATGAGTCGCTGAGTTGTCCTTCCAAATGATTTGTTCAAAACAAGGAATCGTTCAGGAATGAATCGGCTGGTTGTTGTGAGATGTGCTGTGGTTCTGCCTAAAATGTAAGTGACCTAATATTATTGTACTTGCTCACTGAACTTGGCCACTGAATTATTAGAAAAATAATGCACACCCGAGGTGTATTACTGTCACAATTATAATTTAGTAGGGTTTTTTGCATAGCCAGTGTGTTCGAGGCTAAGACAGTCTGCTACGCTGTCAAGGGAGCTGTCAGACGGATTTGGTAAATAGAGAAAGAGAACATCAAGTCATTGTCAAAATCTTCCCGCTCGACTGTCTAATCCAAGAAGACTTTAAGTGAGAGTGCAACTATTTACTTTCATGTTTACTGCTACTGAACCTTATAATGAATCTGTGAGAGGTTTGTAAAACCCCAATCAGAAGAGGTGAAGAACAGTACTACACTACACTGTAGGGTGCCTATTGTTTTTGCTGTGTTTACAATAGCATACTTCCATAAGACTTTATGGCTGTATGCAGTATGCACAATGTCTGTGATATGTAAATGTTTTGCATGTATGCCCCGGTGAAAAATAAATATACTAAAATAAATACTACAGTATACTACAAATATATTTACAAATTTATGTGCCTAATAAAAATACCCTTCAATTGCACCTTTTACTAAATACCGTTTACTAAACTGGTATACTTAAAGTCTGCTAAATTGGATCAACTAATTTTGTACTTAATGCACTTTAATTGTGTGAAAGTAGTGCTTAGGTATAAACTAAAGATATACTGAAGTATATTTGAGTGGAACTGTCTACTACACTCAATCTTGCATTTAAAGACCTATATTATTCAAAGATCGTACAATCCTAATCAATAGTGAGATTAAAACACAATTTTGGGCATTGTGCAAAGTAGCACTCCAAATAATGTTTAATTATATATGTTTTTATATCAGTAAGTTTCAAGTGATATGTCACTAAATACATTAATTTAGTTTATCTATTAAACAGAATAGATTTTAACTATACTTAATATGAAATAAATGTATTTTAAATATATTACTTTTTTACTTGGTTGAAATATGTGGCTGAATGACAAACTAAATGGCAACGTGTATTTCTCTCTCAAGTGATGGTACAATATAATACAATAATAACACATTTTATAAGATTTCACAAAGAGATACTTTTTTTTTTTTTTTTTTTAATGTAATATTACATTATTTCCAGGAATGTATCAGATATAGCCAATGTTGCATGTTTATTCTCCTGCCTTTATGAGTTTCAAATGGCACTTTTTAATATAAAAAAACAAAAGGCTCTTACAGTAAGATTCAGTCCCCTGAGAGCTGAAATTCAGGAATTTTGAATTCAGGTTTTGAATAGGGGTGATTAACTCACAGGGGCTGAGTTAAAAAAAAAAGACACTGGTTCCCTGGATTCTCATCTCTAAAACAGTTTCCTGTCATGAAAGGGCAACCACTTAAAGACACCATTGCCATTTCCTTTAACCCAGATTAAAGGGCACAGTGGCAATAAACCTGGGTGCTTTGGATACCACATATCCCAAGCAAGTTAAGCTAAGGGGGATTAACAGTGGAGATCCGTATTATCTAGACCTCAAGGGTTTTAGTGGGTCAGGGGATGCAATAGCAGGACCCATTTCCACAGGATTTGGCAGCTTTGATCCCACTCTCGCTGTTATGGCTGGCAGACTGAGCCCATGGGATGAGGCACTGGCCCTGTGGCTTAATCTAGTTTAAGTGGCACCCATGAACCACTTCTGCATGTTTCACTCAATCAACAAGAATCCACCCATCTCCCTTTTCAAACCTGAATAGAGATCACCTAAAAAAACACAGACAAAGATTCTCACTTTAGGATAATAATACGAACTGCCAGGCACAGATGGAAAGCGCTGCAGGCTGGATTCATTGTGCTGCTGTTGAGTAATGCTGGGTGCTGGAACTGCAGCTGTTGCTGAGATGATACTCAAAGAGCACAACTAAAAATGGGCCATCTTATTTTTTTTTTGCTCTTTTTTTCTATGGTCCAATAAACTAAATCTATATGACAATCTCTGATGTTTAAAATTACATAAGCCATTATAAAAAGCATATTTAACTTACGGATGCGCAGTATATTATGACCACCAGTATCAGATTTTCTATAGATTTAAAAAAAAAAAAAGCCATAATATATCAGTCTGAAAAATATGCCTTTTTTTCCCCTTCATATATTTCTACAATGTTTGACATGCAGGTCCTAAAAATGAATTATGGTCCCAAAATAAGAATTTAGTCTCTTAATTTAGTCAATCTTGACCATTACTTACTACTTTACGTTCTTTCACATTTTTAAGTGGCCATGATTTGCTAAACAAAGGGTTCAAACTCTTAATTCATGGCCTAAAACAAAGGGATTAATGAATTCATGGCCACAATAAATATATTTTTGTCTTTATGTCTTGTAGGGGTCTCCGTAGACTTCTTTTGTACTGTATCTAGTAATGTTTCAATGCTTAATTCCACTTGAATCTGGTAAAATTCTACACTTTTGCAAAAATTATAAAATTATTATTAAAATATTTTTTGGTCAAAATTTCTTATACTGGTACATTTACAAACTTTCTATTCCAAATTCGTGAACTTCTTTATAAAATAAGAAGTGAATTAGTCCCAAAGCAGTAGAAAGATTTTTCAGCAATAACAATCTAAGGATCCAGAAGCAACGGTAAAAAACCCATAAGCATTACCATCATGCTAACACCCACTTCTTTCCCCTCTCTCTCTCGTATAAAGCTCATATGCATATAGATTCAGGGCTCTTGCAAGGTTGCTTCTTTCCAAGAGTGAAATTGTTAGTCATGCCCGCATAAGGATGCAATCTTGCATCAATTTGTCAAAATTCATGCAGAAAATGGCTCGATTTTGCCTGATGGCTGGAGCTGGAGGATATGGTTTGATAAAATTGATGTGCACTAAAATATGAGCAGACCGCTTGAGTATTTAGAACAGTGCCAGGCTCATTTTCCATGCCAAGTGCTATTTGTCTAATGTTTCAAATTTTGCAGGAATAACAGTTGCCACAGAGAAAAGATAATATTTCACACAGAGCAAGATGTTCTTAACAGGTACAGAATTCATAGAAAATAGACATTTAAATGCACCTAAGCATCACAAGTGAGTTAACTTTGACTGCACATTAATATCAGTAAAGCTGTGATGGACTAATATTGTTTTAATGTGGACCACTGACATTGACAGCTGTACAAAAGCAAGGATGTATGTCAGCTTGGGTACTCTTCCTCAGGGAGGTCTGTAATAAAGCTCATTCTGATAACCCAAAACTCAGAGTCGCCCGTTGCTCATCTAATTGGAAGCGTTTATGAGAGCAGCAGCAGGAGAGGCCTTCTCTCTCGCTCTGGAATTAAAATGCTAATGCACTCGAAACAAACAAAACAAAGCCTTTCTACATCTGGGATTTGCATGAACTTGAAAGTAGCCATGAAAGTCAATACCAGAGGACAGCAAGTTTAAAGAAGGAGCATTTAGCCAGCGTATGATATGTGACAGGAAGAGAAGCAACCATGTGTGAATCTGATGCAACAACAAAGGCAGCATTTTCTACCACTTTGAATCTTGCTTTTTCCTTGTCTTCTCTGCCGCTTCTTTTAGCCTCCCTCTGGGATGACTGTAGGAGGGTGAGTGTTTATGAGTGGGCTGTAGTAGCAATAATGGTGGATGTTGTCTGTGCCTATGATGCAGGAAGAGATATGATGGGTGTGCTTTTCCACACACACAGCAGGGGCATCCCCAGTGGGCTAGAGCCAGCGTCACCAACCTGACTGCAACACAAAGATCTAACCAGCTGAGACAGAGCCTGATGGAAGGTCACATCAGGAAGAGAGGAAATGGCAACACAGCAGGCAAACTGCTGATCAATATTAACACTTTAATTGTCAAAGCAATATGAAAAATCAACCAGGTAATATACAGTGTATATACAGTATATAGAAAATATGGGCCTGGAATGCTTTCTATTATTAAGTGTTAACTTAAAATTCTTAAATTCTTCAAACAGACACATAACAGAAAAACGTGGGAAATAAAATTGTGTTTTTCCAAACCTATATGGTATGCTTTTCTTTCTTGAAAATTCATCTTCACAAGGCGAATACACACTTTTTTCATACATTTTATATTTTAAGATTGGTATTTATACAGTGATACACTGATAGCAATAACACTGATGATAATAATAATAAACATTTCTTAAACAACAAATCAGAATATTAGAATGATTTTTGACGGATCATGTTACACTGAAGACTGGAGTAACAATGCTGAAAATTCAGCTATCAAAGGACTGAATAACATTTTTAAATATATTAAAATAGAAAACAGTTATTTGAAATTGTAATAATATTTTACAATATTATTGTTTTACTTTGTCCTTCATAAGAAGTCTTGGTGGGCATCAAAAACATTAGCAAATCTTACCAACACCAAATTTTTAAACGTGTAGGTGAATGAGAAATGAGTTCAGGAAATAACGCAGTATAAAAAAGTATCATAAAGTGGTCCATAAGATTTGATGATGAATCTTTACAGCGTATAACACCCTGCATAAGTTCTTCAGAAGAACTGGAATATAATGCACAAGTTGCATGGGATACTTTTATGATCTTTTTATAGTGCTTCTTTGTCCTTTGGTCCTTGACAGCCAAAATGATGTAGCCTTTTATCAGTATTTATTTCTTGTTATTTTCTTCTGCTGTGCGTGCTGGGAGCCAGGGAAAAAGCTGGCTGCAGGGAGCACAGGGTTACCGTGACATTTAAAGTGTTGGATAGATGAGCAATGTATCATGTATCAGAGAATATTATTTTGAGTGCATTTTTAAAGACAGAGTCCTGCTATCTGCGGACTTCTGCATTGTACATCATATTTTAATATCTGGGCAATGCAGCAGGGCACACACATACAGTACATTTCAATATTTTAAGTGATCTCACTGTAAGGTACAACAAACCACTACCTCAGGTAAATTCACTCTGAAAGAGTCTGACAGTATTAATGATGAAAAATATGCATGGAAATAAAGTTCAAAGAATACATGCATTCATACATTGCAATAGAAATTGCTTATGTTTTGATATAATCTTATCCACCTCAGTACATGGTTTGTCACAGAGCCTCATTACCTACTTTTTCTGAGCATATTTCTTAACAAACACAACGCAACAACAAACAAGATGCAACAATTTCCAAAGAAAGGCAATTTTCAAAGAGTGCATTAGCGCCTGCCCACATTTTCCACAGGGACAACCTGCTATGAGAAGAATCACATCAGTTTCTTATAAAAAGGCATTTGAAGATTGGACAAAATTACAAAGGTGTACCTAACTTTTGGTGAAGGAAAAAATAACATCCAAAACAATGTGATTAAATTAAAGGGTTACTCCACCCCAAAACGAAAATGTTGTCATTGATCACTTACCCCAATGCTGCTCCAAACCCACTAAATCTAAGTTTGTATATTCGGAACACAAATTAAGATATTTTGGATGAAAACCAAGAGGCTTGTGACATACTGACTGCCAAACAATTTATACAAAAAGTATAAAAGACATGGTCAGAATACTCTATCTGTCATCCGTGGGTCAACTATAATATTTTGAAGCAACAAGAATACTTACTATACAGAAAGAAAACAAAAATAATGACTTTATTCAATGATTTGGTACCATAACGTCACCATAGCGCCATTTTGGACAGCATCCGCTGAACGCACACAGCGTACGCTCTTCTGTGTCAGCACCAACAGAAAGATATGCTGTTTGTACAAATCAAAGTGTAAATATGCATACAAGACATATTCTTCCATTGCTGCTGACGGGTTTGTAAACATTGTAAACACAATAAATGCGGTCAGTGCTTTTGAATGTGGATGCTGCTGTCTGGGAATGCAGTTGTGAAAGGCCTGTTCTCACCGAGCACGATAACGATAAAGATGTAATTCTAAAAATCATTCTCAATGTTAAAGAAAATCAGCGTCCACACCACAACTATAAAGATAAAGGACAGAGAAACAATATCATTGGGAATAATTTTCAGAACAATTTTTTTTCCAGCTAATGATCGATAGAATCATTGACAACCAATCAGAATCAAACTTGTTATCACGCTATTGAGAATTAAAAGCGGCAGACGCACTTGAGCTTATAATGAACAGATGATAACGTGTATATGGACACACATATAGTTATCGTTATCTTTATAGTTATCGTGGTTGGTGTGAACGGGCCTTAAGACAGTTATTATACAGAAATACTTATACGATAGACTTTGCTCATCCATTTTAGAATGGCCATAACAACATATAGTTGCTGTGTGAACAAGATCGTTCAAGTTATCCCGTCTCATAGCGCAAAGTCACATGACTTTTTTGACGCGCATAGAGGAATTTATTAATTTTTATACATTTTATAAAACTATTTTATGCAATATTCCAAAATGACAGGTGGATGGAAACATAGCTAATGGTGATATTTTCTGTACAGCAGCATGTGTACTGTATTTCTTTCCACAGTGAATCCAGATTTTATACATGATTATTTTAAAAAAATTATAATAATGTGAAATGTACAGAATATATGATCTAATTTACAGTAGGTTTGTCTTTATAGGTTTATTTAAGGTTGTTTAAATCTGTGAGGTTAAACAAAATGTTCTTTTGCTACGTGTTGAAAGCCTTGTGACATCATAAGTTTAAGTGGATACAATTTCCTCTGTCTGTAAACAGTTTAGCCAAAGGTCAGTCCGAATTAGCAATGCCTAGGGGTGGGCGATATAACCAAAATCTTCTACCACGGTAGAAGCAATTTTCTACCTCGATAAAGCAATTTGTATCTGAAAATGCATAAATAAAAACTCAAACACAAAGAAACTGTTTTATATGATGTAATTTTATTTAAACTATGAATTGCAGCATTACTTTAAGTAAAAAACAACCATACTGTGT
>JAUMHE010000053.1:16113354-16129101 GCA_032359235.1 Enteromius mattozi | reverse complement strand
AATGTGTATTGCGTGGTTACGTAACGTGCAACGTCACGTGATCTCAATCGCGGTTAAGACGGTAGACCAAAATCTCTCTCGGTTGACAAATTTCTACCAGTTAATCGTGTCTACCGGTATATCGCCCACCCCTAGCAATGCCCTAAATGGGCTATGGCTGAGGGGGCTGCCTGTCTTACAAAGGTGTTTAAGAGAGGACGGTGGCCTCTTAGCGAACAAGATTATATGTCAGTGAAAGAACAGTATCATAATCACAAGCATTGCCTTAGGTTTCACAGTACTGGTCTTGTTTAATAATTACAGCAATAACAAAAGATGAGATTCTGATTAAAAATTTGCAAGGAAAAGTAGTAACTGCACTCCCCTGGGCACGTATTAACATTCAAAAACCATTTTACTCATATTGAATGGACTAGCAAAACTCTTTTTTTAAATGGATTTGTTTGACAGGGTTTGGTAGAGAACAATCCCTGATGGCTGATAACCTGCTTTTATGTAATCCAGCGAGATATAAGCCTCAGTCTCAGTAAGATATAAGTATAAAACATTTAAATTCTCATTCTTAGATGACATTACTGGCACTCTCGGAGTGGTAGTTTACTTGCTTTATAGTTTGTTGTGCTGTAACTCTGGGCTCATTTAGGCTGCCAGGCAAAGTGAGGAGAAAAAGTGCTTCCTTTAAAACAACACTGCTTAATCAACTCAGTGTCAAGATAGCCCAGTTGAATCACAAGCCGCGTTGCCATGGTTTCTGTCTCGACCCCCAACTAGCTGCCTACAGTTTGGTTTGTTTGTTTATTCCTCAGGATAAAAACTGGTATCAACATTACGAGTGTGTGAAACCTCTGTTCTATAAATCTGCATAAAATTGTGGTCTATAACTCCATGATGTGCTTGTAAGGCACCAGCAATGAATGAGATACAAATTATGGACTCAGGGAGACAGTAAAGGATCTCCACTCTCTGAAAACATTGAACATTTAAAGAATACTGAAAATTGCACATTTTGCTTACCTGAACAAATCAGTTTCATCAACATGTACTCCCTGCCACAGTCTTTCCTATAGTAGCATCTTAAACGATCCACCAGGCAAGTTCCAATTCTGACCTTCTCCTTTTTGCAAAGAAGGATGATGTTCTCATCTGTGGGAATGAGAGAGAGATCAAAGGAGAGTAAGAGTGAGTAAGAAAGGGAGCGACAGCCCCCCAGATTTTTAAAAGCCCTGTGGATACATCTCACCCAGTGACCACCCACATTATTTCAATCACATGACCACAGACTCATTATATTATTTATGACAAGTTCATCTTTCCAAGCCAAAACATATCAAGTCAGTTTTGACAACATTTATCCAGACTGGTACACCAGTTAACCATCTTTGACACTTCAGCTTGTGTACTAAAGCGCCTCTATCTTAGTCATATTTACTCTGAGATAATTTTGATACCAAAGTTTTTGAGTTGGGCGGTCACAAACTTTAAAAATGATGTAGGGGACAAGAATGGCTATTCTTTTTTTTATTGCTATTATTTTTTCCACTACAGCTACGTCACTCTGTCGATAGCACAAGAAGGCAGCATTAGTCTGACGTAATTTCAGATTTGGAAGATTATAAGTCTTACTTTTGCATTTTCTTTAACTGAATAGAGTTGTAAAGAGTTTGATTGAACTGCTTGATTATGTAAAGGGTTATTTAACAAGTGCAAAGAACAGCATCTTTATCATCTACAACCTGATGACTTCTAAGTCAATACTCTGGGTTATTTATTTTATGTAATGTAGCATAATTTACAAGGGCTCATTAGCCAGGCAACTGCCGATTTATTTACTTTTTGCATTTGACCATATTAAATACTTTTCAAAAACAGCACAACTGTAATATGAAAATGGAACTTAAACTTGAAATCTTTTCTTGTTTTATTGTTCTGGCTAATTACTAGGCATTTTCATGAACACAACATAACCTCCAGACAACCTAAAGAAACTCTCTGCCTAATTATTCAGGACTCACAAGTGAATTAGAGAAAACATGCATAAAACACTCAAACAAAAAGTACTCACATGTTTTCTTGCCAGCCTTGATTATATCTGAAGTACTGAAAACAAGATGACAGTGCAGGAGGAGAACTAGAAATCAGAAAAGGGGACAGAGAGACAGAGAGACAGAGAGAGAAAGCAGCGGGGGAAACTGTTTCATATCATTGTTATAAGGTACTGTTTTATTTTAATTCTACATCCCTGCTTGCAGGGTTGATGCTGACAGTGTCACATCTCATGGGATCTTGCTATCTCAAGTGTGTGCGCAGGTGCAATCATTCAGAATCAAGGGAGACCAACTAACTACAGCAACAAGCTAGTACTTTAACAACATATGAGTGGCAGCCTACATAGGGACCTTTACTTTATGACAATTCACAGACTGTTTTCATTTTTTTAAATTTTATATTATCTATTAAAATCAGTTTGTGCATATTATGTGAAAAAAACAAAAATAACTAAAACATGCATTAGTTTGCCACCAACGTAGTCAGTTTCATTCAGTCTTTTATATCGACGAGTTTATAAATGTTTCTACATTTATAAAGGTTACCTGATAAAATAGTTAAGTGACTGTTTCAGCGTAAATAGACCAGTCTGTGAAACAGAGTAAAACGAGAACATTTTGTGTGGAGGTATGACTTTAAGGTAAGGAACAGGTGAAGTAACCTACTTACCCGCTCGCAGAGAAGAAAATAGCCCCATGCAAATTGGACGTCAGTGTTCCTCGGATTGCTCTAAAAAGCCCATATGGACTCAGAGCTGCAGAAGAATTTTACTCTGCTAACCTCCTCAGACATGTTTAACCACACTCCTGCAAATTCAGCTCCTCGACATGTCTAAACGTCTCGCGCGGTGGTGTTCTCTATGCATGCATGTGCCACCGATCACAGACTACAGGCTACATCAAATCATCTGACAGAGCTGCGCAAACGCCGCTTTACTCCGAATCCAAAACGATTTCTTACTTGATCACGGCACTTTCATTACAGCGACTGTAAAAAAAATCACAGTAAACAACTGATGCATCTGTATCCTCGCCACCTCATGGCTGAGTCTCCTGGCACTTCATAAGGCTTTCTGAATAAAGAAATGAGGGCAGGTGATGCTGTGCCATTATCCAGAGAGAGAAAGAGAGAGAGAGAACACTGCACTCACGACAGACGAATAGAAGCCTACTGGGAGAGTAAATACTATGCATAAATTGAAATAAAAAATAAAGAAAAATCATAACCTTATAGTTAATACTTTGTAAAGTAAAATGCCATTAAATAAATGGAGCAACAGTCATCAGCCTATAAGCACAATTAATTAAGGTCTCTGTATCTCTCAAAACTTCACTGTTACATGGATCTTTCTAAATTTCAGCATAACCATCCTCTTTCTCATTTTGTTCAAGTGTATTGTTGTCGGAAATAATAAAATGTAAAAACACATTTTTCAACATTAGCCTACATTTGCTCTTTCCACCAAGTCACATTACAAAACATGCTGGGAATTAGAAATCACCTGTCCTAATGGCAATACAATTTCAACAGCACAGATGCATATTGACATCTTCATTTTAGTTAAATCATGGCCACAATTAAAATAAATTGACATGATCACAAATTAATAAGTTACAGAAACAATTAGCCACAGTCTTTTTTTTTTTTTTTTTTTCACAAACAGGACTCCATAAGACACAGCCTGTGAATAAACACTGTCATACACATCAGTAGTAAAGTTTATTTCCAAACAAATTGCACACAGTGACAAATGTTGGAGACTTGTGCTGCTTATTTCTGTTACTTAATTTGAAAAAAGCACAAATGACAGAAATAGAACATGATTTCTTTTTGCACTACTGCCATTAAGTAAAAAGCTACACATAATTACATCTGAAAAATCAGTTAGACATTAACCAAGTTGTGTCTACAGAAAATAAGTCTTTATGAATAGCAATGGGTGTCAGACATTGGCTGGTCATGGCTGAATGTGAAAGGTATTTACAGACATATGTACAGAGATAAACAGAGCAATGTGTTTATGAAAGTGCCACATATACTGTATTGGCATTTAAAAAATGCTTGGTATTTTGGCACCGCAAGGAAAGAGGAAAGACAACATACTGGGATCTGATACAAACAGTGGCTGTATAGCTGTCAGTGTAACTTTACTGTGGCTTACATTCAGCTCAGGAAAGCCCCTTCACTTTACTTGTCTTTTTGCAGCTGTTAAATCTCAGAGGAGGTATAGTACAGCAGGTCAGCATTTTCTAAGTGCAAGTGTGAATCACTTTCTCACACTAGTACAAGATCACACCTTAGGGATTTGAGAAAGCAACAGCTCAGCAGATATAAATGGGAACAGAATGTGCATAAGCCATTAGACGAATTGCCATTGCTTGTTTCGAATCTCAACAGCCCCTCGCTCTTGGCATGAGCCGTGCTGTGCCATACATCACTTGCTTTGCATAATTTACTGAAAAGACATCTCTTGTTATTACCATACTTAAAATTTATAAGCATTTTATACATTTATGCATATTTGTATTACAGGGCAACAATGTGTGTGTGTGTGTGTGTGCAAAAAAAAACAATTACAATTTAAAATCATATTTTCACAGTTATCACTATGTTCTCGATTGTAATTTTGAGAGTGGCTCCTGTATTTTCAAGTACTGGCTATTGACCCACAAATATGATCTCTCACTCTGAGAGTGAGAATGGTTCTCAGTTTCAGAAATCCAGCTGTTTGGTTGGTATACATACTTTTATTGAAATATTTCTCACATGATGAATCACTGGTGCATTTAGAAACTCAGAAGGCATGGTTCTGAATTAGGCTGAAGAGTTTTTCTGAAGAATCTTTAAAGGCTAATTTACACTGCCACTGGATTGAATCAGAAATTCCAAGATCTGACAAATGATGATTGAACATGTAAATTAGCAAAAAAATGCACTGACCAATGCAACAACACATGCCAGCAACATGCATACTGATCTTACAAAATACAAAAAGTGTCTGTCGATGCAGTGGTCTATTTTTATTCTGTCTAGCTGTTCTTTCCTTTTTTCTCTCACTATTAGCAAATTACTTATTTTAGTCCCACCTTAAATACTTACATTTAATTAATCATTTGGTACAATGCACTTATTGTGTACATGTTGTTACATTGTACTTATATTTATGGACAGAATATTTAATTTCTGTAACTACATTCATAATTACACTATTGGCCCATCCCTTCCACCTTAACGCACCCTTAACCTACCCATACCACCAAACCTGTCCCTAGCCCTATCCGTATCCCACCTTAATAGCAGCAGTAAACAGTAAAGTGTTTTGCAATACATTATGAAAACATCTGCCTTGTTTTTTATTTTTATAATGTAAGGACATAGTAATATAAAGTGTGACCCTTATTTGCTTACATATTATTTATTAGTTCTTGATTGTATTTTAGATCCCTTAATCTAAACCCATACCTAAACTTAACAACTAGGCCTATACTAAATATTTATTGATTTATTGAGGGAAACCTCCTTGTTAATAGTGAATATGTTCCATTGTATATTCTGACCCTCTAACACAAGCACTCTCTATTCTGTTTTACAGTATCTGCTTGTTTTCTTTTCATTTATTAAAAAAAAACAACAACAACAACAAAAACTGACCATTTAATGCTAATGTTTTCTATTTTTACTGTCCTACAAATGTTTTCCTTTTATTTATTATAAAATAAATAATAAAAATAATAATAACCTTCTATGTGCACTGCAGACTATCCTGTCACACTGCTTACATATTATCACTCTGAGAAGTCGAAAGTGTCCCACATTGCAGTAATTCACTCCAACAGGCTGTACAGTGACAAGAACATTGCATTTTTCCCCTTACATGCTCATTTAAATTGTGTTTCTTTCTTTCTTTTTCCTCCTATGTTTCTGGTTGCTGAGAGTTGTATAATACATGAAGTATGACTCAATATGTTACAAAGGGCTTGGAGAGGGTGATGAGATCTTTATCAGTCTTTCCTTTAGCATCCATGGAACCTTTCCACTGCATAAAAGGTTCTTTATAACTATTCTTTTAAGAACTATTCACTGAAACATTCTTTGGGGTGACTGGTTCTGTATATTGCTGTGAAAACCTTCTTTTGGAACCTTTATTTTTAAGTGCACATCTGACAAGTGTATATTTCTGCTTCAGATTCCCAGTATTGCTGTTGCTGCTACTAAAAAGACCAAAGATCACGATCCACATGTACACAAGGGACAGATCAACACAAATGCAGGTGTCCACGAAAGAGGGTCTGAGTGTGTAACATGTACATGACATAAGCCAAGGAAGACATCTGACTGAACTCTCTGTGAGGGCATTAGAGTGGAAGGTACATCGTGGCTTGCTGAGAGAGGTAGAGGGAGAGGGAGGGAATGTGACAGGGACAAGTGTTTCTGAATGAGGTTATATAACATTCTTCTGCTGGAATCTTTAGTGAAGCCAATCTACATTTTTCATTATTGTAAGAAGAGGTATGTTTGTTGAAAATACACTCTGAGTGAAAGTGTGTTGAGAGAGAAGATACATGATAAAGGTTATAAAAGGTGAAGGGATTTCACTGGATTTGCTGACCTTTCCAAATCCTCACTTTTCCTTGTAACTTCACTGCTTAGAAACCATTTCTATTCCAAAGACATTTATCTGTGTGTTTGAAATGGAGGAGCCAAGGGCAGATGGAACAGACATGCTTAAGGATTGTCCTGACCTCCCTAACCTGATTTTATCAAGTGCAACATTGTGATTAACCAATCAGATCACACAACGAACACCATATTAAATCTACTTCATTTATAATGGACTATATCATATCTTGACATTGTTTATTTAAGATCTGCAGACTACCTACAACATCTTGTGAGTGGTTAGGTGCTGAGTGTTTCCTGTGAGGCTGATATTGAGGTTAATGTGAGCTAGCTAATACTTTACACTGAAAAAAAATGCTTGTAATATAAACCTAAGAGTATTAGTAGACTTAGGAAGGGTAGGTAGAATTTTCACATACTGTACTTGCAAAGTATCCTATATTCAGTATGTCTTTTAAGGAAACAAAATTGTCAAATTTAGCAGACAGATTACTAATACTTAAGTGAAGGTTTGTTGACATGTAGTTGCAGAGCTACTTATCAACAGCTGTCTAAAGAGTACTCTCAAAATAATCAAACTGATGTTATAAAAAAAATATCCAAAGGAAATGTTTCATATTGTGCATTCTTCTGATCTGATATCTGATCTTATGGCTGTTTGAGAAAAATTTGCCATTGCTATTATCATTACTTATAAGTGGTGCTTGTCTGCTTTTAAGTAACACAAATAAAATGGCAATATATGAGACTGCGATATGTGACATGCTTATGAGAAATATAATCCATTGTAACATAAGTGGATGAATTGTATTCATGGTGTGTGATAAATGATCATACTCTTAAAAGCTATAACCACAAATAAGTAAATATTATAACACATTAAACTATTTCTTTTGAATATTCATGAGATGACACAACAAATTATAAAGTTATTTATAATTCATTATGCATTCATTATAATGGCTTGAGAATTCCCTTATAATGTATAATAAATACAGGCTTCATAGAAAGTGTTACCCTCTTCAGAAATTATTCTAATATGCTGATGCTTATTTCTCATTCAATACTGAAAACAATTGTCCTGTTTAATCATTATTATTATTATTATTATTATTATTATTATTATTATTATTATTTGTAAAGACCATAGTAAGAAATGTAAATAGAAATAATAGAAAGGTAAAAATAAGTGCGTATTTGAAATAGAAATATTTTGTTATAATATAAATGTCTTTACTGTCATGCTTCATCAGTCTGCTGCATCCTAATAAAAATATAAATTCTTTAAAATAAAAAGAAATCAATAAAACTAAACATTTTACTAACCTAAAACTTTTCAACAATCCCGAATCAGCAAAACTGCAGCATAAGAAAATAACTGATGCCTTAATGTATTTTCAAATATGTATTTCCGTGAAATCTATACGTATGGCTGCAGATCACAAATCTTCACCAAAATAAATAAATAAATAAATAAATAATAAATATAGCAATGTAAGAGGAGTCCTGCTACCCTTTGTGTGTTTTTTTTTTAATTCAAGCTGTTTAAAATAGAGCAGTCTTCGTCCTCCCTGCACTGTAGTTGTGCTGTCCTCTTGTGTTTACGTTGTCAAATTACAATTAATGTGACAGCTTTATTTTTCACTACTAACCCTCTTTTCCCCCCAATAAATAATAACGCGATCGATAAAGGACCAAATGTATATTGCCTTCATATATTTTATTCATATCCTTATTTTGCCATTTTATTTTTTGGGAACTTGCCTGAAACACTCCAGTGGAAATGGGGATTTACAATTCTACGTGTTTTCCTGGTGACATCTCTCCTAATAAATTACAGTTATTTGAGGTAACCAAGCAAATGAATGAGTGACTGACTGAATGAATGAATATGTAGCCTACTTTTTATTCACATATTCACATTCAATAAACCAAAATGATAGGAAAGACATTTATATTGTTGCAGAATAAATATATATTAATTAAATGTTGTTATATTAATCTAATGTTGTTCATTAAAGACTCCTGAAAAGAAATGTATCATGGTTTCACAAAAATCTTAAGCAGCACAAGTGGTTTTGACATTGATGATAAGAAGAAAAGTTTCTTAAGATAGCTAGATAGATATAGAACAAAATTGTTTGAAATCTTTACAAATTTGTTTTTATTTATTTATTTTTTTAAATCACTTCACAGCCTTTTCTCAGTACTTTGTTAAAGCACCTTTGCCACAAATTACAGCCTTAAATCTTTTTGTGTATGATTCAACAAGCTTTGGACATCATCATTCGGCAATTATCTGCCATTCTTCTCCTCGCCACTTCACCTCTTAAGCTCTGTCAGGTTGGGTGGGAGCTAACACACATTTTCAGATTTCTCCAGAAATATTTGATTGGGTTCAAGCCCAGGCTCTGGCCGGGCCACTCAGGGACATTCGCAGAGTTGTCTATAAGCCCATCTGTTCTTACGGTCATTGTCCTGATGGAAGGTAAAACCTCTTGTTCCTTCTAAATTTGCAAAGAAACTTTCAACTTTCAAACAAACTTCTTTCACATTATTGGCAATTTTTTTGTAGATTTTTGAGCAAAATAATGCATTTAATCTATTCTGGAATAAGGCTGTAGAACACAAAATGTAAATAGATAGATAGATAGACCACAGGAATAAATTAGGCGACAGCATATTAAATATATCAAAATCATTTTTATTTTTATGTTTTTTAAATCAACTAAATGCAGTCTTAGTGAACATAAAATAATATAGCATACTATATTAATAAAGAATATATGTTGTAAAATGTTGCACATTATTAGTTAATAATATCTTACACATTAAATAATGTCAATGAATTGAACTCAATTGAAGTAATACATTTTTTTGTGGAATTGTTTTTTATGTTCGGAAGGAAATATGAATGAACCAAAATAAATGCAGACTTTTTCCAAAGAATAACTGTTAAACAATAGTGAAGTTAGTAATAGGTAGCCTGCTGGGTTATACAAGGCAGCATGGGATATAGAAGAAAATGGTGATGGTAAATCACTGTGTGATTTATTTAGATAGATTTTTCCTCTATTACATTGCATTATCTCTGTGTTTATTGTAAGAAAGCAATTACGTTGTATATACTATGAATGATCGAGAATACAGCCTGCAGGAAGTCCCAGCTGGGTGTCTCACAGATGTGTTATAGGCATGACATCACTGTGGAATTTCCGCTAACGTGTTGCTATCTGCTCGATCTGTTTGTCTGCGCGATAAACAACATTGTGAAGTTCACCTCAAGGCACCCTCTGCTACTCATACAACATCGGTTTAACGAGACACAAACGCTTCTCTGCCTTCACACTCACACACATTTTGTCACATTGAACTTTATTTTTCTACCATTTATTTTATATTAAGGACACTTGAACTATTTTATGGAAGTTTATTATTCAAATACAAAATTGGCAGTTTCAAAACAGAAAACGAAAAGATTCTTTTTAACAATAGCAACAATAGAAAAAAGGCACATTTTTTGTCCCTCTTAACACACACAAGAAACACATACTGAAATGTTTTGTCTGACTGCCCAACACTGACATCTCCTGGATCTTCCCCACAAATCTCAGACACTTTTGTTCATTAAGAAAAATGCTTATTCGACACACTATACACTTTAAACTGGCCATAATAATGTAGATAACCGCTAATCCAAGGGATACATACATACAAGAAATATGATAACAATAATTAACAATCACACATGCTATCGACTGAAGGCCATTTTAGTTACGGTTCCAGTTTTTCTTCAACTTTTTGATTTTTTTTTTATTTATTTATTTGTTTGAGAAACATGATGGATCATTTCCATCAGCAGAAGATGTGCAGTCTATCTCATTTTCATTTACTGTAATAGTCTTTGCCCAGTAGTTACTTACTCTAGTGATTGAACAGCTAATTCTACAACTAGAATAATACATAAGAATTATAAACAATTTCTCTAAAATAATTTAAGAAAAAGATGAATGGTGGAAAAAAAGAAGCATTCAAGAGCAGCACCGTTTGTCTTGAAGGACAATGCCTTTGTGTTCAAGACAGCATGATTTATGTTGTTCTTTAACATTTTCCTGCTCTCCTAAGTTTTCTTTCTTTATTCCTCCAAGACGAGAAAACAGGAAAACGGTTTCAATCTGTTCCTTCACTTAAAAGATAAGGGAACAGGAAGTGCGTTTCCTTGTGCTCACACAGACAGGAAGTTGATATTTCAGTGACGGAGCTGCTCGTAGTAAACGAGACAGGAGAAGAGTGCTTGGCGTGTAATTCCCTACAGGAAAGGGAGAAGGTGGCTTCCACATATTGTGCCCATGGTTAATGGGGGAAGCAGGGTAGAGTTTGTGCACAGAGGTAAATATTTAAGGTATAAAGACGGTTTACACATTTTTCAATGAAAGGAGATCCTCTTGTCTATTTAGTCTTAAATGAAAGACGAACAACATTGTCAAGACACACTGGCTGGCCTGCTACATATTTTGGTTTTAACTATTATCAAAATATTTAACAAGTTCAATGGCGCCGTTAAATATATAGCCACGCTTATGATTCACTTGGTAATACAGTTATTCAGACCACTTCTCACATTTCAACAGGCATACAACTCACTGCATGTTTCCTGAGACGTCTGCAATTGCCTTATAATGGTGGACCTTTGAGATTTGGGCTTTACTCATAACAATCGATGTGCTGATGATTCCTGTCAAATAAACTTGGAGTAGCCTTTAATTCTTTCAAAGTACAGCTATCACCACTTCCTTTGTTGCTCCCATGGCAATACAGTAGTTTTCCTGATGAGAAGAGTCTGCTGAACAATGCTGGCTCTGCAATTACACTGACTATGAGTCCAGAAAACACTTGTATACATAGACAAAAATCCTAAACTGGCAAACCGTGAATACAAGTAAAAAAAAAAAAAAAAAAATTACAAATATAAAAACAGCTATTAAGGACAACACAATCTTATTGCCACTTGTAAATTTTAAGTTTGGTTGCTAATTCATATTATTTGTATAATCTCAGTTTTATGTTACTGGTTAGGTTTAGGGGTGGGTTATATTTTTGTGTTTTTGTACAAATCTAATCATACACATTCACCACCAAGTTGTCAAATCGTTTTCATGTTTCATGTTTCATGTTTTCTCATGAGATCGGGTTGAGTAATACAATACACGCAGAAAGAAAAAGAAAAACTAAATTCTGATATTTTGAGTTAAAATGAAATCAGATTTGCTGTAAGCATAAACCACAAAATTTGTCCAACCAGTGTCCAATGCTGTTTCATACAAAACCCACGTCTGAAAAACCAAGGCATGTTTTTCTACTAACATACACGTCTTCTATGAAAATTACAAATACAGTGCTCATCATAATGTCATAACAATGCATGAAGGAAACAAGTATTGGCACTTGTTAATCCCTTTCTTAAAGGGGCCCTTACAAAAAGTCCCATAAAGAGAAGATAGCGGTCTCCCATCGTGCTGATGTGTCCTGCTAGAACGATGACTACCTGATAACCCTGGCCTTGAGTAAAATCAGTCAGAGCTATCAGAATCCGAGCCGTCTACTCCATAGAGCTGAGCCAGGGTCCTGAAACGAGGTCCCCACTCATCCAGGAAGTCGTAGTCCAGATTGGACCCACTGGAAGATGAGTCCAGAGAGCTGAGGGAACCAGCCAGGGATTCAGATCCCTCATAGCCGTAGATGTGTAAAGTATCGTAGGGAATCCCATCACGGTCATGATCGGCCTCATCCTTCTTCACCTCGATCATCATGGCCATGTCACCTTTACAAGCAGATGGTTTCTTCACCACGGCGTACAGCGAAGGCCCCGTGCTGGGCCGAAAACTGCTGTCGTGACAAGCAGAGGACAGGATGGAGACGTCATAACCATTCGTGTCCATTTCTCCACCGCCTTCCTCGTCATATCTCACCAGTTGCTCGTGGATCTCGCCAGAAGACTTGGTAACCAAAACTTCCTTCTGATAGCGCTTCCGCAACACGATGAGGATGACGATGACTAAAAAGATGGAAGAAATAGGCACCATATCAACATCATTTTCTTTCTTTCTTTAATACTCATTTTAATATATTAAGTTATATCTAAGTTTTAGAACATAAGGCGGTGTTGAGAAGAAAGTCTCTTATTATCACGGGGGTCTGTGAACTTCAGGATATTTCAGCACTTCTCATCTGTCTGATGGTTGTGACTGCAGATCAGTGGCTTGTCTTAATTGTCATCACTCTTGCTCTCACATCTAGAAATGCAAGCGCAAACCTCTACTTTGGAGAAGGTGTAGAGATGCAAGCAAATTGTCATCTCACACGTTCAGAAAAAGCCTATCACTGAGGTGGTAACATTTTAAATGTAACTTTTAGTATGTGCTTTTAGAAAGTTTGGTTAAGAAATGATACATATGCAGCCAAAAGTGGTAAATAAGACAAAAATATGTACTGGGTATAACTAACAATGACACTGAAAATATGGAACTATCTAAATGACTCTCTTACATGCTCTTATTTACAGTGTTCAGTACCTGGGTTATTTATACAACCAGACCACTTAAAGGATCCTAAGATGGTGAATAAAATATACAGAGTCTCCACTTGGGAAATCTAAGCCTTTCATCAAAGAAAGGATTTAAAATGTTCACATGTATCATTAATATAACCGTGCTCCTGTCAGGTCATGAGTCCTGCATAATCTGTTTTGCCAGGCCTGATTAAATGATGCTTTGTTTTTTAAAAATGTGTTTCTTTATTCTTTTTAAAAAGGAAAACATTGAGGAATGAGTCTATGGCCTTTCATGGTTATCTTTGTAATAGAAAGAAGAAAAACAAGTGAGACAAGAGATGCGTGTATATGTACCCAGGATGGTGACGATGCAGAGAAGAATGGCTAAGAGGGCGCTGACACTCATTCCGGTCCGGGCGTAGGCCATACAGTACTCCACCACTCGACCCGTCTGACACGTGCACACTTTAATCTGGAGGAGGTTAATGCTCTTCTGTTCTGGTGTCCCTCCATCAGTGATTTCGATTTCCAGCACATGCTCCACCGAGTCCTCTGTGCTGAAACCGCCTTGCTTCAGCACAATCCTCGCAGTGTTATCTACAACAAATGTTAATAATTGAAGAGATGCTGTCATTAATTTCTCTCGTATGCATGGGAAATGACTGTGTATGACACAGGTGCAAGCTAACAATTTTCATCAGCAGTGCTATTGTTGTCATTGGTCTCTGCTTTTGTTTTCTGTTGATGCATGGAGGGAAATGTTGCTGAGATTCTTGTGACAATTCAATGCAACCAGGCCTAAGAATATCCCATTTCACACAATAGTAGGAAGAGTAAATCTTCAATTTGACATTTGTGTGGCCTAAATTGAAATGCTCATCTAGCACATTTTGAGGAAAGTCAGTTGCAGTTGTAAAAAGCAACATTCTGTTGTTTCTTGAATATATGGATAAAATAAATGAATAAAAAATGTTTGGTATTTCGTGTGTGTGTGTGTGCGTGTGTGTGTGTGTGTTCTAAAGTGCTCACCAAGGCTGCACATATATATATAAAAAATCTAATTACTATTAGAATTACAACTATAATAAATGTTTTCCTTTTTATTAGATATTAAAATGTAATTATTCCTGTGATGGCACATGTCACATGATTCCTCTGAAATTATTTTAATAAGCTAATATGTGATTTTGGTAGCACTTTACAATAAGGTTCATTAGTTAACATGAACTAAGAATGAACAATTCCTCTACACTGTTTATTAATATCAGTTAATGTTAATTTCAGCATTTGCTAATGCATTTTGAAATCACAAGTTGTGTTTGTTAACATTAGTTAATGCATTGTGAACTAATAATGAACAACTGTATTTTTATTATTTAACATTAACAAAGATTAATAAATACTGTAATATACGTATTGTTCATTGCTTGTTCATGTTAGCTAATACATTAACTAATGTTAACAAATGATACCTTATTGTAAAGTGTTACCGTGATTTGTATTCCAAAAAAAAAAAAAAAGCTCAAGCAGAAGACATTTCTTTTCATAACAGTCATTTCACCTGAACAAACTGTTTAAAATATTAAACCTTCATATTACTTTATTGTACAGCTATGAGGAAAGAAACCACAGTGCTCTGAAAATGTTCCTCAGTCTGGCACATTTAGAAGATGGAGTGTCAGATCATAGATTCATTGTGCATGGCAGCTGCTTTTAGAAAGCTTGTACCTAATGCATTTTACAGTATTTTGGTGGGTTTTGCCATATTCATTTTATGCCTGATTACTCTAGGAATACGCAGCAGTCAGTTTGCTTTGGAGTAGACAGAGAACTAAGGATAAAGCAGTCTTAATATCATTCATGAAACTACCTGCGTTGAAACAAGATCTATTAAATTCAACTTTCCAAACATTATCCTTTATCTCTAATGGTAGAGTGGCTGATTAAAGTTGATTAGACCAACTCTGTTGACCAACTGTAGAGTGAACATGAATTAACTCACCTCTTTTATCCTCAAGGGAAAAGTTCAAGCTCTTTTTTGCCAGAGTGAAACGGAAACTGCCCGGATTTTCATCTTTGTCGTAGGCACCTACAGTCCCAATGATCTGCCAGATGGTAATGAATGAAGGATTATGGAAATACATAGCTAAAGAAAAATAAATTAGTGAAAAATATGTGAAATGTATCAAGAGACTCCTTACTGTTCCAGGTTTATCACTCTCACAAACATACACGTTGCTCCTGTTAGTTAGTTCTGGTGCGTTGTCATTAATGTCAAGAACCTTCAGATTAACCAGCGCATAGGACTTTAGACCTGAGGAGTCAGAGATTGAAGAAAACAAAAACAAAAACCCCCACATATTTACTAATGATCTTGATCATAATAATGATGATCATACAAATGATGATATATATATATATATATATATATATATAAGATGTTTCTTCTGCTCATCAAGGCTGCATTTATTAGTTTAAAAATCCAGAAAAAAATGTAATATTGTGAAATATTATTTCAATTTAAAATAACT
>JAUMHE010000053.1:16089079-16099759 GCA_032359235.1 Enteromius mattozi | reverse complement strand
TATTGCCGTGCGTTTTATAGACATCAGAGAAGTGTGGTGCTATTGGATTGGGTTCATTGTCTGACCCATCCTACATTATCGCTGACATGACTGTAGAATGAGTGAGCACATGTATAGGGTGGGGGGCGCCGATAAGGGATTTCACCCAGGGCGCAATTTCGTGTAGGACCGCCACTGCATGGGGGTGGTTGAGGCCAAATTTTAGAGAACTTGAAAGCAGAAACATGAAGTTCATGAAGAAAGCCCATTTACTTATTTGTAAAAAAATAAATTTTTTGGAGCTATAAAGTTGTTCTCATTACTTTTATAGTGCTATTTTGCCAGGCTTGTCAAAATAAAAGTCCGATATTTATAATTTAAAAAAATGACCAATAAGTCATGGCAATATTTCAGATATTTAACTCATCAAAATCATTTTACTCAATATATATATATATATATATATTAGGTTATATGGGATTCAGATTGTTGGGATTCAATTTGATTTAGAAGGATTCTATTTTTTTACTTCTTTATTACAATTTATTCACACCAGACTGTGTTTACATCTCATGTTCATACTATTAAAACCTTGAGTATTTTAATGTTTACAGTCTGGCCCAATTTGCTTCCATTTTTAATGTCTCATTGTATACCTGTTATTGATTTCATGGTCATCTACAGTACAAGTGCTGTTAATTGAGCTTAACTTGCATTGAACCAAGAATATTCCTTTAATAGTTATCTGATTTAATAGAGATGAGATGATTAGACAGATTCTTTTCTTTCTCATTCTTCTTTATCATCTGTATGCCCTGTTTATCTTCTTATGCTTTCACTGGTGGCTTTAGTATATTCTTTAGCTTTAAGAACCAATTTAGTGGCCAAGTCGCTCAAAACTGTGTTCAGGAACTTCCATCTGGGCGATGGGTGATAGGGGTTCATGTTGTCAGACAACACCCCACCCCCTTGCCAACGCAAATCCGCACTCTTTCTGATTATCTTCCTCTCTAAGCCAACCAACCGTGTTGTTACAAATTGTCTTTATATTCTCAGATCATCTGCTGCTATGAGGAAGATCACAAAAAAATGGCTGAATATCAGTTGCAGACTGACAGTATTTTCTCTTCATATTTGACCCTGTTCAGACAAAAATGTGTTTTACAGAGTCACTGGTGATTTCCAAATGACCCAGTGGAAAATGCGAACTGAGAGTACACATTTGTGGTGGTTTCCTGGAAATGTTTCAAGACTCTGTGCTTACTAATGCCGCATTTTAAGGAAGCTTCTGCTGAAGGGCCCCATTTGCCACTACACTGAGAACTGAGTTAGTGCTATCCAGTAATACTACTCCGAAAGCCTCTGTAACCCTGAGTCACTTGCTGGCAGCTGGTTGTTTTCAGAGGAAGAGTAATTTGGATGGAGCGCCTTTCCTTATAAAGGATGAACGGGATTGGCTCAGATATCCATTAGAGAGGACTTTCTAAGCCTGTTATTAGAGGGGAGAAGAGGGATCTATTGAACGATATCAAGGAGTTTTTAGTGAGATTTGAAAGCCACCCCCCTTCCCACACCTTCTTAGCGATTTGCATTCTCTTTTGTGGTTTTATCAGGGACATTATTACATTTTCCCAGGATTTCTGTCGTAAGACGGTCTAGGCGTTTGGGTTTCTTTGGGAGTTGGAACTTCATTTTGGTAATTTAAATTAGCTAAACATTGCTTTGATAAAGTTAATGATCTAAAACATCTATTTAAGTCTTTTAGTCACACATACAATTGTCATGACAGAGTGGGCAAACATGCACAAGCGCTACTATTCCTGTAAATATGCTGTTTGAGCGGCATAGATTTAGAGTGCAGTCATCCAAGCAGGCTTTTGGGTTTGTTATACTGCTGCAGGCTAAGTCTTATTTGAAGCATGGTTAATGGATAAAGTTCACTCCCACATATTATGGATTATCTCTAAATATATATCACTAATTTGTTTCATACATTACACTGCAGTTGACTGTCATTAGCTCATGTGCTTCGTTGTCTTTTTGAAATACAGAGCGTAACCATTTTAGCTGTGCTTTGATAAAGACAAAAGGAGACCTCATCAATAGATTATTAACGGTATGAATGGAATCACAGTACTTTATTGTAGTTATTTTCCACGAGTACATGTGATTCCAATAACTTTATTCACTGTCATCACTTGTGCCTATAATTCATTATTTCTGAGATTTTTTTTTTTTTATTGATACTTTTATTTAGCAAGGACACATTTATTTGCTCAATAGTGACAGAAAAGACACCTCTAACGTAAAAATATTAGTGCTGTCAAATGATTAATCGCATCTAAAATAAAAAGTTTTGCTCACATAATATATATTTAAGAAATATATAAGAAAAATATGCAATGTTTATATATATATATATATATATATATATACTGTACATACACATGTAAATACATGTAAATAATTTCAAAATATATAATGTATGTGTTTATATTTAATAAATTTAAACAGAACACAATAATATATTATGTAAACAAAAGGTTTATTTTAGATGCGATTAAGCGCAATAAAATATTTTAAATGCTTTTGAACTTTAAATTGTAACAATAATAATTTCACAATATTACTGTTTGCAGTCCTGCCGAGAATAAGATGTGTCTTTCAAAAATAACTTGAAATATATTTAAAAATTTGGAACAATATAGCTATATTGCGTATTAAATTTTTTTATATGTATACATTTAAGAAATCTTTATATGTATTCTAATTTTGGACAAGATTTTAAATTTAGGTCTTGTGAGTGAGACAGCGAGACAGAAGGTGTGTGTGTGTGTGGTGTTATAAGTGGGGGGAATTAGGGCATAGCACTCCGGTCCGTTTATCCATTCACCATGAAGTTACAGCCATGCAAAACAAAAGCTCATAAATTATGCATTCCAAACATAGAAATAAAATTAAAAACACTTTTACACTGTGTGTGCTCAGTGTCTGTCCTTGAATATAAAATAGATCTGAAAGATGGTGCTATCAAAATCATTATGAAAATATGGAATTAAACACAGAATCGTATTGAAAATGATAAACAATAGCAAATCTAGATAGAATATATAAGAAATAATAATCAGTTAAAAAAGTAAATAAAGTATTAAATCTTTTTCTGTTGCATGCCTTGACTTCAGAAGCACTCAGTGTGAGTAAATGGATGTAAGGCTGCTTGGTTCAAATGTACAGTATTCTGTATCTCTGATATTATAATCGTCTCAATCTAGCGACTCTTCTCTATGTGGACGTTAGCATGGGTTAGGTTCTGAACAATGGTATAAGCCTGGAGAGAAAGGGATTCTGGAGAACAGAAATCAACACAAATCAGAACACAAAAACAAGTGTATTGACATGGCAATGCAAAGTGCCAGATTATCAAGTTTAAAAATCTAATCCCTTTATCTTTTTCATCTCTTGATTGCTTCACCAAAGCCACTTTCCCTCACTTGGCAGAGTACACACCTTGCGACCCGCTTTTAGTCCAGATTAGAAGAGACCCTAATCCCATTCAGAGGATCTGATTAAACTGCTGCTTCGAGAAATCCAGTCACGCCTTATTTTTGATCTCTCTCTTCCTGCTATATCACTAACACAGAAAATAATTGTATTTTTTATTTCTTTGAGAGAAGAGGTTGCTTCCTCTGAGGAGGCAACAGAGGCAGTACCTCAAAATATTGCATGAGAAAAAAAAGTTGTGGTACACAAATAAATGCAATGCATATATTACAAAATATAGCATTAAAAAGTATATAAATCGCACATTTTTCTAAAGAAAACTGTCAGACTTGCAGACACTAGCTGGTAATTTACAGTCCGCATTTCTCTCGCCTCCCCTGAGTCCACTGAGTTTTAATAGACCCCTTAAAGTAGGATATAACTGGTTGTGTTTGGCTGTGATTTGTTTATGCGATAAATCCTGACTCTTGGGTTCATGCATATTCCACATTCGCAAGTCTGAATGGACAAAATGTAAGTAATAAGCAACCTGGTCTCATGGCATAAACATTCCTGGGGGCACTTTTTAGCGAACTTCGAAATACGCACCAATAAGTAGGCTATGTATCACTGCAGTTTTCAAAAGTGTTACGTATTGCGGCAGTTCAGAATTCAAATATCCGGGGACTGTCGCTAAAAATGAATGCTCTATGCCTTACACCAAACCCAACCCTAAACCTACCCGATAGTGTTAACAAAGGCAAAAAAATGACTTATATGCAGATTTGACACAAGATTTGAACCCGAACCGGAGCTCCTCGCCTCTCAAGTTTATCTCCATAGTCCATGAGCTACTGAATAAACCTACTGTGTATGAAAACCCATAGCTGAATATGAAGCTGGATATGTGTGATGAAGCTGGATATGTGTGATGCTAATGTTCAAATGCATCAGTTTCCAAATCTCTCAGCATATTAATATTTTTTTGAAGTCATAACATGATATTCTGATAGACTCCAAGAGCTGAAATGAGTGTATCAGACAAAGGAGAGATGCAAAACGTGCAGTGATATGTACTCATTGGTACGCATTTCACCTCTCACTAAAAAATGTCCCCAGGTATGTTTATGCCATGAGACCAGCAACAGTATGCAGCACACAAATTTTCTGATGTAACATGCCTCATCTAATGGAGCTCAAATAAAAACAGAGAATAGGAGCTCTTCTCATCTGGTATGCCATTTATTGTTTTAACACCATATGGTATTTTCCGGCACACATATGCTTATCTCTCAGCACGAGAAAACATCTGTTTTCCATCTTTTAGTTTAAAACAGACCAATTTGCAATACAGCATCAGTTTGTAAGTGTTTGTAATTGATGAACATTATGGACATACAGAATCATACCTGAAACAGAAAACTAATAAATACAGCAATCTTCCCTTCTTACTTTGGAAACTGTGGGCTTCCACACAGACGCACAAACATGTTAATGTTTCCTCTGCAGGAGAAGAGTTAAATTTGACAAGGTAAGGGCGTGGTCTCAAAATTAAGGACAAATATTGCAAAACATTTTTTCAGCAGTTCATTTTGCCGAAATACATAATACATGGGACAATTTTGACACTATATTATTGTTGTTTTATGTTGTTAAGTGTGTTGCGCACTGATACACAGAACTGTGAAGCAGTCATAGCTGTGCTTTATTGTGAACCAAGTCATGTCACTCAGCGAAATTTGACATGCCTCTCAGGCACGCAAGTGTCTCTTTGAATGGGGAAACATCAAATTCTTATGATTAAATTTTATATTTGACATCACCAATCAAATCTGACAACAACTGTATCTTAAATGTTGTTTATTTTGCTCAAAAAGGTCATCGGATGCCCGTTTTCCACAAGCTGATATGATTCTTGAGGGTCTTAATGAAAAGTCTGAAAAAAACCCCACCCTTTTTACCCTGTCAAAATCAGCTGTTCATGGTATGCTGTACATGTCCATGTTGCTTTAATGACCCCGCCCTCTCTTCTGTGCAGTCAGTGCTGAGCAGATTGTAAACTTCAGCAAAACCTGCTAACTAACACATTATTTGGAGATGCGATTTGCAAAAATTCATTAAAAAACCCTTCTACTCACTTCTTCTGTAGATGAAGCTGGATCATAAATGATTTGCGCAAACTTATGCAAACAGATCAGGGATCAGCACATCCCTTAAAAATGATCAAGTAATGTGTCTTCAGCAGCTCATATGTCGGGAGTAAATGATTGTTGTTACATACAACAACAAAACAGCCTGATTTGAGAAAGACGATTTTAAAACAGGGAATAAAAAACAAACAAACAAACAAACAAAAAACATGATCTGTGAGTTTTCAGTGAGTAATCAGTTTGGTGAAATTTAAAGTAAATAAAGTATTTACTGAGCTTTGATGACTGATGATTTGAACAATTCAAAAACTGTTAACTGCCCAAAATAATAGTATAAATTCATTTAGAAGATATTTGTTAAAACTATTTTTTAATGGATTGTTGAAAATATCTATTACTGATAGTGTAAGCAATGTTTATTTAACTGTGCAAATGTGACATACATTTACATTTGATATAGGCTATATATAAAAACTATGCAATTTCCTCTTACTTTGTCCAGGAATTATATTACATTATTTTTTACAAAAACAACAACAACAAAATTCAAAATATCCAAATTTAAAATTATGACACTGATAATAATAAGATAAAGTAACATTTCAACTATTTGTGATCTATTTCAACCAGTTTTAGAGTTCTCTGTTTTTTCTTTCTTATCTTTCTTGTTTATCTGATGACTAACAGATGACTCAGCTCAAGGAATCAAGGGGTCAAGGTTTGGCTGGCTAGCATGGCCCCGTTAGCCCCTGCTGGTAGATTCCGTGACTAAACCATCTGCTTCCAAATGTAACTTTTTTCACTGAAGATCATTCTGAAGTAGCCATGTACTCTGATGGACAGCTGATTTCAAAATCTCATTCTAAATATCTTGAGCCAGCAGAGCAACAGCCAGTAATGCCACTAGTGTGTTTGGTAGGAGCTTCTTGCAGCAGAAATTGAAGCCTTTTGGAACATTAACCCTGCCATTTTCCTGTACACTGCTGAAGCTTCTTAGAAACAATATGCACTGTGTAAAGTGCTATATTAATAAACGTGACTTGAACATTTGAATGACAATGAATTTCTCCAGGCTTTTCATACCTTTTAGCAATAAATCACGAATCAAGCAAGGCGAGTGTGTCTAAGGCTTTTGAGAGCTTTTATAGCTCTGTATCACCATCTTGTGGACAAACCCGTTTCTGCTGCTTGTATCAGAGCATGTTCTCACATGACAGAGGAGGAGAGCGCTGAAAATTTGAAACGCTGTAATTTCCTTGTAAACTAATAATCAAAGACCTTTTCAGGAAAGACAGTGATTAGCCTGCAAGTGACTATGTGTCTTCATCAAGACTTCTCTGTCAGCTTAATATCCATGGCCCTCGTTGGAGCATCTCCAAATGGCATTGGCTGCCATATTTGAAGAGGCAGTGAGCTATTCTGTGTAATTATCACTGATGTGTATGCTTGCGGTGGAGTGGTTCATTCCAAACTTGGACAACATTCAGAGACAGTTATCTGCACAAGCTCTTGGATACCACACAGACATATGCAGATACACATACATGGACACGTTCACACACAAGTGCTCACACACAAACACCCACCCACGCAGGAGAGGCAGAGGATGCTAGATTAACTGACAAACACCATACTGTGTGTGTTTTTTTTTTCCCCTAAAATAATTTTTGGCATCTCTCAGTGCAATGCAAATTTGATAGGTGCTGTAATATGTGTAAATTTATTTTACATGTTAAATGCGGATATAACAGCACACGCACCTCCTGTTCGTTTGCCCACAACTATCATTAAAAGAATATTTGCATCCTGATAAAATATATTTTTTAACTTTTTTTATACTTTTTTTATATAAAAAGGTTTCCATTAAGCAACAATATTCTCAACATTGACTATTATGCAAACAGTAGAACATTCCTGTAACGTTGTGTTTAGTTCAGTTTTGTCTTTTCCCACAGTGTGATTTTGCTGGGCTCAAACAGATTCACAAACGGCACTTTAGTGGATACAAGTCAAGTGGTAAAACATAGAGCTTTAGCATCAATGATATCTGTTCTAATTCCTTTTTTTCATGATGTTAGACATATTTAAAGAGTCAGAAGGCAAAATGCAAGGTTTGCTTTGAAATTACTATTACTATTTTTACGTCCCTGGAACCCCAAACATACAAAAACAATACAGTCAAGCTCAAAAGAAATGTGAGGGTCAATTCTGTATAATTCATCAAGAAACGTCTAACTTCACTAGATTTATAAAAAGGCCCTAGTGGCTGCGAGGCCTTCACACACCGGATCATTAAACATCCGAATTACGTTGTGAGATCATATTGCATCATGAGCAGCATCAAGGCTGGAGGATGACTCACATGTGAAAAGTACTCCACAAAGACCTAATTAATTTAATAAAAAAAGAACAATCATTTCAAGGTAAACATGTTAAAGTCATATAGAGAAATCACTATAATTAATTCATAAAAAAGACTTAACAGCATGTATGAACAATAACTTCAAAGTTACCGCAGGTAACGTTCATCCCTACAGACGTCTTATCACAGAATTATGAACCACTCAAACAGTCTTTGTTTTTAATTATCTTTTGTTATTATTTATGTGAACTGCTAGGGTAATGACTCACAAAATCATTAAAAAGCATTTGCTGAATTACAAATAATGAAGCTATGTCTTTAAGACAGATGTGGTGACTGTAGGGAAAGTGAAGTCATGGCTGTCAGATATTTCTAATCTCCTATTTATAATCTACAATTTGCAGAAGAACCACGTTGAGCATCTAAGTCTGTCTTTTTGTACACATACTTTAATAATAATGACACTGCATGCAAACGGTCCGAGTTTTTTTTCTCTATTGTGAGATATATCTGGTCAGTCAACAATAGGATGGATTTGATTTTATTCATTGTATTTCATTGGATTGTTGTGTAAACATCACCAGAGAAGTGGTTGTGAGGGTGAGACGACCTGAATGTTTTTAATTATGAGGGCACGTGAATTGAAAAATGTAATGTTCATATAAATAATTTATAATAAATCCTGCAATATGGCATAAAAAATAAGAATTGCCAATTTTGATTTTATAGTGACTTCAAATGTGTCTTTTCTGCACTTATGTATTCAACTCAGCTTCCTTCCAAGTTTTGTTTTTATCTTCCTCTCTTATTCTCTGTCAGAGATGTGTTTTTGTGTTTGTCCACTGTGTTGTTTTGATGTTATGATGTATGCAGTTATCTGTCAGTGACAGCCGGTGGGACGTGTTTACTTGAGCTCAACAGGAGCTGACTTGTGTCAGTACCTACAGCACATGTCACCTCTTTGCCATGCCATAACTTAAAGAACACATGCTAATGAAACTCTGGGCCTTCACTGCTGCCAACTCCACTGATATGCTCCCAAAAACATCCTGTCAACTTCAGTCAGACTGCTGAAGACTGGAGTTCTGAACCAGTCAGAAGGGAGCCCTTATGAAAGAAGCTTTCATAAAATATGTCCAAGAAATAAAGGAGGCAAGTTTGTAGAACAGATGTCTGCAAGAGTAAGACATAGTAGATGATGAAGATAAAGATCTGGCTGCTTTCCACAGCATACATGTAAATGCACAAAACCCTTACTTCCACTGTTGTTAGCCTACCTTCACACAGCAGCTGAATAAAGTTTTCAAGTCTTGTTCCTGACTGCTACAGGTTACAACAAGAAACTGAATTTTGAGACCAAGCTGTATCCACTGCTCTGTATGCACTGTAGTCTATACCTTTTTGTCGTGCCATGATGTGTCATTAAATATCTGAAGGACTGTCAACCAAAGTAATATACAAACTATTTATGAAAGAAGGGTTGGATTATAGCCTTTAAGTGTTTGGAAACACAAGATTGAACTGGACAAAATACCAAAGACGAGTGACACTTTCTGCAAACATTTATTCGCCATTAGGTAGCCACAAATTACTAGTGAACCAACGAATCACTCAATCCACCGATTCATACAAAACCTTCATTGGGATCAAGCATATTTTTGAGAGGGTCGTCGACTTGTTCAACAACATTTATTTACACTGACAACACTGAATTGCTTACAACTCTACAACTTACAAATCTTCTTTACAAATAGCTAGAGTATGAGCTGTATTCAAATTATATAATCGATTCATTCAAAACATGGATTATTCACTCCCGAGGAAGGAAAACACCGGATCTTTGTTTGGGACAATTTTTGTTGAAGCAAAAACTCACAACTGGGAATATTGTGCCTAATATGTAAGTTACTCAATTTACCGTCTTCTTTATTCAATTGTAGCTATTAAATCACATTACTACGGCCTAATCTTGTTGACGTTCAGAGTTGTGCTTACTTTGCTTGAGTGATTTCAAAAGTACAGAAATAGATTTCACGTGCTCAAAATGCTTGTATTTATATAATCACATAGACGTAGCCACAAAGCAATTATTTTTTTTCAATTTACAGATGGTTAAGTAGGCTGACCTGTTTTCCATCAAGAAGATGTATTTAATGAGTGTGTTATAAGTATAGGCTAATTATTGTAATTAAGTTAAAATAACTTACAATTAAGTAAAAAATAGATTTTACTTCCATAAGTATATTCGATTTACAACCCGTTCCTGTTTTCTGGATGCATGCGTCATGAAACCAGTTAAAATAAAGACCGGAGCGAGTTATATAAATAGGCTACAACATTAATTATGTAATTAAGTTAGGAATTAAGTATTAGATCTTACCTAATACCTTTGCAAAATGTGTAAATCCACGATGACCAGACAGCACTGGGGGAATTATACAGGCTGTTCAATAAAGGAGAAACAGTAAATATTATAAAAAATATAATAAATATTTGAAAATCGGAGGGTGTGTTCCAACTATAGGGGGACCACACTCCTCAGCCTCCCCGGGAAAGTCTATGCCAGGGTACTAGAGAGGAGAATTCGACCGATAGTCGAACCTCGGATCCAGGAGGAACAATGCGGCTTTCGTCCTGGTCGTGGAACACTGGACCAGCTCTATACCCTCTTTAGGGTACTGGAGGGTTCGTGGGAGTTTGCTCAACCAG
>JAUMHE010000053.1:16072789-16088979 GCA_032359235.1 Enteromius mattozi | reverse complement strand
GTCTGGGTGTCCCTGCTTAGACTGCTGCCCCCGCGACCCGGCCCCGGATAAGCGGAAGAAGATGTATGTATGTATTTCTCAAATGGACCCCATGTTAACTAACTTTAAAATACACCTGACCTTCTCCAAAAATAAAAGAAAATATTATTATTAGTATTTATTATTATTATTATCTTTTACACTCTGATGTAGCTATTGATTTGATCTGATAAAGATTTGCCATTACACTGTGATTTTAATTGTAAATGTTAAAGTGTGATTTCCACTGTAACTCCCAAAACAAGTAATAGTAATTTTGAAGAACAAATGTGAAGGCTATCAGACGGAGCAGCACAGGGACTTTAATTTGGCACAAGAGGCTATCAGTTGGATGCTCATAGCATGACGCTACAATAAGAGGCTTTCCTTTACTCTGTGGCCTAACGTTCAATCAGACTGCATATCTGAATCCAGCTGATATTTATCCAGAACAATGAATTATCTCTTTAAATCCCCATGAACACAAGCACCATGAGAAGGAGGTTAATCATGGTCACTAACCATGCTGTGAATTGTCCAGAGGACAAGGTTGTTTGATTGTCTTTAGCATGCAGTGTTTCCTTATCTCAGGAATACATGAGCCTGGCGAAACCATTGGTGTGCAGCTGAATGAGATGCACTTTGTAGTAAATCTACAAATAGCAGCCAGAAGAAGAAAACATATGCTGTCTCTTGTGCTAAGGAAATGATGATAACCATCTTTGGTGAGCATAAGAAGTAATGTTGCATTCTAGAGATGCCGGAGACTGTTTGATGATTCAAGATGTGGTTCTGTTTTATCAGCTCTATCGGCGTGTACGCAATATTGAACTTTAAAGTGAAAGAGATTGAATTCACTACTCCTTTGAGTGAAAAATGTCTTTTGCAAAGATGACATCCACATGACAGACATGTTAGCAGCACGTAAATTTGTTGGTCTCAGAACTTCATGTTGAATCCTCTCAAGATTTTCCACTGAATTTGTCATGTCTTCCTTGATTACTTGGATCATTTGTAGTTGGTAGACAACACAGCATGACAAGTCAATTTCAATTTAATTTCAATCAAAAGAGCAAAGCCTGTTTTTAAATGTTTCTATTAAAGAGAACAGCTGTAGTTTCTGGAACACAATAGTGGGCAAATTTGCTAATAGGCATCCCACAGCTTACAGGCGTGCGTTTAAGCAGCGTCAAGAGAAAGTAAAAGGCATGTGCAATGGCAAACATGCCTTAGATTGCGAACAAACGCTTAACTGAAAACATTTGGGAATCCAAACAATGTCCTCGCTCTGTGTTCTACATGGTTGCCTACGTCTTTTCCGTAGGGTTTTTCAAAAATGCATATCTGAAGCCAACAGGTGTTAGATGAGAAAGCAGCATGATTCAGCTGCACTCGCTGATGTATTCTTTTTAACATGCTACATTGTTAGCGTCCACTAGGTCTCGATATAAACGAAGTTGCTTTGTTTCTGAAGTCATAAAATGAAGCGAACACTCGTCTGTTCGGGATAATATCCGTGTGCTTTTAAAGCAGACAATGTTGATGTCTCGTAGTAAGTGCTGCAGATACAAGCTGTTCCCAATTAACCATTTGAACATTTAATCCAGCAGGCCTCCCATCCCTGAGCTGGGTGGGAGGGCCCCTTTCCCAGCATGTATTCTTCCAGATAAGCAGAGATGGAGATGCAAAGCTGCCTAATATAATTGCATATTAGCTGGCTCAGGCCTGAGCTCCCAGTGGGGCTGTTAATTTATCGCAACCAATTTAAATTCCTGCCACTTTCTAATAGCACTAATGAAAGGCCTCTCCCTACACTAAGAGTACATTTGAGCTTTCTCATTCAGGCACAAGGTGCATTAAACTCAACTAAATGCATAGAAAAGCAAGCGGGAACAAATCGGCGGCAAATGTTTACCATATGTCACCCAGGCCCTAATTAGTGCAAGCAGAACATTGGACAGAAGAGTAAAGAGGAAAATGTAAGTTTGTTGGAGTGCAGCACACAAGGGTGCCCTCACTGGAGTTCATTTTAGAGGCATAATGTGCACAATTAAGCACTTTTAAGTCTCCTTTGTAACATGGTGCAGCTCTTCAGAGGGCTATAAATAGAGATCTTTCAGGAAATTGGTCGCAACTGCATGTTTGCTGGAGGTGCGTGTGTCAGCACGACCTCTCATCAACATTGTGCGGCTAACTGAAGGTGGCAGGCTTCACCTTTACAATGTTTTGTTTCTGTTGCTTATGAAACCGAATGGATGATTCCAGAAAGAAAAGTTCTCCTCGTATAAAAAGTGAGTTTTATGTGCTCCGTTAAAAAAAATAAAAAATGGAGTATTTACCTTTAAAGCAGTATGGGTGTAAAATGGCAGAAAAGGGGTGACGTAAAGGTCTTCAAAAAATACTCAGCCCCTACAGAATGTTCTCCATTTAGATTGATATAAGAAATGGAGGTGAGAAAATCAATAAATCCAGTCTGGACTTGTCAGTCTCACTAAAAAGAATGAAGACATGCTCTTTAGACGTTTTCTCGCAACACAGAAAAACAGAGCAGGCTCCCTGGAGACCGGCTTCATGCAGAGACCTAATAGTGTCAGAGAAAAATAGCAGTCACTGACTATTGCTTGTTGATTTATTCTATGCGATCATCGTTCCTGTAATCATAATTGGATTTTATGAAGCAAATGAAGCTTGATGAAAATAACGAATGAAAGAAAAGACCTTTTGATTTGAGCCTGAGATGTTGTAAGTGGTACTTTGAGATGTATCGGGCTAAAACCAAACTCATTTAACAAAGCTTAGTATTAAATGGTAGACCGGTTGGCACAGACCTCTCGATAAAGTTGTCAAGCTAACCATGATTTCTTGAGCTTCAAAATACGTTTTCTGGTAAATCTGATCAATACTTAACTGTATCTAGCCATGTGCTTTATATTTATCGCTTACGTTACTCAGACATCTATGAAAATGGCTCCTCCTTCAGTGAGTGCTTTGTACTGGTTGTATTCACTTCTTCATATTCCCCTTCCATGCCAAGGCTTCTGGGAAGGGGCGCAACAAAAGTGCTTAGTCCTCATTCTCGTTATCAGGAAGGCGGTGGGAGATGATATATCACAGGCACTTACCCAGTGAAACTGACAAATGAAATGGCATTGGGCTGTGGACAATGCCTGTTTAATGGAAGTGGCCCTCGGTCTAACACCAAGCTGAGGAGACATTAAGCTATGAGATGAAATTTGTAGTGAGGCCTTTCATGCAGATGCAGCTGTCCTTGATAATGCAGCAACTCTTATGAGAAGAAATAAATGAATGTGAAGTAAAGAATATACTGAAAAATATGTACTTGGCCCTTTTTATGGAAGTCAGACCGTGAGTCAGTCACCTGTCTGTGCAAGTTAGAATCATCATTTGCACTTTTACTTGGCACCTTTACTTGTGAATACAGACTGGTGCCAAGTTAACCTTGATGACCCCACTGATAAAGGCGGCTGTTAGTTTCAGCCTCAGACGTTACGCCCACGGACTGTTGGCTAAACGTCTGATAAGGTAAACAAAATGAGAAACGCTTCGGGAGTTTCAGCGTTGTCATCGATTGGTCCTACAGGAAAACCAAAATGTGTGTGTGCTGCTTTCATTAACGGTTCATTACCTGCCTCGAAACAAAGACATTGTGATGCCAAAACCTGGAAGAATTGAAGAAAGCCATGTACAACCATAGTCCTTTTCAGACAGTGATTGTTTTTCATGTGGATGTCTGTAAAAATAAATGTAAACACCACTTCAGTGATACAACTCATGCATTCAGCTGGTGATTTATTCACAGTGGAGGAGCAAGTTCTGTGGTGCTACGAACTTAAAAAACATGCCACTCACGTGGTCAGTAGCATGATTGTCTGCTATAAATAAAATGTCATATGCTTGGAATAATATGAATAAATTCATATTAAATGTATTCATAAATATTTAACACATTTTCTTATGGTAAACAAAGCTGCTTAGTTATATTTTTAATTTATATAATTGCATATAATACAAATTCATTTTGTATTTTAAAACTGTATTGCATAATTGTTGCTACTATACTACTGGCTATTTGAGATGGTTGCATGCTTTGCGTATCTATCTTATGTAAGTGAAGCGTACATCAGTTACTGTAAAGCAGAGGTAGGCAACGTCGGTCCTGGAGTGCCGATGTCCTGTAGAGTTTAGCTCCAACCCTGAAAAATCCTGAGGGCCTGTAGCTCTAGTAATTCTGAAGACCTTGATTAGCTTGTTCAGGTGTGTTTGATTAGGGTTGGAGCTAAACTATACAGGACATCGGCACTCCAGGACCGACATTGCCTAACCCTGCTGTAAAGTAACTGATTCATTCATTCATTAATTCAAAAAGAGACCTTAGGAATGCTAAGGGGTTAAACAGTAAATTTTGAATGAATCCCTTTTTGTGAACTCACAGAATTAAGGATTTGGATGGCAATTAAATAGCCACTCAAACTCTGTAGGTAGGTATGTGAGTGCTGGGCAGAAGCCATTCACATTCTCGATTCGGACAGCAACAAAAAACACGTTAAAAATGAACGTGACCTCACATTGTGTCAATCATCGGAAGGTTAGAATTTCTCTGTGTTTTACGCATCCGTAGCTAGAATTTTGATGCATTTGACTGTGTGCAAGGTTTGAATGACGAATACAAAAATGCATATGAAAATTTCAGCGAACAAGGTCCTTAACCCCTGTAAATATTGGAAAAAAGCTTACATTGCCAACAATTACTGTCTGAATAGGGCTTTTGATAATGAGTGCTTAACAAGATCAATTAACATTGGATTTTCAAAAGTATGTGGAGTTCAGGGCACAGACTCATGACGACTGAAGACAATGTTCTTAAATGAATTATTATTGCTGGTTTTTTATAAAAGGGACATCAACATGTTGTAACCCCTAAACATGACACTGAACAAAGTGTAATTGGTTGCTATCCTTGGCTAATAAAAGCTGCTACAGAGTCCCAAACTAATGCTGTCAATCTGAAGACCTGGCTACATGACAATAGATGTGATTTAGCTGTGCAGATTAGGCAGATTTTCTAAAAGTTTGGTAGTTAATTACACAAGGGTGACATATAACACTGACTGATTGGTTGTGTTACTGTTGGATAGTACCCTTTTTTGTGTGTTTTTAAGGGATCAGCAGCCTGTTTTTAAGAGCTTTGGAACAAAACAGTTAGCCTTTCTCTTAATTTTAATGAGGGTTAATGATTTGACGATGCAAAGAGAAGTGAATTGAGAGAAACTATGACCTGTTGTGGAGAACCTGGATTAAAACACAATTAAGCTAAGCTCTCCACAATGAGCCTTGACCTCACAGTGTCACGCAGCATTCAAAGAGACAAGTTTAAAACAGGCTCTTGGATGAAAGACATTTCTTATCATCGTTGTTTTTGGTCACATTTAATAAAATGGGGCTGTCAAGCTACAAAATAGAAAAATCTTCATAAAAGTAGTCCATTTGACTTGTATACTATACCCTAAATATTCAGAAACCAGATTTTTGTGTGGGTAATAGACCAACACTGAAATTATTCAACTGAATATTACCAACGTGAAGTTATTGTTCAGTGGTAAATGGTAATAACTTATAATAAACTGCAAAAATAAGACATTGACGCCAAACACCATTGGTTCTCATGTATCCAACAGTGCATCTAATGGCAATACATTTGATTGAGAGCTTTGTTTTAGTTGTTAACACATACAGTATTTTGGCTTAATAAGACTGGGAATAGAGTGCCATGGACCACTTTTATAAAACTTCTATGCTGCTTTTTAGTTATTTTGTAACTTAACAGCCTCAGTCCTCTTTCACTTCAAATGGAAAAGAGTGGCTATGACATTCTTTAAAATAACACTTTTTGTGCTGCACAGAAGGAAGTAACACATATCGGTTTGTAACGACATGAGGGGTATGTAAATGACGACACGATTTTCATTTTTTGGTTGAACTATTCCTTTAATTGCACATCGTTAGCTATTGATTTTGCTTGACTAGGAATCAAACCTTGCTGAGTCCAAAGACGAGGAGAGGAGCCGGGCCTCATGTTGATCACTCTGAAGTCTGTTCCTCCAGGGTTTGCAATAACAGATTCTGTTCCCCCAACATCACACACAGGGGGCCTGCGAAGACAAAACAAACACGCGGTTTCCTCTTCAACGCGGTAGTCTAAATTGCAGTCACCTCACTAATTTGTCTAAATTTACTCAGTTATCAATAATATAATGTGAGTGAGGTTTACTAAAAAAGTCTCTGTGGTTTTTAATTGACGTTCATTCATAGATCGATTTCAATTCAAAGTGAGAATAATTTAAAATTAAATTACTTGCGAGGCTTGAGGGAGAAAAAATGGTGACTTTACTTGGATGATGCAAAGGGATGAAATACATTATCTGGTTTGTGAAAGAAAGATCAATGAGAAGATTATTTCAAAAGAAGAACTTTCAACTATGTATCCATTCCAATTTCCTCATCAACTAGAATTTTTGATCATGATTCATAATCAACGATACGTCTATGCTTAAAAAGTCTTGATTTTTCAATTACGCATGTTGTCTTCGTAGAAAACACTTGCAGCAGAGGATAACTGAGGAAACATCTCTTGTATGAATGAGATTGGCATAGCAACGAGACAACATTCAATCACTTGATATAATTCGGTGTGTGTTGCTATGCTAGGATGCTAATTCTGCAAGAAAACACATGGTTCTTTGTTTAGTCAGGCACTAATGAATCCTCCTGCTGTCTCTCCATCTTGATACATGAGCTGTTGATACGGTGGGATATCTGTCGTAGGCACAGCAACCTCCCCGGAGGAAACTGTGTGGGACCCTCCTCGCAAAAGTGTCCCTTCGGTACTTATCAAAGTTCCTGTTGAAAGGCTGTCTCCTGCTGTGCTCAAGCTCTCCCAGAGAGGGAGGGCCCTCAGTCTGGGGCCCATCTCACCCAGCAGGCCCTTTTTCTGAGTCTTCTTTCTGATAAAGGTCTGACTTGTTTACCAAGTCGGCCGAAACGGCTCCACACTGAGCTCCTTCAACCACAGCGCCCTCTTCTTCCACCAAAGAGCCACAATAAGAAGATGAAGGACAAGAGAAAGCCAAATCTTTAATGAGGAGAGTGGAGCAGATAGCCAGAATGCTGCACAGGGAATAAATGCAGCAAGAGATAAATAAATAATCATAGCTGGTGCAGCCAATAGGAACGAGTATTATGCCTGTGTTCCCTTGAGAGATACAAGGCTTCAAGGTTGTATATACACAACATATATGTTGGGCTGTGAAGTGAACCTATCACCTGTGCAGATGTGTGCAGATACCATCAGAATTTCTGTGCAAGCCAGATGATCAGAAGCATCTCACTAGAGATCAGCACCAGTATTTATCAAAAACAGTCAACCAAACAGCCATAATACTCTTGTCAAATGGTCCTCCTTTTTTTGCAACAGGATGCTAAAGCAGGTTTTAGTGAGATGGTATGTTCAGTGCCAGTTGTTTTTTAATGTATAGACCAGTTGCTTTGTTATAACCATTAAGTTAGTCTGATAGAATAAGTATGTATATATACATAGATAGATAGATAGATAGATAATTATGCAATATAATGTAATGTAATTTAAAATCTAATAATTTAAAATAACACTTTTATTTGTCATATAATATATTATATAATGCTGTATAATATGATAAATAATATCCTAATATAACTAAATACAATATATGATATTACTTAATACATAAAAAAAATTGATTACAATTTGCCTTAAAAGCCACAAAGGCCTAGGTACCAAGTTAAAATGCTAATTTTATTTAGGTCTTTTTTAAGCACCACAAGCCACTTAATTCTAGGACATATAATATATGCAATATACATAATTTAAAATCTAATAATTTTACAAATGTATAATACTATTTATATATATATATATATATATATATAATGTAATAATAATACATATTATACTCTTTATTATGTAATATACATATTTTTTAGTTAATTTTATATAATATTTATATTAGTATTTAATCAGATCATTTTAAAGAATATGTAAATTTTTTTTGCACAATATTATCAATATATGACATATACTATATATCCCTTTTTATATATAAACACTTGAATTATCTTTATTGCAATTAGACATATAAACCACAATGGCCTATGTACCAGGTGAAGATGCTTAAATTGTATTATGCTCTTTTTTTTTTTTAACCAGATTTAATATGCTCTTTTTGTCACCAAAAGCCACTTTAGGACATAATAATATAATATAATATATAAAATAATAAAATGTATAATAAGTAGAAATGTGTCTGCAGCAGTACAGCATATGTATCTCATGCTGTGTATTTGCTCAAGGCTATGTTTTTATGAAGATTCTTATTCAGGATACGAGATGTGTATATACTAAATAAATAAACACATACATGTACATAGAAATACTTTCATGTTTGTTATGTATATAACAACGGATTTGTTGTACCTGTAATACAACTGAAGCGAATGAAAATTCTTGAGGCATTCTTTGCATCTTAGTACAAGAATAACCCTTACCAAACCCTTTTCTCTGGTAATCACTGATACACTCCACATAACTTTGCTTTCTTTTTTCTCTCTAATGCTCTTCTATATTCTGTAGAAAAGCCTTGACTAACAGCTAGCCTGGTTTTCTTCCCGTACAGATGCTTCCTGTAGTCTGTGATCTTAAGATCTGCATAATGCATTTCTGTGTTTGGCAGGTGGAGGTGTGGGATGGTGTCCTCTCTTCAAAACTCGGCTCAACGTCCAAATCCTCTCTCATAAGATTCGGCAGCCTTTGCAGTGGTGATCCGTGGTGGTGTACGCTGCCATTCTGGGAGGTAAATATAGGCTGTGTTGAATCACACTGGCATGTACGATGTGTGACATTTACGAGTGCTGAGAGAGTCGCAGGAGCCCCGGCTGCGAGACAGCTGGAAATCAGTGCCGGCATGCAAAACCTAATAACAACACTGATATTTACTCTCTCTCTTCTGCTCTGCCTCTGTCTGAGTGTCTCCCTCTCTTCGATTCCTTTGATTTTCATCTTTCCTCATGGGGGCAGCACATCTCCACATTTGATGGGAGCTGATAATCCTCTCATGCCCCCCACACAGAGATTCACTTCATTCTTATTTCAACACCCCCCTCGCATCTTCTCTATACTCTTCTGAAATCTTTTCTCTTTTTTTTCCTCTTTTGTGAGGGGCCACCGTGAGTCAAGCTCCACTGCTTTACCAATTCCATCAAAAGGCTAATCAACAATCTCGGAGCGGGGCAGTTCTCAGAACAGTCATTCTTTCTGTGCCCAACCGGCAATCCAGCAAAAGCAAGCAAGCGCTGCAGTAATAGACCTTGAATTACAATTAATCCTGCCTGGCTCGATTTGCCAATAGTAATTCCAGTGCTGCGAGAGCGGGACCGGGTTCGGGCTCGGCTGGAGACTGCAGGGGTGGAGAAACGAGACAACCCGAGTGAGAGAGAAAGAGAACGAATGATTTAGAGCCATGTTGCCTGTCACTCAGGCAAAAATTACAGCTCTTTTACGACCTCGGCAGAAGACCGGGCCATTAGTCTTTCAGGTGCTTATTTTACATTTGTCAACATGTGTAGCCCAGCACCCATAAAACACTGTTGTTTCAGAGTACATTTTGAGAATCTCTGCACTGCGTGTGCTGTATAGGTATACAGTAAGTTGTTTGATGTGCAGGCCAAGGCAGAGGGAAGATGAGGAGGGTAATGGGAAAGCTCTGAGCAGCAGGTTGGTTTCCTGCCAGGAGTCTGCTGAAGTGCCCAAGGTGCTCTCTGGTATTTAGATTAGGAGGCAAAGAGGGATTTCATTAGTTGTTTATCTAGAGTCTGTGAATATGTTATGCTGCTTGTGAGGAATAACCACACATGCGCTCAAATGAAGTTCAATGTGTGCACACTCACACATAGAAATAAGGATTTTCTTGCACAGCTGGGGAGCAACCTGCATTTCTCCCCACCTGCTCTCTCTTTTTTTTTTCTCCCTCGCTATACCCAGAGCCCCATTTTACCAGGACTCAGTCAGCAGTGACAGACAGTAGCAGTCAGCAGGCAGATGTCATCCTGTCCAAGGGCAAACCATCATGCCATCCTTTGCAAGCCCGGCGTTAGCACTCGCTTTGTGCCACTTAAAGGGATAGTTGAAAATTCTGTCAACATTTTCTCACTCTCTTGTCGTTCCATTTGCTTAAGATGTTTGTTCAACGTGACCTGTACAACACATATTATGATCTTTGAGATTTCTGTCCCTCCACTGAATTTCCAATACAAAAATTTCAAAAAGTAAAAAATAAAAGATCACAAAAGAAATCTGCAGTTCACTCAAGAAACTACTTGGTGGCAGTACACCGTTAGACTTCTTAATAAACATAACCACAACATTTATTCCATTCCCTAGCCAGCGATCATCCTACAGTACAATGAGAAAAATCTTGTTTACCCTCCTCCTCCCAAGCTCCACCTGTACAGATCTCATACAGGTCATCTTTGTTTTTTCAGATCTTTAATATGCATTTATGTAACTTAAAGTAAGCTGAACCAATCCTTAAATGTTCTCAGCAGCACCAGCAGTGTACCCGATCTTGTCCGCTGAATTCAAACATACATGCCAATAAATGCTGGTTAGAAATCAGTCAGACAATTGCCATGACTGAAATCCATATGAATCTGAAGATACAATGGCTGTATGTGATGAACAGAATTAATTTAAGCTTTTATTAAAGCAATAAGCCACAAGAATGCGCTTCACTTCCTGCCTTACAACGCCCCTTAGCTGTTATAAATCCACTGCAAACCACTGCTTCACAGGGTTTATTGCTTTTATAAAACTGTTATTTCCTATATGTAGTAAGGTTTCACAAAATAAAACAGTGCATTTAAAGTATAATGGTATTATAAAAACATTATTCTTCCACCAAACAATGTAGTTCCTCAGAAACGGTTGTGGTTGCAACAAAGTTGTTGCTGAGCAACACAAAAATGTCAAGATGTATGTTTGTAATTTACAACAGCTTTAAACACAGCTTAACCAACCAGAATCAAGGATCGGAATTATTACTTATAACACACATATTAATGCCTCATTCTGCATGACCATATTTTAGATCTCTTAATCTAACTCATTCCTAAACTTAACAACTACCTTACTAACTATTAATAAGCAGCAAATTAGCAGTTTATTGAGGGGAAGCTCTTATATAATATTTATTATGTATTCCCTATTCTAAAGTGTAACTACAAATGGTCAGCAACCCACATACACAAAGCATGTTGTAATGGTAAATGGAAGCTTATGCATACTTGATTGACACACAAGAACCAACTAGATTATTTCTCACAGATCAAGTAGGTACATGCTTGTACAATTGGGTTTCCATTGGGTTACCATAATGAGCTCTGTTGACGCACATGCATAAAAGCCAAGATTCAATCTGTTCATCATATCAAGCTAACTTTGTCTTTTCAGAAACTGCTTTGACTACACTGTTTAAAGTGTGACTTTCACTGGATGGACAAAAATGTTGAGGGAATGTAAAAAATGTCTTCGTTTGTATTCTGAAGATCAGCGAAACTCAACAGGCGTGGGCGTGAGTAAATGATGACAGAATTTTCTTTTTTTTCCCCTGAACTATCCCCTTAAATGAGATGAAATGGTACTGTCAAGTCTTTTCTGTTCTTATCAGAGTAGTCATTCAATTGTCAGGTTAACTGTGTGGGAACTCTTTTTATGATACCTTAGGTAAAGACACATGCTGGAGTGGTCTGAAGTGCCAACAGACAAGGGCATATTTCAAATCTAAACTTTTATTCTCTCTTTTCAATTCTCTCTTGCCTCCGACTCACTGTCTGTCCCCCACATTTACAGCTCTAGATTCAAAAACAACTTTATAATGGCTCCTTTCAGGCTGTGGAGAATGTACAGGCAGTTTTTTTCTTTTGAAGAGAGATTTTTTTAAGAACTGCTACAAAAGACTCAGATGCTTTTTTTGTTAGTCATTGAGGCTTTTGTAAAAGGAAATACAGTCCCTCTCTAGACACAGCCAATATTCAGTCAAGTGGAATGAATCAAAAGAGCCTTTTTGACCCTTTTGTCTTGATTCTCTAAATAGATATCTCACATATGCATGGAAAAATTTGTACATAAAGCCAAATGTGTGAGACAGCTGTGCAGGACAGACCTCCCACCACTAATAGATATAGAGAAATAATGTTTGGAGAGAGTGAGTTTGGGATCTTTACTTGTTTAGAACAAACCGAGTAAACTCGGGCTATAATATTTTGATGAGCATTTAGGGAATAACACAGTAGGGATATGTCAAGATATGCTTCAGCTGTCATTTCAGTGCACACAATTATAGCTGTACAAACACACAGGCACTCTCATATAGTCAGTCTGCCATTAGTAGGCCAACACGGCATCTACAAAGCTCTAATGGAATCAATAAAGTGATGGCAGCTGGTGGAACATGCTTGACTTGCTTTGATTACCGATAGCATGAAACCTGTCACATGCATACTTCATTTCTAACATGTTTGGCAAGGCTTGTCTGCTCTTCTCCTGGTTAAACAGAGTTGACCAAATTGGCTTTAGATTGTAGGCATTGTCATATATAACCGGCATATATATATATATAAAACGAAAGGAAAGGAAAGGAAATGAAAGGAAAACGAAAAGAGGTCACAGTAAAAAAAACGGAACATTTTCCAGTTTACAAAATCTTTTGAGTGTCAAATACTAAAAAATTGCATTTTCTTTAAACTACATAAAAAACCTTGTCAGACCAACAAAATTAGCCCAAATGTTGTCCCAACTAGTCAGACACAGTTGTCTGAATAAAGAATTTCATGTTGATGAAATGTCCAGGCTTTCTGAGTTCCCAGCATGCATTGCAGAATGAATAAAATATGCACTGTGATTATTGTCTTGCCATTTGTTAATTTCATAAAAAAAAAAAAAAAAAAATTCCCCTCTGTCCTCTTAATTATGTATTTAGCTTACACTTGGAACTCTGCATTTACTTAGATAAAAGTACCTTGTGTTTTATTTGGATTTGTTCTATGGAAGTAACTTTGAGTACTAGAGGAATAACATGGTACAGTATTTCATGGTGCATATAATGAAATATGCCATTACATTACCGTCTGATACTATTCACTGCCAGTTCTGCCAATACTTGTGTATATATATATATATATATATATATAAAGGTTGTGTTCTGTGAATAAGTTGGAACTGACAATATCAAAGCTTAAGGAAGTGTTTTTATTTGTTTAATTAATATTCAATCTTGGTACAGTGCAAAAGATATGCAAAAATAATTATGTAAAACATGGCTATTTTACTGCAAGAGGCTTTGAGTAAACTGCTAAACAATTTATGAAATAACTTCTCTAAAGTTATGTATTCTTTTTATGATCTCTTTTTCACCTTACTCTGTTGCTGTTGTTTTTTTTTAGACTGCTAGTCTAGAATGCTGGTCTGCGCTGCAGTGAATCTCTGTCCTGCTGGTTTGCTCCAATTTATTACAGTGTTTTCTAAGTCATCAAGCTGTGAAAGACAATCCACCTGCTGATGGAGTGCTGTTTTGTGAGGCCTGTTTTCTTAATTATTCATTTTTCTCAAATCTTTAATTCTCAGGATGGATATATTCAGTCATTTGAATGAGTGAATGAAAAGGGTACATGTTTTGCTAGTTCTTTTTACTCATAATTTTAGACTTATTAAAACATTACATTACATTACATCACATCTATAAAAATCAAAGAACACTTGCTGTGTTCACAGACATTAGGTATTGTGATATTTTAGTTTAAACTGTAAAATGTCTCAGTAATGATTATTACTCTCTAGTCAGATGCTTTTGGCGACCCTTGCAACCTTTAACACTGACTTATGTTTTTTAAGAATGTGAATTGAATTTGAAGTAGAATGTAGAATTTAAATGAATTGAGATTCATACAGTGTGAGTCATAAAAGTGTAATTTTTAAAAATACAAACTTTGCTGACTTGAATGCCATGACGGTATAAAAGGCCAAAGGCTTAAATTTAGCCCATCATTTCACAAAATGCCATTACCTGTTGAATTTCACCTCCCTGTCCATACTGGGCGTGGCCATTTCAATTCAGACTCTCACTTGTGAACTGAAAGGGAGCCAATTCTTAACTTTGTCATTTTTCCAAGTCTGAGATACTGCATAAATAGACATGTTAATGCATTCTGGCAGATGGTGTTGATGAGTTATTTAAATCTGGATGTTTTAAAATATGTATTTTCTCTGTGATGTCAGTAATCAAAAGCCATGAGTCATGCAATTGTAAAAGCACTCCCACCCAATTCCATAAAGCTTGTCAAACTGACTCTACACTAATATATTTTTTAGAAATGGCTGTCTGTAGGTCCAAAATACTCTTCAGCAGATTGATTGATATTTGTCTGTACTCCATCAGCTTATAGCTGTATTGACATGCGCTGCTGCTGTTGACTGATTATCTCTCCAGCAGTGGCAGAGTAGAGCAGAGGCCTAATAGGAAAATAATCACAAATAATCTGTCATCTCTACAGACCTGAGCAGAAGAAATATAAATCAGTACAATCATCTCTTAAAGGCAATGTTAAATATTGCATTTACGCTTTATTTTTGTCTTATGAATTTTATTTTCATTTACTGTCAGTGTCCTCAAGTCACCTAAAAACATCAGAGCCGTGTACGTGCTAATGCCCGGATCTAGTTACCTGTCTTTGTATTCTCCTTGGTCAGGCGTTGCACCTGACTGCCACCTAAAAGGTCAGGCATCCGTGCAGTGTGCAGGGCGAAGCCACGCTCATCCCTCTGCTCCTCCCAGTCACCCGCCCCTCCGTCCCCTGGGTGACTTTCAGCAGTGTGCACATGAAAGCACACCATGCGGTGACTCTAGCCTGTGATCATACACTCTATACATCACAGAGAACCATGAGAGTTATGTTTGTACATGTAGTCTGTATAAAGTTTACATTTTTTGTACATCCAATGAGAAATAGTTTGATGTAGCATTGTTTTGCAAATTTTAGAATATTTATTTTTTCCAGCTTGCTAAAAATGTAATTTTTTTGTAAAAAGAAAACAAAAAACGAACAAAAAAACAGCAACAACAACAACATATATATATATATATATATATATATATATATATATATAAATATATAGATAGATAGATATAGATATATATAAAAAAAGAGAAAACATAATTTATTTCTAGCAAACATAAAATATTAAAATATATAAAAAAGTAAAAAATGATAACACTTTTTTAAGGTGTCTTTCCTTATTAATATGCATGGGATATTAGCCATTTATTAGTGCTAATTAAACACATATTATCTTCTTCTACATGATCTTATTCTACATCCCTAATCCCTAAACTTAACAACTACCTTACTAAATATTAATAAGCAGCAAATTAGAAATTTATTGAGGGAAAAGTCGTAGTTAATAGTCAGTTAGTGTTCCCTATTCTACAGTGTTACCATAAAAATATACAAAAAATACTTTTAAATGTAGTTTATTCCTGTTATATCAAAGCTGAATTTTCAGCAGCCATTACTCCTTTTTTTAATTATCAGATTCAACTTTAGAAATAATTTTAATATGCTTATTTGATGCTCAGGAGACCTTTTTTTCTTTTATTATTATAATTATAACTGTTGAGAAAAGTGATGTTTAATATATAGTTTTTAAAGATTATTTAATGAATAATAAAAAAACAAAACAAAACAAAAAAAAACAGCAGGCTGTTACATTTCATGTCTGTTTAGTTATGTTTATACTCTGTGTTTTGGTATTCTTGGTTTAGTTTTGTTTTCATGTGTTAGTTTCAGTTTATGTCTTCCTGTCTCTGTTCCTGGGGTGTATTCCAGAAAGCTTGGTTAACTTACCATTTGGTAAAACCTAACCTCTGGGTTGATTGACCCCAAACCCGCATACCGTTGAGTATGTCGGTTCCAAAACACCTGATAAGAGTTATGAATAATTATGAATAAAAAGCAATACAACTAAAAAATAAAGAAAATAACGTTATGTGTGTTTATGTTCAAGTTAGTTT
>JAUMHE010000053.1:16049315-16060802 GCA_032359235.1 Enteromius mattozi | reverse complement strand
AGTCCGTCGTTGTCGGTAAGCTTGACGGGCTAGCAACAGTAACTAAGGGGGGTGTGGCTTTTGCGAAAGGTCAATTAGAGCTGACCAAAAATCACATACTGTCTTATAACCGCTTAGCGCCTCTAGCAATGTCAAAGCTTGGTCTATGAATGAAGGAAAGAAAAGGCAGAGTGAACTGCTTCAAGAGTACAATATGAAATGACTCCTGTTGTGCTGTGTTCATTAGCTTTAATTCATTAATGTGCAAATTAACCCCAGACACACAAAGACCAGTGGCGGCAACATAGAGGGGTGTTAAGACAAGAATCTAATTTGGTCATCTAAAGGTTATGAATGAATAATTCATGAAACGTTTTATTTCCGGTTGTCACATATTACTGTGGCCTCTCTGCCCCCTCGACTAGATTTCAGCGGTGGTGCTACGACGGCACATTGAGAGGAAATAAAAAATGGGAATAGTTCAGGATCCAGAGACACAGCTGTGCACTGATAGTTGGGCTCTGTATCTTTGCATCTCCGCTAGTGCATCAGGAACAGATGGGTCTCGGTTAATTGAATTATTTATTAACCAAATCTCTGAGCATATGCTGGACATTGAGCATCCTGTCTTGTCTGAGCCGCCCAGCAGTCGTCAAATTTCCGGCCTCCTCTGACGAGCCTCCTCCCAACCGCGTTTTACATCCTGACGAGAAGAGAAAGAGGGTCAATAAGAACAGTAGACACTAGAGGCAGAAGTGGGACATGCTAATGATTTACCTATTTGCCTTTGGCTATTTCGTACCATTGGCAGTTTATTTTCCTCTTTCTTCCTCCACTCTAAGCATAGCTCCGGGCCTCCCTGTAGAAGAGGATGCTGCTTAGCTATCAGCAGTTCTGGGAGCAATAAGAGTAAGACTGGTGAGAAGTTTGTGCCCTCGAACTCTCCAGGGATAAGCAACACTCTGTGAAGATGCCCTCCCCTTTCCAAAAAAACGAAAAAGGGAGCAGGAAATCACCCTCCACAATGTGCTTATCCTGACAAATGGGCCGATGATGATCCCCGATTAGCTTCGGTAGAGGTCACAATGCTCTTTTCCTATCTGCTACAGAACACTGGCATTTAAAGACCTGGAACGTAATAAATGTGCAGCGATAAAAGGTTTAATACTAGCAGGGTCAAAAACATACTGTGTCGAAATACGCTCAATAAAGAAAGCTTCCAAAACAAACCGCAGCGAATTGAATTTAAAGCCGCTATGATAGTATGTTCTAATTTTGTAGTTAAACGTACGTGTTATTGGAGCACGTTCGGAGCAGACAGAAAGACAGTAGCTCATTCTCACCGCCGTCACAGCACAGGCCTCAAAATCCTCTCTTCTCCTGTCTTGTCAAATAAAATGAAATGGCTTTGATCTTCTATCCTAACTCAGCTCTGTATAATTTCAGCAGCTGCTGAGAAACCTGCTCTCTACCTGAGTGTTTGTCAGCCCGAGCAATTTGTCTTTGGATGGATTGCATTGGGTGATAGCTTTATGGAGTCACGGCCAAAGCTTGCAGAACTGCCTGCAAAGAACAAATCTGTGATACTCACAATCATGCGGGACACGGGGAAGGAATGAAAGGGAAAGAAAGGGAAAAGGAACAAGACTGAAGGGAGAGAGAGAAGTCAATCAAATGCAGCTATTGTGGGAACCATTGTAAGGGTATCAATTACTTTGTGTCAGTCTCCAAAGACCTTCCCCTGGTAATGCCGAACACAAATACAGAACAAGATGTGAGGTAAATTATAGCTACACGGAGGTCTACAGATATACCGACACAAATACAGCAGAAAGACGCTAGACTGACAGCCTGAAGGGTGAGCCCAGAGATGTATCAGACATCTGTGCGCACGTTTCACTATCGAGTGTATGCATTCTTAGCGGCGCGCTTTTTCTGAGGGGAGGCGTCCGTCTTTGGAGATTTCTGTTGTATTTAAAGTGCACATTCTCTTGTGTTTCAAAGCTTGAGCGGGTAGAATAAAATTTGCAAAACAGTTGGGGATCATTGTACCTGCAACCCACACAGCTTGTAATTGCTCTGTGACTTCAGCTCAGCGGTGAGAGGAAAGGAACCAATTAAAAGCCAAATACGGCCTATGAGGTGTCCACTAAAAACAACCACTCAAGCAGTGTCTGCTGTGAGTTGTGACAGAAAATATGGCAGGTGGAATTTGGGGAATAGTATCCTACAGCTCTAAATAAGTGCGCTACTGTGTTGCTTTCGTGGTGCGAAATGAAATGTTGCAAGCAATGATTATAAGAAAGGTGTCTGCCGTTATTTTCTCAAAGGACAAGATGTTTAAAGATCCAGGCTCTCTAGCAGCTGCATGGAGAAGTCGTCTGTGGGAAATTAGGCAAGCTGAGGCTTGTTATTGTGTTGTGGCTGATGAAGCAGAGGGCTTTTTTCAGCCACTCCCTTCTTCTATTCTCCATATTTATTCAGTTAATCGTTTTGTGTTTAAACAAAGATGAAGTTTCTCACTGTGTTATCTGAGGATGCACCTCTATTGGATGGTGAATGAACACGATTTTTCCAAGTTGTATAAAAATGAAAATTCTAAATGGAAATGTAGACTCTTCAGCTCTGTTCCAAATCCCGGTGATCTGCCTCATTGCCTTCTTAGACAGCTGCCTTACCCAGCCTCCTGATCATCCTGGAACCTCATAAGTGACTGATTTAGAAAGAACTCTTTGTTGCACAAACAAAACATGTAGCTAAGCTGAAAAGCCTGCACTGAAAAAAATAAATCATTGAGAAAATGTAAAAAATAAGGCAACTTGATGCAGTAAGTCTTTTGAGTATTTCAGTTTTTCTTTGTTTAGCCAATGTAAATTTGTTTGCTCATGCAATTCTGATTGTCATATTTTGCTAATAGAACAATTCTTGTCACAGCAACTGAAACAACAATTAATGTTGTTGAGGTAATTAATGTTTTTCTGTTACTTCTCTTAAAAAAGAATTTTTAAAGAGTCATCCCATGATTGATCTTATGTTTATTTATGAATGGCAAACCTTAATTACAAACTTAGTTTAATATGTAATCAACATCGTCTTTGCTTGTAAAACAACTTACAAGACTAAAATATCCAGGAAACAGCTTTAAGTGGATTAGCATACTCTAGGGCTCAAAACTAGACACACAAACCTCAAGAACAGTGGAAATCAACAAATGTTAAAAAGATGAGCTCTTTACATCACAACAACAAATAACTAACAATAATGACAAAACAGCAAACAACAAAACAGTTTAAATTAACAATCAACAAACAGCAAAACAATAATCCTATAACAGTAACATGCTGCAATGCATGCTGGGAACTCAAAAAGCAATGAATTAAATTTTAGCATTGTGAGATTCTTTGTTTAGACAACTCTGCTTGACTAGTTGGGACAACATTTGGGGTATTTCTTGTGGTCTGATGAGTTTTTATGTAGTTTCAAGAAAATATCTTTTGTATTTGAGGCTCAAAAATTTTGTAAACTTAAAATTAAATAAATAATTTCGTCAATATTTATTTTTTATTGATACATTAGAGTATTAAAAAATATATTTATTAAAATAAGTTTCTTTAATTTTTTTAAAATAAGATTATTATTATTTTATTAGTTTATTCATAAGCATGTATTCAGCATTTATTGCTTGTAATTGACATTTGTGTCATCTTTTCCACCATTTTGGATTTTCTTTTCTCTGAGCCCATCAATATGCATTATGGGATTTCCGTCTCCACAGCGTATACACGTGATTCTGCCCACACATTTCACTATAGTGTGGTATATTATGAGACAGTATGATATCTTAAGATGCTATTTCTGTATGCAGCTTACTAGGTTTTAGAATAGAGTTTTCGTAAAATGAATTTATTGATTTATTTATTTAAAATCAGTAAGTCTTAATCAACATTTGTCAACCTTGTCTGTAATTATGATGCCTTCTGATGCTCCCTCTGTAGGCAACTCAACAGTACCATGCATATGGCTTATATTACTTTGTTGATGTGACACTTTCAAGGGGTCAAGTCATCTCTCATGCTCCCCCATATTGTTATTCTTAATACCGCAATGGTTGCCCCATCACAAACGCCTCATTCTAAGTCAAGGTCAAAGTTCAATCCATCACCTTTAGTGACATGGCTAATTATGAGGTCAGAATGGGTCCCACGGAAAGATAGCCTAAGGAGTAATTTTATATGGCCAGAGGTCAAATTGATATGTGACGTTAGATCTCTAAGGGTCACAGTTTTGTTCCCCTGTCCTCTTCATGCCCGTTGCTACAAATGTCTTCAATTAGAACTCCAGGCTTATCTGGGGAAAAAAAAGCTCAATCTTTTCAAGATCTTTCACAAGTCCTCTCCACTTCTCAAATACAACCACTCCAATCCAAATATTGTTTTAACCAGTCTTGAAACCCTTATGCCATGCATGTGGGTGGCATATGAACATAATTAAAATGCTATTATTGTGCTGTTTTTTCTCTGGACACTTGACCCTGATGGTGGACTTCTGTGCTGATTTAACTCTTTTAGCATTTAAACAAGCCTTTTTATAAGCTTTTGACTGCTGTCCACTCTGATTAGGCCACAAGTTGTTTCTCAACAGTATGTTTTCATTTCTTATCTCCACCAGTACTTCTGAAGATTGGATGTTTGAGTGCTCTGTAATTGAGACTGAAACTTGGCCATGCATTATGGATCATAAGTACTAGACCTCATTTGAATATGCATTGCACAGTCCACCGAAGTGGATTGCCTCTCTGTAAGAGAGCAGGAGCGCTGAGCTGAATTATGCAAAAGACCCAAACTGGATTGAGACTTGAATTTGAGTCTCAAAAAATATCGATCTTCATCTGTTTGAGTGTCATAAATCTGGTGTACCGTGTATGTGTCTCATAAAAGCAGATTGTTTCCCTCCTCGTTTTGTATTTTCACCATATCTCTGCTCACAGTAAGATGTGTGTGCGTGTCAATTGGACGACGCACAAACCGAGTGAGCGAATGACTCACTCCTATCCGTTTAGTGCTGCATACAAAGAGAAGTGTTTCATCTACTGGCTTTGTGACAGGTCCAACCATGTGCTGTAGCTCATCAGTCCTTGCGCCGTGTATGATGATCTTCCTCTCTGGGGCTGTGAGAGCCGGAGATGCACCGGGGATGCAATGGGACTAACAAGTACGTGAGTACAATGCAGTTGGGCGTTGACTCACCAGCTGGCTTTCTGCTCAGTGGTGTGTCAGATCCCCTCTCTCCCGTTTGAGGGCATCCCTGTTATAGGCTCCCCAGGCCTGTGACTGTCACTAGCAAACCATTTTGAGCAACATTAATCCTGTTGCAATGGAGATGGTGTTTTAATTATTTAACAATGTTGTGCGCACACATTGAATCTGTGAGTAAACAACTGATTGATACTGCAAATGTTCAGAAAACTGTGACTCCATTTCAGGAAGTGTTTGATCACCAGGGAATGGTGACCGCTGGTATTTTTCTGAAGAGATTTCTCTGAAAGAGAACATTTTTGTTTTGTTTATACACACATATTCGCTATACAGTGTGGGCGCAAAAAATGCCACTTGGTTGTCTCCCCCAATGATTACAGCAAAGAGCAATTTATTTCCTTGACAAACAATCCTCAGGTGGTTCCTCCCTTATTCTTCAACATAGAAAAATTCTTTAAAATGGTTGAAACCGGTTTGAAAGTCAGTTTGAAGTCACTCTGTAACGTCATCCTTACCTCACACTGTCTTATTCAAAAGCCCGCGGTGCACCACGCTTTGCATCTTCTCAGTGCCATTCCATTTGAAGTGCAGTAAAACAAAAACATCAGTGGCTGGAGGTGTTTCTCTGGAGAAATGCTTTTTTATGTTGGATTGTTTGAAGTGGCATCTCTGTGAAATTCTCATTTTAAAAGGATGCACACTGATTTTATTGGATATGAGTGAGCAAAGTGAGCAACTGTCAGAGAAGTAAAGTTTGAATACGAATACTGGTGTCAACCATCTTGGTAAAGAACAATTGATTCCTGTTTTGATACACCCACAAGTCCCATGTTCATGATGTACTTAGTGAAGGCTGCATTATTGCTCTCTGGTTGAAATAATGATGCTGCCTGTCATATGTACAGTATACTGTAGGCCTACACATGAGCTGTAATTTGAACATGGATGAGTTAAAGGCTTCTAGAATTGAATCTACAAATGATATATTTTTCTGTCTAAATGAAAAGAATCCACATACAATGAATTTCCTGCAGTGTAGCATAAGTAATTGCAGATCTTTTCTTCTATATTGTGACGTACATACTTGGTTCAAACCATTAGTTGTTGATTAGATGGAGGCAGATCTTAATCCATTGTAAGAAAGGGAGCTTATGCGGGAAAGTCCTGCAAGCAAGGATTATGTTGTTTCCTGAAAGATTGTTTAAATGTGTGGTATTTTTACTAAATAAAACTGTATGAGGTGAATGTGTGAAATTTGGATTCATTCATTTTATAATATACATCCTTATCCACAAGATATATTTAAAAAAAACGTAGCAGCATAAATAACTTGTGAACTGTTCTATTGTCAAGCGTCATGGTTGTAGAAATGATAGACTTCACCAAGGCGTAAACAAACAGCTTCTTTTTAATCAGAAACACACGAATTACAAAAATACAACATTGATGTAAACTTAAGGACCGACACTCAGGGAGAACTGAAAACAGGTGGGGAGCACAGATGGAGACTAATAAACTAATCAAACTAAGTAAGAACCGGAACATGACCAAATAAGGCAAATGAAGAAGACATAAAATGAAACCAAAACTAAACAGAACAGAATACGTGACATTACGTCCCCCCTTCCGGAAGGCGCATCCTCGCACCTTGACAAAACAACAACAACAACAACAACGATGACAACAGGGGAGGGAGGGTGGGCGCCCTGGAGGCTGGAAGGGGGCAGAGTCGCGGACTGCCTCCAGGGTGTCTCAGCAGCCTCAGGAGGCCATGGTGGATCAGGAGTCTCAGGGGGCCTTGGCGGATCAGGAGTCACAGGAAACCATGGCGGATCAGGAGTCTCAGGGGGCAATGGCAGATTGGGAACGGCACTCCTGGCCGTGACTGGCAGGCTGGATTCTCAGGGTTAGGGAACAGCACTCCTGGCCGTGATTGCGGAACAAAATCTGCGGGGAACTGGAACGGCTCTCCTGGCTGTGACTCGGGAACAGCTCTCCTGGCCGTGACTACGGAAAGGAATCTGCGGGGAACTGGAACAGCTCTCCTGGCTGTGACTTGGGAACGGGAGAATCTAACACTGGAGGACGTCGACGAGGGACGGCTTTTAAACACTGGGAAACACTCAGGGAGAACTGAACACAGGTGGGGAGCACAGGTGGAGACTAATAAACTAATCAAACTAAATAAGAAACGGAACATGACCAAATAAGGCAAATGAGGAAGAGACAAAACTAAACCAAAACTAAACAGAACAGAATACGTGACACCTATAAACATTTATCATTATGCTAAGCTAAAAGTATATTAGATACCCATTTATTAGATATAATTTTATTTTACCACAAATTTACCATTTTGTCAAGAAAACAGCCTGCTAGCAGACACATATTTCATTATTATTTCTGTCAAGAATCACAAATGTATTTCATACGATTAACCATATTAACCTGTTGCAAAGATGGACTGAACTTTCTTAATTTGTTAGAAAAAATATCTAAAAAATCTTTAAACCAAATAAATTAACTTAAAGATCTTGAAATTAGTTTTTTTCTTCACTGTAAATGTCATGATATCCAGCCAAACCAAGTGATGGAAAGGAATGTGTTGATGGCAGTTAAACATCAAGAGAGATATATCCAAGAAATAATGTGATTACCAGTCAATAGCAATTATAGCAAGCTGAAACTCCGCATCCAGGTCTCATTAGCGTAGCTGTTAGCAAAGACAGGCCTGTTTATTTTTAGCTCAGGGGCAAGGCAAGGCAAAGGTGCAGGGGGCAGTATGTGGAGACTATTGATTAGAAGCATGTGCTCGTATGTTGGAGGGGCCGATCTGACCTTGGTTAATCACTGAGTAGAGGTGATGAGTGCTAGCACAGCTGCGGCTGCTGTCGGCTATCATCTCACCTTTCAGCGCTCAAACCTATAACATCACACAGACATAAAGCACAAACAGGAATGAGAGCACCATTGGGCTTTTTAGCCACCTTATTTTTTAATTTAAGGCCTCCGATGTTTCATGGTTTCAGTTGTTTTAGCTGCACAAAAACATTTGTTTATGCAGGTTGATATTGCAAACAGGTATTTGTTATATTACAGTATTTAAATGTATTAATCATAGGGACACTGATGTGCACTGCAAATAGTTGTACTCTTTACTGCATTTTACTGTTAATCTTCTATTTATTTACCTATAGTGGCCTATTATGAATCAGAAGTCTTGCACATTCACAGAAAATAGCTTACTTCCATGTAGATAAAGTGCTAGGTTCTGTCTTTGTATTCATAGGACTTTGCATTAAACCTCCAGATTTTAACCTTGATTTTGCAGAAGACGAATCAACAGGACAAATGGACTTGGGTCCACACCAAAAGTTGTTGGAAAGCATCCTGAAAGCCAACAGTTGCATTTAGATTGCAAATTAGATCATAATATGCGGAGCAAATGTCTAAAATGTGTTATAATTTTGCATCCTATTATATAGCAATAACAGCAGTCATAGCCTTAACTGCATCCATGCGACTGAATAGCTACATTAGTGGCGTTGCTAATATCCACCCATTAGACACATATTACAGAGTTGTAAATAGAGCTGTTAAGAAAAAAAAAAAGCCAAAGAGATGAAACAAAGACCCTGTTGACAGATGGTGAAAAGGCTTCAGGAAAAACTAGAGATTCAGACATGGATACTTGATGAACACATGCCAAAATAACCTAATCATCATCATTATTTTTTCTGTTTAGTTTTGGGAAGTGTTCTTGTGACCCTCATCTTCAAATGGTCGGAATGTGGGAATATTTTCGAGGCTCCTGCTGAAAAGTAAGAACGGTCAGGCCAAGATCAACAGAACACAAGTATATCACATTTAGCTTGTGAGGGGAGACGGTGGGAGCTCGCGGTTTGTGTTCCTCCTCCCTCTCTAAATTTATATCTGCCTGGAAAATGAATCTGTATAAGGTCACACTCCAATCAGGATTCCCACATCATTCCCATCTAAACGTAAACTGAAAAAGCTATCAGCCTGAGCCAATGTGTGCCTTATTGAAATAAATGAGACTTCATTAGGAGAGCAAAATAGATGGCATTGCGCATTGAAATTGTCTTACTGATTTCTCACCAACACATGCCAAAATGGGGGTTGCTGTGTGTTTTCCTGATCCTGATAAAAGGCGAGGCAGATGTTGTGTTGAAAATTTCCTTTTACAATAAATGATTGCTTCCTCCGCTTTGACTTAATAGAGGGGTAGATTCCTCCCAAAATTCAAAACAGAGGGTCTGTTCTGCCGGATTTCTGTCGGAAATCTGCAGATAGATGCACACATGTCCAGATGCCTCCTGGTTGCAGCTAGCATGGTGAGATCCAAAAACAAAATGTGTTAGCAATTGAAGCCAATGCCTCATATCTCTCGGTACTGACGTTTTTATTCATTTTAACACATGTGAAAACAGATGAAATGGTTTAAGAGATTGACCCTAAAACAACGAGCAAACTACATTCGAACGGGTTGTTTTGAATTATAGGTGTGCGTGAGGTGAAAAAAAATTGAGGAGCGCAACGACGATATGAAAGAGGTCTAAATGGGAGCCAAATACAAGACAGAAAGCCTGCCTGCACACAACTGGACAGAGCAGCCTGTGTTGGTTTAAGCAGAACCTCATACATCAATGAGCCATTTCAGCACATTGACTTTAAGGTTATTGGCTTTGGATGTTATAGTGAGGGCATTCGTTTTCTGGAGAAGACATCTGCTTGGCTTTGGCTGCAGTGTAAAGCTGGACCTGCTTCTTCGCCTACAGTAACGAGCTGCTCACTCCAAGGATGATAACTATAAAAAATAACAGTTTAATATGCTTTCTAATTCTACGAGAAGTCCACACCATAAATATACTGATATGGAATCACTTTTCCAGTTGATGAAAGAACATTGACAGCCAATCAGAATCTACTACTCTTTAAGCTGCAGACAACTTAAAAAGAGTGCTTATATTAAACAGAATATTATCATCTGCTAGTGAGGTAACTAATATAGTTATTGTAATAGTTTTCTTTATAGTTATTGTTCTTGGTGTAAACAGGCCTTATAGAGAGAGGAAGAGAAAGAAGGGTGTTGAACTGCAATTACCTCCTCTGATTATTATAGTTCCCAAGCATAGAGACGGCATGAGGGTTTTCATTCTGTACACCAGCTCTTTTGTATTTGGCCTTCGCTGCTGTTGTCATGGAGCCTTGAGATTGTGCGTGTCTAAAGGAACCGTTTTGGTGTCTGGCATGCATCTGGCATGAGCGAGCATTATGAAACGCGACTGTTCTTAGCTTGTTAGGTGAATGTGCTTGCAGTATGTGTGCACGTGAGCCAAATAGACTTGGAGACCTTTTCAAAAGGGAACAAGCGGAGCTCTGCAAAGGAGAGGATAACAGAGTGTGCAGTCATCGATTCCCATTTTTAGAAGTGGCTGTGCTCTTTCTGTACTGAATGGCTGCAAAAATACTGCATACTCCTTCCAGTCAGCGTGTGACTTTGTGTCCGTTTGACTCCTGAAGCTCATCTTTCACTTGCAGAGTCTTTAGAGAAAGTTCACGTCTGGAGTCATTTCATCAATGATCCACAAAGGCCTGTCTGGCTAGCTGAGGGGTCAGGCAGTGTGATGTATCATGCAGAACTGAGCAGCACCTGTATTCAGCATTCATGTCGCTCTGCACACTCTAACTCAATATACTGTACAGTAGAAGACAGATTCTGTGACGTGCTGAGAAGAGAGAAAATACACTCTGATCCTGAGGTGAGGATGATCATGCACTTTTTTGAATCGGGTTATCTGTGTGTCTGTTTGCTTGAAAGGCTTTGTTTTCTGTATATAGGGTTCTATATATTCTAGAATAGATGCCCCGCAATCATTGAAATTTATTGATTTAAATATATTTTTCTAAACTGAAAATAACTAAAATTCAACAAAAAATAAAAAACAAGATTGCTACGATGTACTACAAACAGAAATAAAATTGAAAGAAAATAATAATCAGCGGCAATAAATATTTTTTTGTAGAGCTTTTAATCACATAGCTGGGTCTGTGTGGGAGATGACATCCCACCAGCAGATGGCGATGTGATGGGAGATGACCCATACAGAGTGCACCCAAGGTTTGGCTGGTTAGCATGGCCTCATTAGTTCCCTATAGAGGCATTTACTGTTTGTACACAATGATGACGTAGCAACGTATGCGCGCGCATATTGGCAACGGAAGTATGGCG
>JAUMHE010000053.1:16023488-16037022 GCA_032359235.1 Enteromius mattozi | reverse complement strand
ATATATATGTTTAAATGAAAGAACATACCTAGTGAAATATATGTTGCAAACATTTTCTTCCTGATGAAAAGGTGTGGTGAATAAATTTTCATTGCATATGCATTATTAAAAGTGAGAGAAACAATTGTGGAGTCTACACATAGCTATAGTCTTCGCACTCTTTTTTGATAGGAAAAATTCTGTCCATATTGCAGTTTTTTACACGGCTGATAGACTTTCTCTAGAGATGAGTCCAGCTCATTTTTAAGGCCTCTATTCTCACGTTATTCTCAGCCCTGCATATTCCCTGGATGTATTTTAAACGTGTGACCTTGTCACGGTGAGAAGACTGTCTGGCAGCTGACCTTACGATAGACCAAAGAGAAGCGCGGATACCATTGCTGTTTTCCTTTCGCTCAGTTGAGCTCACATCAGGCGGATACGGTCGTTCAAACGCTCTGTTCACCACAGCAGGGGGGCGGACGAGAAATCGGTCCCTCAGCTACACATTAAGCATGCAACACACACACAGATGTATTAGAAGCAGCACAGCACCGACATCTCATTCTTTCACACCCATCAACCATCTCTGACCTGCCGTGCTGTCAAGAGAGCTTGAGAAAACAGCTTTTTCCAATGGAAAGCGCAGACAGACGGAACAGTTTTCCGAGTCTCACACCACGCTTTTATGCAGCAACACTTTGTCCTCGAAAAACCTTCTTAAATCAAACGCTCTCTCGAACACACGCTCCTCCTCCATACTCCTCGTGCTGTGTCTTTTTAAGGCATCCTAGCAGCCGTATCAGTGTGGGAAGAATTAACACTCTCTGTGGGCTTTTCTGTCTGCTAAGCGGAGGCCGTGGGTCATGTGGAGAGGGGCTGCTGTATCTGCCACACATGTAGAGGCCAGATGTTTTCTAAGAGCTTGATTTTCCCAATCCTAAGTCAGAGAGCTTGGCCTACTCCCCCAGAAATATGAAGCTCCCTCTGTCTTTCTGTCTGTCCACAGTATGCGCTCATATGTACTGTTCCCTTGTGTGCTCCAAAAGGCACAAACTCTTTACTGCAGACACAGCCCCGCAAAACAGCCACAGTAATTTTCATTGACCTGGAACAGCGCACACACTTTGTGGATCGCTTTGGGATCTCCACATTCTTTTTTATTTTTCCTTTTTATTATTTTTTTTCTTTTGCATTTTTTGAGTTCACAAGCTCTTTGTCTGTGCTTCACTTGTGGGTCTCCGCAACAAAAAAACCCCAAAAAACAAAACAAAAAGCAAAACAAAACAGATAAAACATTCATGAATTCATCCATTCATCCATCCAACTTTTGTGTTTACTGAAGTTAATCAAGATGCAGTCAGCACAGATAATGCATACAGAATTCACTCATCCATTGTTCCATCTGTCTATTTCCATTTCAAAATCTAATAAATTATAATACAAAGAGATTAAACAAACAATGCATTCACAAATTCAAACAATCAACCACCCAAGACCCACCCGTCCATCCATCCATCCACTCACCCATTCATCCATCCATCCATCAATTTTGTGTTCCCTGAAGTACAATACAAAGACATTCAACACAGAAAATGAATTCATGAATTCTGCAATCCATTGTTATACCCATCCATTCATCCATCCATTCTTCCATCCGCTCACCCATTTATCCATCCATCCATCTATCCATCTTGTGTATTCTATTGCAATCCAAAGACATTTAACACAGACAATGTATTTGTCCATACATCCATCAAAACTATTGTACATTAATGCAAATTCTTATGTCATGTTGATCAAATTATATTATACTGGTTCTCTGTAAAATAGCCTTACCCTAAACCATCTAGGCATTAGATTATTGCATAAGTCATTAAATGAAAAATGGCAGAATTGCCATAATCTGTCAAGCACATTTTCTATACATTTGTATTGGTGAATCTGAGTGTTATTTGTTGACAGACCAAGAGTAAAAGCATAAATGTGAATCCTGTCCAATCTTTTGCAATCAATATACCATATACAGTAATGTGTAACTTTGCACTGTTGAAATTGATATATGTCATATAAAATAGTGCAGACCTGTGCATTTTCAATCACTGTCATCAAAACAGCAACCATATACATCAGGAAATGCTGACAGAGTATTGATAACATGGTAAAGCATTTTGAATATCTTGTTTGTGAACAATGACACAAGGACTTGTCATTCTGAGGGCAATGATATTATGTTTACTGAAATAAATATTTACTTGTAAGAGGATTTTGACAGAATTACAAGCTTTTGTGTGGTAATCCTTTGTGTCATGCTGTTTGTGTGAATTGTTTCAAGAAATGCACTTAAAGGTTCGCAAATGTCAAGGATGATTTGAGGAACGTACCAAATCGAGTTAGAAAAACCAAAAGTTTCATGCGGCAAACTTTGCTATTTAAAAAAAAATGTCTAGGGACAAAGCTTATCTACTTTGCGAGACGCGCCAGTATGATGTAATCTAGCGACATTTAGCGAGCAGGCATTCTACATTCTATCGAAAGCAGTTGGCAACAGCTTTGATTATCTTCTCTGTTTTGTTTTTTTGGTTAAAAGAAATTACAACTGCTGCATTTAGATCTCCTCTTCCCCGCCTGACTTACTGTGACATTGAAAAATGTATGTTTCAGGCAAAATTTGGATGGTTAGTTTGTATAATTATTCTCAGCCAAAGAAATATGTCCAAAGTTGTTAAAAGTATCGAGTTCTGAGAACATAAACAAATTGCTATATAATGTAAGTGCATAAACACACACAGTACATCTTCATTTAAAGAGAATCAGTTACAAACAATCCTGAGATGAAATGTACATTACATACGTATATTGAGTTAAACTGAACCACAGCTAGTTTTCCAGCCAAGATGGGCAATTTTCTGTAACTTGATGCTTCAAACCTGTTTTTCTTCCTCCATCTCACTCTCTCGCTCTTTTCCATTCATCTAACTCCATCTAACAGTTTGTCTTCCGTTTTTTTTGTTGTCTTATGGGCTAAATGTTACATATTAGAAATTAAAAGGCTCAACTGACCAAAGTATTCAGATGATGAGCCCTGACCTCATTAACATTTTCAGGAAGAGCAGAGCAATGACCTTGTTAACATTTCTGGTGTAATTAATTAATCCACATGAGTGCTGAATCTTTGCCGATTCCTGCCAGCATAGTCCACTTCGCCACAGAGTGAGTGATGTATTGAGGGTGGAGGAGAGGCAGACCGCTGTCAAATTCTCAGGTCACCCGCATGGGGCACGGGTGACAGCAGTTGGCTAAAAACTTAATGGAGGAGATTTTATCCGTATGCATTCGTTATAATATTTATTTCACAATGACACTTTCTGAAGAGCTGGAGAAAGCTTCCACCATAAATTTTGTCCATGCAGACATAAAGTATCTGTTTTGGCTTTCGATAGCTGTGTTTCATCGCTCTTCGCGATAAAGGTTATATTATACACATGTGCTAGATAGCGTGCATGCATCATTCTCTTAGTATTCAGGGTTAAAGAGTCTCTGAGTGCTGAATATGATGAATCATTATGTCTTCAGCATGCCACAGTGGTCAAGTTGTTTGTTCAAGGATTTTTCTTTTTTTCTCTAGTGCTAATACCAGCACTCTACAAAGAGTAGAGGATAGAGAGAGACCTAAGGCTGTCGGGCTATCACGGTCTTACACATTGCTGCTCTCATGCACTGAATGCAAATTGGATCAGGTAATTGGGAGGCAGCTTGAGAGGGCTGCTTCAGATCTCCCTAGCGACAAGCTCTGCGCACAATCATGATTGGGCCCAGATGGACTGTGAAGCACTTACTATGCTTCCTACTTCACATAACTGTCTATATGCCCAAACACAGACCAGCCTTGCATAGATATTTTAATGTCACGTCCCGCGCATGTACGTGGTCACAAGGGGTCTTGTTTCTAAACACTGTGTACATGCAAAACAGACTTAGAGCAGCTCACACATAGTTGTTATTAACTAAAACTTTTGGAAAATGTAAATACAATACAGTATAAATATTACAATTTATATAAATATTACACTTATATTAGTAAAATAACCCTGTCAGACACTTATGAAGACAGTGAGATTTATAAACAAAACATTTAAAAACTAACTTCAAGTGCTGACATTTTTTTTTTTTGGAAATCAAATAATAACTTGTTAGATTTATTCAACAAGCACAAAGACAAAGCTTTTTTAAGAAGTCATATTGATTTTATTATTTGCAATTCAAGTGACTTTGTCATTTCTTTCTTTCTTTTTCTTACTTTCTCTTAACTTTTAACTCTATTTTGCACAATATTTTTGGTTATGATCCAATTGTGTTAACTATATAAATGGCAAATTCACTTTATGGAAACTATATAAACTGAATAGAGTTACTTGTAAAAATTCTGGGTTCTGTTGTTGAGAGTAAAAAAATGTGGATGCCAGATACTGTATATTTAAAACCTCACAAATGACAAATGACTCATAATGTAACCTACAAAATATTTCACCCCAAAATCAAGCTTTACATTTAGGAGAAGTAGATGTACTGTAGTAAAAATAAAGCCCTTGAACTGGAACTTTAGTGGCTCACCTCTGAAATGTTTTTCACTTGCTACATCACTCATGTGTCTTCATTTGACTAAACGGCTGCAAATTGCATTCTCGGGTAAACAGCACTGATAAATTGAAGCCATTGTATAAACAGCTGCGGCTATAATGCAAGTTGTTGTGCTGAGCAGAACCTCATATAGTGATCGATTTAGACAAAGACAATTTAATATACATAAAGCCATTGAGTGAGGCACTATGATTTATGCTTATGAAATTTTATAGCACAAATTTTACAGATGGCTGTCTGTGAGTGTTTCCAATCAGCTGGGCAACAATGTCTTTCACACCATAAGCAGAGTGAATCTTGATAATAGGAAATGTCTAGTGATCTGCTTCTAGAAGGTTTATGTGAAAAGGGAAGCATGTGTGGTTCAGGAATTATCACATTTATAACTCGTTCTTGTGTGTAGGTAACAAAATTGAAGTATCACTGTTGATCTTGCAGCTGGATTTTTGCCAGTTGGTCAAACTCTCTAGTAACTCAAGTATAACAGGAGTTGGGATTTCACCACCAGAGATAAAATAAAATTGCCAAGAGAGAAGAGATGAGATGCTGGTAAATTAACAAGACATCTGTGCTTAACATTCAGCAGGTGGTATTAATTTATCAAGTTGACTGTCATCTCAAATTATCCGTAGAGGATTTTTTTTTTTTTTTTTTTTTGTGGAGGTGAAAATACAAAGTATCACACCCTTTCTTTTCCGATTGACAATTCTTACCATCTTATAAATGTAAATAGTTAATCAAATAAAATAAAATTAGGCAGAACTTATGGTAGTTCAATCTTTTCCCTCTTAAAGGAGAGAGATGTGCCCTGATGGCCCCCTGTTGTGCCCCGTCACCACTTCAGTGGAGTCAGCAGAATAGTTGGTGATTTGAGAGTGAATGTCAGGATGATGGGATGGCTTTCATCAAGGGTCTGAAGGCCACTCTTATCCATCCAGATAGACTTGCTGAAACGGCAAGATGTGCTGCATTCCCAGTGCTTCATCTCAACCCAAAACACAGGGAAGCCACTGAAATAAATCACAAAAACACACACACTTCTTACTTTACACCAGAGGGTTTAAATGCAGAGATGTGAGCATTCCTTCAAGACACCGGTTTTCAATTTTCAATCTGATTGAATGGGGTTTATTTAATAGTGTTCAAGACTATTCTCTAAGCACAAGACAATATATGTAAATGCATCAAATAAAGTACACATTTAATATAACCAAATAAAATGTATTTGTTATAGGTTTTCTTTTCATATTTACATAACATTCAGGCTATTTTGCACTTTGCAAAACTGTTAATATAATATAAAACTAAATAAGACAGAAATATGCTATGTTTGCAGTAATACTTAAATAAAAAAAATAAAATACAAACAAAATACACACAGTATTCTTGTTAAATCTCCCCAAACTGTAATTTTTGCACTGTTGCTCACAGTCTTGTTAGTTTTAGCATTATATAAGCATGTTAAATGTAGCCAGAGAGAGTATATTGCCTTTACAGTATCAATTTTTCTTGGAGCAGAGAGGATGGAGCTGGGCCTCTTAAAGTTAATGTAAAAATCTATATTTTGTTTGAGCAGGTATGGACTGTAGGGATAATTAGAGTTTATGTGCTATTTTTACCCTTGTAGAGAGCAGGACAATATTTTATCTTGGGCTTTTGGTTTATATCGGTTTTGAATTTGTAACAAATGCCCTGACAACATCAATTTCACACATATTCTTGGTCTTGGGGAACACATGTAGGACAGAAAGGAATGTGATTTTCTCACAGAATTACTCCTGATGATTGAAAAGCAATCCATAGCATTATGATTATGTAAATACTACTTAAAATGACTACACTGAAGAAAAAAAAAAAAAAGGTTATTACGACTTATCTCACAATTCTGACTTTTTTTCTCATGTAATTGTGACTTCATAACTTGAAATTAAGTTTATATCACACAATTCTGACTTTATAAGACGAAATTGTGAGTTTAAATCACAAGTCAAAACTGTGATTTTGTATCATACAATTGTGAATTATAAAGTCAGAAATCCAAGATAAACTGTAAAGTCGCAATTCTTTATAACTCAGAATTGCGAGTTTAAATGATGCAATTTTGAGTTTTTTTTTTTACGTAATTGAAAAAAAAAAGAAAAAGAAAATGTTGCAAGACTTTTTTTTTTTTTCAGTGGCGAAAACGGGCTTCCATACTATACCAGTAGCTGACTAACTTTTATCAAAATTTGTTTATTTCAATGCAGCTAAAATAAATTGATTGCAACCACTTACCTATCAGTGAACAGTAAATGAAAGTATGACAGAATTCATAAATTTTAGACTATATGGCAAATCCACTATCATCAGAGTTGGGCAAAATTAAGAAATGAAAGAAATTGAACTGACTGAATTTTATTTGGGATGTGACTTTATTGAATTTCAATGATAAGAAGCACAATTTACTCAATTATAATGCAATATAATATTTGTATATTTATATTTGTTAGAATATAAAATACATTCTAAATGCAATGAAAAATGATCCACAACCAAATTAAATAGATCGTCTCTATATGTTCTGTCAGTGTGAACCAGAAGGCATATGTACTGTATGCATCATGTTCAGGTATTTATCGTACAGTTTATCCTACGTGCGCATAAAGATCTAAACAGCATCTGTTTATGTGGTCTGTCGAAATGGTAAAGGGCAAGGAAGTGTTTCTCCTTTTAGTGTGGAAATAGCATCCACATTTTACAGTGCTTTAGAGTACTTTACTGTGATTTCAAGAGTAAGAAGACAAAGAAGGCACTGGTGGTTAAGCTGTTAGATGGAAAGAGTTGATTGATTAGATAGTGCTTGTGGAGTGTCTGGAAATAAATGGTTCCCACATAGCGGAGGAAAGTCATAGTGCTTTCACACACCTCTGCTGTCGCACCACTCTGCCTGGTTTACAGTCTGCTCCCGAAGCAGTTAAACATTACAAGTCTTCATCATCTCTGTAACCCAGCAGGCCAACAAAAAGATTTACATGTGCTTTCTTACATACAGCAATGAGTTCTTTGCAAAAAGGAGGTCTAACTGTGCTTTATTGCAGACTAACTATGCCGGCATGAGGCTTGTTAGCATTCTAGTGCAAATTGACAGCATTACATAAAAGCAAGCATTGCACTGTCCCGAACAATTACAAAGTCTTCTGCAGTACATTCTGTGCAGAATTAGACTACAAGTGTAATTTTGTTTGCATCTATAAAGACTAATAAGCCGTTAAAAATCAGATTTTTTCCTAAACGAACATTAACCAGTTGCTTAGATACTAGAAAGTCTGTATGATGGCAGAAATCTAGTAAGAATCCAGACAAATGAGACAGGAAAGAACTTTTGTCTGACATAAGCTTTATCTTTCTTCCAACTTGCTAACAGTTTTCAGAAAAAGAGTATAAAAAGAGAGCAGAATTATGTGATAGCGCCTCTTCTAGTGTGACTGCTTATTAATAGGTTGCTACTTTTTAGTTATTATAATGCATAAATAAATGTAATTGCTAAGCTTTTATCTATTTGATATTATGGCTATCCATCCTGCTGTCTTCCAGTGAGTTATTGACTGTTTCATAGACAGATCATTGCTGTCATCTGTCTCTCCAGTTCAGAGAACTTTATAGTTCAACTTTACTTTTTCTGCTTAACCTTGTTTTGTTTCGAGCTATGTGGGTGGGTGAAATACTTTTTCATACTTCGGATCTGATTTTATTAGTGTGCTGGCTTCAAACTGCGCTGCCCTCCAAACTGAAGTCAGCGTTAAGAGGAGAGGTCACTTTGAGGTGCTGTTAATGTCTCACCACATGCCCCGGGCTGGGCCAAATGTTTTCCTTTCAACCACAGATATATTCGGTTGTGAGAAAAACACAAAACACCTGGTGTGCAATGTAATGTCTTCTCAAAGAAAAGTCTCCCCCCCCCCCTGAATCTTCTAAAATATCTCACTTCTTATTCTAGCATTTGTCTGTTATGCCATTGTGTTTGTTTTAACACTGGTGTTGTGGCTGTAAGGCATACAGTATATGCAACCGAATGTACAAAAGCCAAAAGCATAACACATATTTAAGCACATAAATGGTCTTTTTAAGCTGGTGTGTTTTAAGTGTCGGTGTGAAATGGACCAAAACACAAGCAAGGACAATTAATTTTCATCATCCCTCTGTGTATAAACTAATATTCAATAATAAGCTTGAAAATGAACAAATTAAAAGAGAACTTCACTGATTTTAAGGCAAGGTTAACAGTAATTAATTTAATATGTTGATGCTGCTCAGCGTGCAGCATAATTAGAGCTTGTGGCAACTCATTTGATTCAAGTAACTGGTTTTCAAACACAATATTTTACATTTTAAATATTTAACAAATATTTGAAACAGATGAAACGCACCTCAAAAAGACTTTTGATTTTTAGAATTGCATTTGTGATAAACTTATTCCATCTCTCAGTGGTGGTGCATATACAATATTGATGTGTTTATCTGGCTGTCATAGTTACAAAAATATTTTTTTTTTTCATTTTAAGATCTTTTTTTATAAACAGAATCATGCATGCAGTACAAAGATACATGGTGTCTATTTTGTACATGAAAAAAATGTAGCATACAGTAACTACATTTTACAACATAAGAAGAAGAGCAATATAAATGTATACAAATCAGTTTTAATCAACCAAATTTGTCCTTCACTGACACAGCTGAGCTGACCAAGAGAGACTCTCGAACTCTTGAAAAGAATAAAAAGGTTTATCTAATTATAGATATTTTAATATTTAATTGAAAAGTAAACCAAGGTAAACACAAACATATGGCCAACATGCATTTGCATATAAGCTATATAAAATGTGTTAGATAATGCTAAGATATCACCAACAAATTCATAGCTTGTCCACATACAGAACCCATTTAGACCTGCACTCAAAATAAACCACATGCCCTATAAAGCTACACAAAAGCTTGAGGATTTCACAGTGTCCACTTTGCCCTTGTCACTGAGGACTAGAGGAAGTTCATCATAGATGTCATCTGAGGTCTAAAGCCTGACCTGAGCATGTATCAGCTCTGAATGCTGACCCCTACAAGCTCAACACTCAAACTGCATTAGGCAACCTGCATCAGCAGATGATGGCAGGGATTTGGCTGGAGCAGCATTAAAACAGCCCCATGCTGTCCGTCCTCAGTGGACTGGAAGGTTACCGCACTCTGCAGACCTTAGAATCGGTATGATTTTATAGGCCATAAATATTAAAAATGTATAATGCATGGCAAACAATCGCACAACAGCACAGTGGCCGAAATGTCACCACAACTGACCTTAAAGTGCATATTTCAGGTTAACTTTCCCCAGAACAAGCTGTACGGTATAACTAATTGTTCTATTTGAATAGCATGATTAAAGTAAAATTTGACTGTACTGTATATAGAAAAACAGCATGATTGAGAATCTAACACTGTTTATTCAAAAGCGATATGTACAATAAGTAAATGGACACGATTTTGTCAGTTACTTGTTTTTTCTCAGTTTTGTTCAATGAATTAGTGTTTTAGAATAGGTTGCATAATTCATTCAACAGACAGACAGTCACTTGTTTAATTCTTTAAATGTGTACAGTAAGTCTTCAACCAAGCAGTTGAGTAAATTATTCAGTGACTCTCTTATAAAAATGATGGCTGCACATTCTTTGTGTACAGTAGGTACTCCTTTTGAATATGTGTATGAATGTGTGTAACATTAATGTAATCAAAACCAAAGCCATTGAATAACAATAATAACGTTATGCAATGGCTCGTACTATATTTATCATGTTGTCATTGTCATGTGACATACAGTTCCGTGACTTCACTGCCAGTCAAAATAATAGTGTCTATTGGATGCAGACTTCAGAATCTCGGTGGAGCAAAGAATTTTTTTTTTTCTTAAAAAAAGAAAAAAAAAAAAGTTCATAACTCCAGACATGAGTATGATGAAGAGTTTGCCAGCAAAGCCACATTTAGTCTCATCTAGCGAAAGTGTTTTGCTGATTTTTTTTCCTCCCTTTGCACTCAACACAACTAGTGAAATCCCCCATCGCATTTAAGGTCAAGAAATGTATTTTCTAATTGGAGCAAGCTGCTTTCTTTTGAGATCTGCATAAACCACAGTCAAGCTTGTGGTTTTATAGTTTGTTTACGTTTCATATCCTTTGACTTAGATGACTCCAGGAATGATTTGCTGAATCTGTGAAAAGCTTTTCTCGACACTACAAGGGAACGGGTACAGAGCCAGGAGATTTAGGCCTTTGGTTTTTTCTTTCATATCTGAAGCGCAAATGGATGGTGATCTCCCAAGATAGGTGCTCCCGAACGCATTAGTTTTTTCCACCCATGCTCTGTGAATTTGTAAAAATTCACTCAATTATATTTTGAATGTAAACTCAGTAACCTCAGTTCAGTTCTGGCTGGACTCATGCTGAGTTAAGCTTTAAATATTTAATTGCCAGATCCCTAAATCTATCTTGCATTTTGCCTACCGCATCAGAATCGGGTACTGTAATCTTCTGTATAAGACTAAGGTGCTTCTGAAATCATGAGAAAATCATTTCAGCCGTTTTTTTCTTAATGTTACTGAGATATACTTGCCCAAGTAATGACACCAAGTAATGACTTTGTTTTGAGATTATACACTCCAGCTTTTCAGTTTTCATGTAACAGCCTCACTAATTGAAATAATAATAATAATAATAATAATAATAATAATATCCCTATAACTGAAGTCTTTATTGTGATATACCTTGATATATACTTTGAATATTCTGTGGTCTTAACACTGAACACAGAGAGAAAAATGTTAATTTTCATACAAATATCTGAGGGGGATAGCAAAATTTATTTTGGTAATTCACACAATAGGTGTAAATGTAAAATTGCGTTCTTAAGCAACTACACATGATGTGTGCAATATTATTTCACCCCAACCCGAACACAATAAGCACATGCATTTATACTTATAGTAGAATAATAATAAAAAATAAATCTAGTGTTTTAAAATGACTGGAAATATAGTAAAGATTTGCTGTCAGAATTTACTGCTACTACTTTTTTGTAGTTTTTCATGACCCAGACTACATGGTTTTAAGGATAAAGTGTCTTGCTTTGCTATTTTAGTAGGTATAAATTATTTGTTTTATCTATTTATTTTAGCCTATTTAATACAGCTGTAGACATTTTGTAAATTTGGTTACATACAGTATGATATCATTAGGTACAAGTTCTTATTGACAGCTCATTGAGGGTGGTTGAGATCTGACTGTGCCTTTGACACTGTGATCTGTGCAAACAAATTACAGGTGTTTCATGTGCATTTATCACACTATGGAGCATGGCATGTGGTGACATTAAATTTGCTTTTCTCCCAGTATGGCTTTAACCACAAAAGCTGCTATTTCTGACTGAATATTATGAATTACAGCACATGTAAGCCAGTTAGAAGGCTTATCTGTAGCTAGAAAAAGCAAAGGCATTTTGCTATTTCTGTAAAATGTCTGAGGTGAGCAGATATGGGGATGAGGCACCTCAATTACTTATAGCAATTGAATATTAGCAGAAGGTTGTTGCTAAAGAAGGGCAAATGTGATTTCTCAAGTAAACAAATTCAAACAAAAAGTCCTCTTTTGAAAAAAAAATACTGAAATACATTACAAATGAATGACAATGATTTTCTTACTTTTGAAAAGATCCATGCGTTCGTCCTGGTTCATATGTGCTATTTGACTAAAATATAGCAGAAGGATTATTATGAATTCAAATTATTCCAATAACTATGCCTAATTTTGGAAAACAGACTGGTTATGTGTTTTCTGTACTGATGGGCAAATCTTGTTCAGGAATCTGCATCTGACACAAATTATATAATAAATTAAAATGTAAAAAAAAACCCAACATCTTTAGTTGTTTGGTTTCTTTAAGTAAAATGGTTTACATTACAACGTATACCAAAAGGAATTTATGTGAGTTTGAAATGAATGGCGATTCGATTACAAACTGTGAAGGCAATGCTCTGTAAAGCTTATAGTGTATCCCGTGCAAGGTATTCTATCTAACAAAATTTGTAGAGTTGTAGGTTTTAGTGGTCTGAAGTGTGACAAATGTATAAAGCCTTTTTATGATTGTTCTGATTTGCAGTGACTGACCCAGACATAGCCGAAGGGAATGAGGCAAAGGCCCCATGAACTGGACAAGTCGACAATAAGTGCTGTATACTTAAGGTGGCAAAATCAATGTTTTTGGAATTGAGTTTGACTTCAGTGAACCCTAAATCCAAACTCCACTGACCCAGTTCTCAGATTGTAGCTTCAAAATGCGGTAACAAGTCTACCTGTTTTTCCTCTGGCGGGTATAGAGCAGAAGGTTAGCAGTCCACCCCACTTTTTCAGAAACAATCATTGGGCTACACTTTTGCTTTGCTTGGCTGAATTTTTACTATGTGCATGCATTACATCTGGTAACAGCTTCTTAAAATGGCTAGTGCTCCCCTATGCCTTTTATAAATTAATTTAGCAGGGCTCTCAAGTTTTAGCAAAAGTTTGGAGTGAGATTTGATCTGCTATAGGGGAGGAGCCACAAAATAGGGGAGGAGCCACAAAATATTTGCACAACAGCCCCTCTGGCCCACTCAATTCTCTGAAGTTATTGCTAGCAGCTTTATTTAACTTATTGTTCATAAATGATCAGCACACATATGAATTAGGCCTATAACAATTGGTAAATCTATTAAAAGAGACAAATTCATCCAAATAAAATAAATAGCTTTATATATTTCAAAAATACAAATGTATCAAAAATAAACAGATAAATTTGGTGCCAAAAGAGCCAACTGAGCCAACTTAATGTACATGTATACTGTACACATATAGTAAGATTG
>JAUMHE010000053.1:16010998-16023388 GCA_032359235.1 Enteromius mattozi | reverse complement strand
TAATTTACCCGGAAACCACAAATTCTCATTTCTGATTGGCTGGTAGTTATGAACTCGGCAGAGAACTTAACATCGTACGCTTGCGCCTCGTCTGTTAATTGTATATACAAGTTATAATTATCTCTTACTTTTCAGCATGAGAAATAAAATGTGTGGCGTGAGAGCGTGTGAACTGACTGAAATGCGTGTGTCTCACGGTGAATGCGTGAGACTTGAGAGCCCTGATTTAGGATTATAGGGTAAATGCAACCTACATACTTAATATTCATGAGTCAGGTTAAAAAGATTTGTGATGGTCTTCAAGTCATGCTAGCATCCCATCTGAGCCCCTCTTCTAGCCAGCATGCAGTCACATCTGGATTCTCGTTAGAGGAAGTTCTAAGTCTAAATAGTCGCATCGTCTGTGACACTATTCAGTGAGGGAGCTCCTGTTTGAACTGACAGTGCTTCAGTGTATCTCAAACAGCACACGGTTGCCTCAGTTGCCAGCCCAACTGTTCACTGCAGAGGGATCCATATGGGATGGGAGACATGTCCCAATTAGTCACTGTGCATTTCTCTTTGACATCCTCCCATACTCTGGCACTGACAGGTCCCTTTGTAAATTCTCAATTGAATTGCTGTGTTTGGGCCCCTCTGCTTAGGCCTAATAATTGGTGACACAGTTTGATGTGAGTGGCCAACACGGGCCTGTGAAGAAAATCCCTCAATGTGGTGAAACTCGTAAGTTTAATATATAGCTGGTAAATGGAATTCCAAGCAAGGCTGCGAATGCAGAGAAGGAGAAAGGGTACTTGGCACCAAAATAACAAAGCCCTGAGGGCGATCTTCTGAACTCACCAACTTTCTTATTTGGAGTCTGGAGGAGAATGAATGAGAAAGTAAATTGAAGTTGGACTGAGGTAAGATGGGAGTTTGGGGAATGAGAGCGGTGTGTTAAGGGGCCCTTAGTTTGGTGCTGCTATATAGGACTGGATATCGACACACATTTCTTGAACTTGCAAGCTCTTAATTTGATTCTGATTATTTTGAGTATATTTCACTTTCAGTGCCCATTATGTTTACATATGAAAGAAATACTCTATCAGCTATTGGTGTAAGATTGGCCTTCGTTGACACTTGATGACATGGCACCTGAGGTATTCAGCTTTATTATGTCACAGCCTTATATTTAAAAAAAATACCACTGTTGTCATTAGTAAGATATTACATTATTAATTCAAAACTCATTTATAATCAGTTGAATCAGTCAACTGCTTCATTTAAAAAGACTGCTGAATCATTAATCATTAATTCAAATTATTTGTTCAAATTCAAGATTCAGATTCAATTTGATCAAAAATAGCCCTTTTAAGATAAAAAACAAAATAATTCACAAAAATGCTATGTTAACTGACTTACAGTGTCTGCTAGTTGAGTGACATTTTGTGTTTGCATTTGTGTTGTTATATATATATATACAGTATGTGACGAATTAAAGAACAGAGAGCATCTTTCAGATCCATGGAAGGCTAGGGTAACCTGACTCATACACAGCAGACTGTTTTGTCTAGCACTTCCTTTATTTGTGAAAATCAAAATTTAGAGGAGCAGTAGGAAACCCAGCGAAACATAAGAAATCTGAATCTCTCAGAAACATATCAGAAAGAGACTCCCTCTTAGAAGATCAAATTATTCAGCGGCCATTTGTGTACAATAAGCTAGGAAAAACCACAGCGTGAAGCCATGCCTGGATGCTTGAAATGTGTAACCCACCCAAAACCAAAACCCCTGAAAACAATCAGCTCCTTAGGCATGTGTCTAGTTACGTGCAATTTTTCTTCATTTTGCACCTCAGGTGATGACACGTCAGAGAATGAAGCCAAGAACCTGACGTGTATGACCTATTTTCCTTCCCTCAGCTTATGGCATTTCATCATCTGCCACCCTGCCTGCACAATCTGCACCGCAAAAATAGCTTTCTCAAGATTCAACGCCCTCTCTACTGCATTTTGTGCAGCCTAAGAACATTTGTGTTTGAAAGTGCACCCAGTCAAACATGCTACACACATACAGTAGGACTCTGCCCCACTGTTTGCTGATTTGCTAAATCTTATTAAATAGTAATCTAAAACACCCTGCTATTGGTGGTATGAGGCTGCACTGTCAGGGATGGCTGATGTCACATAGATCAGACTTCATTTAAAATTATTTATGAGATTATTTACTTGGCATGCTTAGTCTGCATAGTCTGCATTCTAGGATAATGGTTTACTGTTTCAACAATAAAAAGAAACAGATGAATGGCTTGTATAAGAATATGATTGATTTGTTGGTTTTTGGTTAGTTGTAATTAAAAGCAGCTTATTGTTATTATGTGTGTGTGACAGTTTTACTTGCATAAAATTATTATATAGGAACTATCTACACGTTACAGGAATTCAAAATTGCATTACAATTTATTTTTATGTATACTGTGGTCACACGTATGTATGTGTGTATATATATATATATATATATATATATACTGTATACAGTGCCCTCCACTAATATTGGCATCAAAAAAAAAATAAATCTCCTTGTTCATCCAAAATCTCCAGTATATTCAGTAATCAAACACGACTGTAACTTCAAATGACACTGGCTTCTATAGACAAATGAAACTAAAAATTAAAAGCAAATCCACCAGATAGGTACAAACAGGGATAAGCCCATAGTTAAATATACTGTTGGATCTTTAATGTTGTGGGCATATATTTCTGCTGGAGGTCCTGGACATCTTGTTTAGACACATGACATCATGGATTCTATCAACTACCAACAGATAAGCCTGTTAGACAAGTTAGACATCTTACGATGATCCGCGATTGGATCTTCCATCAGAACAAAATAAACATCCAAATCAACACAAAAATGGGTCTCTGAGCACAAAATGAAGCTTTTGCCCTGGCTGTCCCAGTCCTCTGACCTAAACCCCATAGAAAACATGGAGCTGTAAATCTGAAGGATCTGAAGATTCTGTGAAGGAATCCTGTGAAGGAATTGTCTCTGATCTCTTATCAGCTGTTCTCCAAGCTCTTCAGACATTATAAGGGAAAACTCGGAGCTGTTATCTAAAGATGTTGCAATAATTGTGGCTAACATTAACCACAGAAATTTTTATTTCACAATGAAAGATCAAAAGGATAAACAATGCAGATTTATTTTCACAGCTACCTTTGCTCATATTTACAAAGGGTGCCAATATTAGTGGGAGGCACTGTATATATGCTATACAATTCAAATATATATAAAACTGTTCTACTGTATTTTTCAAATTAATCAAATTTGTTTAAATAAATCATGGGACTTCTGTATAATGACATAAATGAATGAAAAATGAAAGACATTTAAATCAGAAAGGACGAAGGAAGTATTTTCACCAAGGCTTAATTTATCTGAATAAAACTACAGTAAACACTGTACAATTGTGAAACATTATTAGAAACGACTGTGCTGTCTTTTAATGTATTTCACAATTGATTAATTGATTTCTGTTATAGCAAAGCTGAATTTTTGCAGTCATTACTCCAGTCTTCAGTGTCCCATGATCTTTCAGAAATAACTCCAATTAATTTATTTTAATTAGTGCGTTATTGCAGTACCTGTACCTACCAAAATCTCAAGTAAGTGCTTCACAAAAGCAGTTCAGAGGCACACATTAGACCAAGCATATTCACAGCTCTCCATATGAAAAAGAGAACAATCTGTACTGGTTATTCTCTCGTACCTGTTGCCGCCTGCTGAGCTCAACTCTCCACTGAGACCATATTGTGTCTCTGCCACACTCCTTAATTTCTGCCCCGAAGACAAATGCTATAGAATAAAATCGTGTTATCTTCCTACTACGGGTCTGCAGCTCATTCATATCCAGTATCACTATATGGTGTGTTTTACTTATGAAATAAAACCTCTGGTTTCAGGGCTAATCTAATTGTTTTTGTTCCATGTGTTTGGTGTGTGCGTGCAGGGCCCAGTGGACACTGAAAGTAGATTTTGGAGGAAGTCGAGGCGAGAACAGGAGCGGATGTGTCTAGACAAGAAATGTATTAGCCAATTTCTGATATAGCAAATCAACATGTTGTAGGGCGTAATTGAGTTTTTCCCCCTGCCTGTTACGCGAGCATACAACGGGACATTGGCTAAACAGGTTGCTTAATTGAAATTAAAACGTAAAAGCATAAATCATGCTAGCCCTGGTGTAATTGAAGGGTAACTGAATATTTAATGAAGCCCGTAGACTAGGCTCCATATCAGGATGTGTCAGAGTGATCTATAGCCCAGGAGTCTGTCACTGCGCACTCTTTTCTTTTTCTTTCTAAATCTCTTTTTTTTTTCTGTGACATTTTTTTAAGTATTTTTGTCCCCAGGGAATAGAAGCTAATACATAAAATAACCCTCAATTAAAGTTTTTCACTTGTAGTGCACAAATCCCCAAAGGAGGCTACACAGGTAATAATAATACAAGAAAAGTGGGACAAAACTTGACAGCATTATGCCAAATGGCAGCCCTTAATTTAATCCATTTGGAAATGTGCTCTGACAGTGAAACTAAACCTGCACTAAATTATGTGCAGAAATCGTGATGGATTGTTACACAATATCCTCCTGCACCGCAGATAACATAACACTGAATCAGGTAACTCATAAACATTCGAATGTGTCAACACAAGTTAACATGGCCTGCAACATGTCCGCTGAAGGTGACTTAAGCTTGAACTTTGTAAACAGACCCTGTGGCGACTGATTGTCAGCAATGTGGCATTTAGCTATTGTGCTTCTTTAAGTATTTTCCATGTCCTCTGCACTTGTTATAAGGTCCAAATGTGGTGCCTTCCAATAAAGAGTGTTTGTCCTCAAAATGTAGATAACACCCAGCTTCCATTTTCACACTCATTCTCCTCCACCGCCCCCAATAGAGAGTGCATGCAAATATGACATTTATTTATTTTTTTGGAAAAATGTAATTGGAGGAAAATGTGAATCAGTTATGGAATGCGTCAGAGATGATTTCTCGGGGAAAAATCACCATTAGAAAATGAAGCATTGACGCGGCTTCAGGATCTTCTGTTTTCAGCAGAAGTGACATTCCTGGTTGCAGAAATGACCTCAGTAAAAAGTTTTAATATTTAATGTGCGAATTGTTAGAGAGGTTGCCATGATCACACTTGTTCATTTATCAATAAAGAGGCAATTACCCAAAAGCAAAGCGCATTTGTTGTTCTGTCACATGGGAGAATTTCCAATGGATTTTTTTGGCTGCTCACGGAGCTCCATGGCTCTGGAGTGCTAGAAATCAGCCAAATAAATGAAGGCATTTAAAGCTGCTCAATATCCCACCATGCCCTTAACCAATTACAAAATGACAGGAAATAGAATGTGCACTTTGTGTGGCTGCAAAAGGGATGTGTTTTATTTTTTTCAGCATTTCCTCCTAATTTACAGCCAAATATCACAACCATTGTCCATTGAGGGGGTTTAATGGTCTCATTATCTTAGACGTGCTTGATGCATAATGTTTTTTATGCTTGTTTTTATGTTTTTGTCTCATTTCACCATTCACACATTTCCTTGGAAGATAGAGTTTTATTTCAAATGCTTTTTCATTTGCATATCATCTATGTCTTGACAATATCAACAGTGACCTTGGCATTTGCTACACAGTCAGATGGACACATATCCAAAAGGTTACAAAGACACATCTCGTGTCATCTTGGGGGTAAAATAGAATAATTAAATGCCACATTGGGTGATATCCACATATGATCTTTATTCACCAAGCCAATTAACATACTCGGATGTGACAATTAATATACATTTATTAGCCTACAAGACACATAGCATATGCTTAGCACACCTTTCTCAAATAAAACCATAAGGAAAAAAAAGAGCAGCAGAATGAAGAATTGCACATACATTCTGAAAAGAAGTTTAACTTACAACATTCCTGCTTAAATTAGATTTGAAAAAAATCAAACACAAGTGCACCCACACACACACACACACACAAATGCACTGGAGGGAGGAAAAAACCTGATATAATTCACACAACTAATAGAGGCATGAGTCAAAATCTGACAACGAGGAGAATGGAAGAGAAATTAAGTGATAATTGGAATGAGCTACTACACTCCATCTTTCTCACAAAAGTTATCAGTCCGCACCTGGAAGTCTTGATTGTGTACGATAGAGTCGAGGTGAAGGGACTAGCTGCTGAGGTGATTAGCTTTGCTGAAGAGCTTGTGGAATAGAAATGAACCGACTCTCTCTTTCTCGCTCTCTACTTTATATCATATGTTTAGTTATATTAAAAAAAGATAACTGCTCCCTACTAAATAGCAAATAATTATGATTATAATAATCACGGTTTAAAAATCTGGTGTGATTGCAAAAAAAATCAACTTAAAATACTGTTAACAATGTTTCTGTTCTTATGGGATGCCTGTGTATTTAAAGCTTATAACAGAATTTCATTAAGTGATATAATGTTACTATACTTGTCTACTTCAAATATCAGAATCAGCTTTTTATCTTAAATTGACACAATAAAAAGCCACACGTTGAATCAGTTTATCGTAAGTGGCCTGTTCATAAAACATGGCCAGTACTTAAGTGTAGATGGTCATACGCAACAGAACGCAGACAAAACAAATCATTGCAACACATTTGACTCTAAAATAATGTAATACAATTTTTAATAGTCTTTTAAGTTTGTTTCTTGTCAGACTATATAAACATAATCCCAGCTAAAGCCATGTCACACTGTGGGATCTCAGATGTCATTAATGTCAGACTTTTTATGACAGTCAAGACTTGTTAAAAACAGACATAAGCAAGAAGACTCATACAGAGTTTTACATCATATATTTCCGTCACATGTTCAGAGATTGTGAGCCACACATGGAACTGAAACAGTGGCTAGAAAACAAACAAAGAAAAATCTCTGGTGTTAATGTTGATCATAGCTTGCTTTGAAGAGAGAGAGAGAAAAAAAAGGAAAATAACGAAGACAATGTGTGTGGACCAACTGGTGGTTTGTTGTTGTCACACTAATTGTGTCATGAGGTTTTGTGCACCTAATGATTCTTGATTTTAACGGTCATCTGAGAAGGGGTCTTTTCCCCCTGAATGTCTGTGGTGGTTACGGCCCTGATCAAAGGTAAAGTTTGACATAGTGGTGCTTAACAGGCTGTCGGTGAAGATGTCAAACTAGCAGTCAAAGACTACAGATTTTGTCATAGGGTCAAGAGGAATTTTTCAGTGTTCAATGACCAAATCTCTGCCTAAATTGTACAGTGTGCACTAACTGATAATAAACATAAGAAACAAAACTGTTCATATAAAATATACAGAAATAGGTGTGGTTTCAGTGAACATCCTATTACTGTTTTGTATCATAAATCATACAATCATTCATAGTTTTCGACTTCCAAAACCATAAACGTGACAGTAGTTTATATCAGCATGGCATAACGTGATGTTAAACCAACTACAGATTTCCAATGTGTATGATAAAGTTAACATGGAAATCACAATAGAATAACGGATAGAACGGATAGAAAATAAAAGAACACTACCAAACACCAACATGACAGTAACAAGTATTTTTTTTTCTGTATTACAAATATTTGTATAGTGTGTAAATGAAAATACATATACAGTAATACGTGCTCTTTTATCCTCTGTATTTCAGTGAAAACACATGCTTTTTACATTACAGGTGTTGTTCACTGATCGTGTGTGATGTTCATGTGTTTGTGTGTGTATATATACAATATGTGCAAGCATGTCAGCATGTGCCTGTCTTAGTGGACATACATTAATCATTATCACAATGAGTCAGGAATGTTTTTATTTTTGCTGACAGAAACAGATTAGATTACCCTAAATTGACTGATGATGTTGGAAGGCATTTCATATGAGGGCTAGGTAATCATTGATAGGAAGTGTCGAGATTAGTTATCGCTTGTGATTTTACTTTATTAAAATGCATGTGTGATGAATGAATAGATTTCATGAGGTTAACACTGACATAATGAGATTCCATTTCGTAAGAGACTAGACATACTTCATTATTGCAAAGACAGAGATTAATTTGATTTCATTCAGAATGCTTGATGTGAAAATGTATATCTTCATCTGAAATATTCTTTGAAACATTAAGCCAACATACCATCAGTTTTTACTCTTACTTCTTTTCTCCTATACCCATTTTAAGTCTGGAAGAATTTTTTTGTGTGTGTGTGATTTTTCCTGAGACATTCATTTTTTACAATTGTTCATGAAGACATAAAAGAGAAACAAAATGTTAGAAGCATTGATGGGAATCAGAAGTAGTGAAATATGAAGGAGTTTAAAAGTCTTTGAACAAAGTGAGTGATCGCAGATGCTGGCTTGAACTGGAATTTTCATGTTGTTTACACGAAGGAAGATTGACATCTTAATTTCAAAACATTTGTTTGTCTTAATTTCTTCAGTGTAATTTTAACCCCCAAAATTTTAATCAAGCTCATTCTACGAAAAATCCACTTTGACCTTGTTAGCACACACAGATGCAAATACACAGCATGTATGTATAATGAGCTGAGTCACCGTTGAGATGCTTGGGCTCAGTGGGTAAGTTTGCTCATTATCTCATGCACAAATGAACTATTAACCTTCAAAATCAGCCTCTGTTAACCATCAAGGTTAAATAGCAATAACCATCATCGCAATGCAACTCCTCTTCTTGGAAGACACAGCAAATGTATTATTAAGACTGTGTGATTCTGATGGGAAGGGTGAGACAAGGTGACAGTGATGTTTAAATGAGATGATTTAAATGAGTGTGTGCTCCACCAGCTTGTTTAGTATTGCAAAAGAGCCCAGTCTTTATGTGAGCTATAAAACGCTCCTCTATCATGGCTCTGTGCTCTCTCTCTCTTGCTGAACGCTGCAGGTCAGACAACATCAAACAGCCATGTGTGAGGCGTAGACTGACATTGTGGAAAACAGTATCATCTCTCTAGCTTGAAATAATGGAATAAACAAATCTCAGATTGTCTGACTGCAAAATGTGGCTGTCAGTAACACACTATAATATCATGGTAGGATACGTTTACTATCACAGCATAGAGTACTGCAGATATTTCATTGTTTATACTGGACTGTCAATGTCAACGTTGTTCTCAAAACAACGCAATGTCTGATAGACAGTGAACAAATATTAATAGTGATGCAAGCTGACACAATGTATTCAGTGATTTTGAACATAATGTTTTTGACCAATGAGTTTTTTTTTTTTTTCAGGTGCTTCATAATGCCGCATGTAACCATGTTTCCTTCAAAAGAATACATTTTGTGACCTTTTTTTTTCCAAAGTGTGTTTGTATCTCACAATTATGAGATTATATCTCACTTCCTTTTTTTTTTTTTTTTTACCTTTTTCTCACAATTTTGAGAACACAAAAAAGTCTGAATTGTGAAAAGAATGTCAGAATTTTTAAGAAAAAAAAAACATTTAAACTGCGAAATATACACTTATTCTTCACAATTCTGTGAGAAAAAGTAAAAAAAAAATTATCTCACAATTCTGACTTTTTTTGCAAGTTTACATTTTTTTTTTCCTTCTCAGAATTGTGAGTTCCCCTTCAGTCGAGTCACTCCGATGTTACATATGAGAACTCGCATGAGAGACCAATCACCTCCGAGCCTTATTAAAAAGGCCAATGAACAATGAACTGATTGCATCCAGGTGCACCTTATCACTGCGTGAGTATAAGAGAGCACCGGCCGTGCGCTTCCAGGTGCGGGAGTTTCTCACCTCTCTGGACGGACATGATCGCTGTTTTTTTTCAGCAGCCGCGGCGAGGCACTTGGGGAACCTCACATTGACCGTGTAGAATGTTCAGCCGGGCGTAAAAACCCTGCGGACTTCTGCCCCGTCATGTAGTCCCGTAAGTGTTTCCAGGGCAGATGCTTCCCCGCACAGCGGGTCAAGTGTCTCTTCCTGTGCATCCCAGTAGGATGAGATGTCGACTGGGCCGCTGGGCTTGCTTCATTTGAGACCGTGGCACTCTCCAGATTGGCATTTCCCCAGAGTGTCGCCGCGTATTCAGCCCGTGGTTAGACCCTGTCTTCCTACGGGCCGGAGTTCTCTTAGGACAGGTGTCAGGGCATGTGGTGGCAACACGGATGCCTCATCCACAGACTGGGGTGCTGTATGCAACAGGCACGCAGCTTTGGGCCATGGAACAGGCATCTGACTGCTGTGGCACTCAATTGCCTGGAGTTGTTGGCCGTGCTTCTCGCCCTGCCCCGCTTCTGACCGATGCTGTGCCACAAGCACGTGCTGGTCCGTACCGTAGCGTACATCAACCGACAAGGTGGTCTACGCTCCCGTCGCATGTCACAACTCGCCCGCCATCTGCTCCTGTGGAGTCAAACGCGGCTGAAACGCTGCGCGCTGTTCACATTCCAAGCGAACTCAACTGTGCGACCAGCTCTCACAGCAGTCCACCCACCCTGGAAAATGGCGGCTCCACCCACAGGTAGTCCAGCTGATCTGGAGTCACTTCGGCGAGGCCAAGATAGACCTCTTCGCCTCCCCCAAGTCCTCCTATTGCCGGCTTTACTACTCCCTCACCGAGTTGCCCCTCGGCAGGGATGCACTGGTACACAGCTGGCCTCAGGGGCTCAAGTACGCCTTTCCCCCAGTGAGCCTCCTTGCACAGACACTGTGCAAGATCAGGGAGGATGAGGAGCAGGTCCTGCTAGTAGCGCCGTACTGGCCCTCCCGGACCTGGTTTGCCGACCTAGCGCTCCTCGTGGCAGCCCCTTCCTGAAAAATCCCCGTGAGGAAGGACCTCCTTTCTCAGGGGATGGGCACGATCTAGCACCCGCGCCTCGATCTATGGGAAAAAAAAGCCTGCACATCTGGCTCCTGGACGGGACGTGTCAGACCTCTCTGGTCTTCCAGCGGCCGTGATTGATACTATCTCTCAGTCTAGAGCCCCCTCTACGAGGCAGGCCTTCGCTCTGAGATGGGGACTGTTCGTCGACTGGTGTTCCTCTCACGGAGAGGACCTACAGAGATGCCCGATTGCAGTGTTGCTTTCTTTTCTGCAAGCTTTTGAGCCACTCGCGTCAGTCGAGATAAAATTTCTGTTGCGCTCCTGACAGCATTGGGCTCCATCAAGAGGGTAGGGGACCTACAGGGCTTCTCTGTCAACGAAGCGTGCCTGGAGTTCAGTCCGGCTGATTCTCACGTTATCATGAGATCCCGGCCCGGCTATGTCGTTCCTAGGTTCTTACCACGCCTTTCCGCGATCAGGTAGTCAAGCTGCAAGCTGTGCCCCAGGAGGAGGTAAACCCGGCCTTAGAGTTGCTGTGTCCCGTACGACCTCTACGTAGACCGCACTCGGAGCTTCAGACGCTCCCAGCAGCTCTTCGTCTGCTATGGAGGTCAGCAGAAAGGGAATGCTGTCTCTAAACAGAGGTTGGCCCATTGCGTGGTAGATGCCATCTCCCTGGCCAACCTGGTATCACACCAAGACGTGTAGCTGTCATGGTTTTACCTCCTCAGACGTGAAACTTACACAGAAAAGATTACAATTTAAGTCAGTGACTTAAGTCAGCATCAGCCGTGATCCACTCACGGATCTGGATTCAAATATTGGGTAATGATATTGCCATTATTGCATATGTATTGGTGTGTGATGTTTCACTGTAAACAGTCACAACAGTTTTATTTATATTACTTTATTTATACATTTATGAGCACGTAACCCAACACCTACCCCTAAATCTACCATCCGTTAATAAAACACAAGATAAACCGGCAGATACAACTACCGACATTATATATTAAAAATGATTCACATTCCAATTCTTCTGAGGTAAAAGGATTGATCACCATCTCTCCGTCCGCCGTGACTCATCTGTGCTGCAGCTGCTGCTTTGCGCAAATTCAAAAAATGCCGCCAGAAGAATCCTTACGTCAGCCTTGGTTGTAAATTTCTTGTGTCTTGTGACCGATCGCGTCATACTAATGTGAAATGCTATTGGCTCTTGTGTGTCTGGTGATCGATTGCGTCATTCTACAGGATGAGAGTGTCTTTTGAATGAGATGTGTGCACGTTAACCGAGCGGAATAATTTCAGCGATTAAGCGTATATTTTACTCTCTTATTTGCATAAAGACTTCAGGCTTCAGAAGGACTTGAAATGCAACACAACCTGTTTGTAAGGCTTTTTTTTTTTTACTGCTTATGGTCAGTTTTTGCAATAAATACCTGTGACTGCGCTTATATTGTCTGTGTGTGTGTTTTATATTGTTCAGAAGTGGGTAGGTTTAGGGTAAAGGTGGGGCTAGGTGCTACAATGAAAGTATAAA
>JAUMHE010000053.1:15990875-16010898 GCA_032359235.1 Enteromius mattozi | reverse complement strand
TATATTATCATATATGTGCATATATACTGCATATAGGTTTCATATATGCGCATATATCCTCATATAGGTTCTTTCCAAGTGGGAAGGCTCAGAGGTGATTGGTCTCTCATGCGAGTTCTCATATGTAACGTCTCTGTTCCCTCCTTCAGGGAACAAGGGTTACCTACGTAACCTAGACATTTTGTATCTTACAATTATGCAATTCTGAGTTTGTTTTTTTTTTTTTTTATTGCACGATAAAAAGTCACTCAAAACAAAACAAAACAAAAAAAACCAACATTCCTATCAGCAGGAAAAAATACACTTGTATATCTTTTTAAATAGCTTATGGCACCATTTAATGCAGCTAACATGAGTAAAGCGATGCAGAAAAAGTTGGTAGCTGAATGGGTTCGTGAAGATGATCCTTTAATGGACTTCAGAATGTGCTGATACTGTAGAAAGAAGAAAGGACTGCTTTTACTGTTGATGTACCTCAATGTAGCACTTGTTGGTGTAACTATCTGCTTTTACAAGATGAAGAAGATGAGCAAAAACAGAAGCCATTGCACTTTGTTCCATTACAGCTAAAGCACCTAGTTAAATAATGCATGTTATTTTATGTCACTTAGTTAATTCTGCTGTGGATAAAAATGACAAACCAGGCTTAGAAGGTCATGTAATGTTGCGTATTCACAGGCTTCAATGGCTGCTGCGTTGGATTGCCCATCTGTAGCTGGGTAAAGGGACATGATTTTGAGAAGCAGCACTCAGTTCTCACAAATATATCAGAAAATAGAAGCAATTCCCAGGTGGATGGAAATATGTGGCCCCCTTTTCATTAAATATTTAATTGCTTTGCGCTTTGTGACAAAACACACTGCCAATTTGGATGCCTGTGCCATCAGGTTGCCTCCTCACGCACTTTGTGCACAAGGACATGATGGCTGTATCTCACGCTTCCTGACGCTCTTCAATCATGGTGAAAGAAAAAGTTTTCTAACTATAAAAAGTCTTGTGCCCATAAAGTCATCTGTAATAGCAAAAGGAGGACACATGAATATTTTATTAGATGCTGAAAGTTGCAGATAAATTCATTGTGGAAACAAAGTGGCTATGTAAACATTATCCATCCTGTTCTGAGTGAGGCAGGAATTTATCTCTTTATCATTTCAGCGGAAAACAAATCAGCTGCAATCTTTTCTTATAACAATTTCTTTCTAAACATCAGATATTTGCTGTAAAGCTGACACAGCTAAACCAAAAAAATGATTCATTTATTGACCTTCAGATTGAGTTTTTAAAAATGTTGAGAATAAGGATGCATGGCTAGCCTATACCAGTAATTGTTTTCTTGTTATGTCCAATAACCAACATGTCTGCTATTAAAACTCTATACTGTTTTGTCTAAATACATTGAAAATACAACAACATAAACAATCATTTTACAAGTTAATTTAAGTATATAATATATTTACTTTTTGAATGATATTTTGTGAAAAAATTAACCTGAAGTGATCATTCTAAAGGTAAATACTGTATTTGAAATGAGTCTGTATTTAAATATATAATACAGATTATTACAAAATCAGACATGCATAAAAATGGATTGATGGATGGAAGGATGAATGGATGGACAGAAAGATAGATAGATAGATAGATAGATAGATAGATAATGTTATTGGCCTAAAAAGCTTTCGCTCTTACGATAAAAGTGAACACCATTATCTCTCTGCATCTTGTGAATCGAGATTTAAATAATACATAAGTTCCTCAAATGCTTGTTGTGCAATTTTGCTTGTACTTGAAATGTATTTTGGGAATAAATAATTTACAAGCCGAGAACAACTAATTACTGTGCCATACATCTTCCAGTAGCCTCTCTCTAAGTGAGCTCCTTATTTGGCATGACAAGGTAATGAGCGGAGAGGGCTCAATGAGTTTTATTTATTGGGCTCCACGCTGGTTCACCATGGCCCTCTCTGTCTCAGGGAAGGGCTTTCTGACAATTTTCCACAGGAGCCTGGCAGCTCCATGCAATGATCGTGAGGTGTTTTCTGACAAAATAATTGGCTACTCTGGCATTTCAATTCATTCCTTGTAAATTGCCTTGTGCAAGGGCATTCTTTGACACCGTATCAGAGGCCAAGACAAAACACATCAGGTGATAGGATTCTGTGAACAATACAGCGAAAACATCAAAAAGCTTGGAGTCAGCTAAGGCAAATCATAGACCTTTATTTTTCTCACTTTTCTGTTGCATCAAAACATCCATACTGGCACAGAAAGAAACTATTTAAGAACAAACCATCCTAATCCTGCAGGTTGTGTTCCACTTAGTTGGCCAAAAGGGCAGTTGTGAAAGCGCTGACTCAGGCTTCCATTAGAGCAGATCTCACGGCTGTTATCAGACGGTCTGGATGAGGTTGAAGCCCTTGGAAAGTGCTTGTCTGGCCAGAGGTGTTGAACCCCCACCGCTGGAGGATAAATGGCACTTTCACAGAGGAGGAAGAGTCCCTCAGCGTAATGGTATACTCTGGAAGGGTTCCAGCCGAACCCTTGCAGTTTCCGCACACCTAAATCCAGATGCTTATCTCAGATGCTCTTTAAGAAAACAATTAGAGCCTGCTGCTTCAGGTGGTAGTGGTGGTGGGGGGGTATATTGTGCTATAAACGTCCTGCAAACCTCTCTCGGTCACTCTGTTCAGATCTTGTCTGCAGTGTTTCTCAAGCACTACAATCTCTGCATCGAAACTAACCTGTGTCTTTCTGTCTGTCACTTCTATCTCGGTCGTTCTGTCACACTCCGCCGTCTTTCTCTTAAAAGCCACGTTATCTCTAGAAATGCCTTCACTCTCTTTGAAGTGGTTAAAGTATCCAGTCTGCCATTGCAGGCTGATACTATTTCAGTTTGTGAAGCAGTTAGTGACCTCTATCAGTGACTCACCTCTCCTTCAGTTATCAGCAGACTTCAGCCTGAGAGAAAGATCCTGCTTGTGTGAATCACACGGGAGCTCTGCTTCAAAACTGACATTTTACGGAGGCTAATAATCTAGCTTGAAATAAATCAATACATGAATAAATGCATAGACATTAAAGGGATATTTCACCCCCGAATGAAAATGCTCCCGGTTTTCTCACCCTTGTGTCTTTCATTCTTTTTTGAAAAACAGAAAAAGACTTTGCTGTTGGCTTTTTTCATTAAGTTACAATAGATACAGTTTTAGCAACCACTGCTGTCATTTTCAGTGTAACATTATCCTTAAGAAATCATTATAATATGCTGATTTTTTCTGTTTAATATTTTGAGGAAATTATTGTTTTCAGGATTCTTTGATGAACATTTATTTGAAATAACAAACTGTTGCTTATTTATTGTCACTTTTAAACAATTTAATGTGTCCTTACTAATAAAAAAGTATTAGGTTCTATAAGAAATACTGGTACTACTACTACTACTACTACTACTACTAATAATAATAATATCCTATAGTCCATAATTTTGCAAAATATTCTTCATTTACTTTCATGATACACAGCAGGAAAAAATCTAAAGACTGTGATGATTGCTCTTTCACTCCAGGTACAATGAATGGGAACGGAAGCATTAGAGCTTTACAGCATTAAGAAAACAAGCACCCCAAAGGAATCAAATGATTGGTCTTACATGACTTTCCAGTTACATTTAAAGTCTTTTGAGGTTATACAATGTTATAAACATCCCAAAATGTCATTTTAAATGCTGACAAAAGTTGTCAAGCACCAAATAATTCTGATTTATAATTGATTCATGTTGGTTTTGTGAACCAGTTCAACTGAGTCATTAAAAGATCTGAATCTAAAGAATTATTTATTCACAAAACAGATATCATTATTTCTCTCGTGAACTTGGCATCCTATGGAGCACTTACCGTATAATAACTTAATGGTGCATTTGTGCCTCCTCGTAATTGCATGGAAAATATCACTGAAAACAACATGAGGGTGAGTAAATGATGACACAATTTGTCTTTCCTTTAAATGAACAAATACGCAAATGCAAATAAATGGCTGGTGTAAATGGCAACATGCTCTTCACACCAAAGTGTAAATTACACAAAAACATGTTTACTTTAGGCTTGATGAACACTTGCAACACATGCAAATAGTCATATCTGTTGATATTTATCCACCGAATGAAAATAGATGCAACATGCTATTTGCACAAAGTATGGGCTACATTGCGACATGAGATGACATTTGCTCAGAATCGTACATAGGGGCTTTATAAACTCCAACTACTGTATGTAAACACATCCTGAATATTAGAGCAGGATTGAAACAACATTATTTTTTGAGGACAGGGACCAACTGAACATTTAGACTAACCAGTCTGGCAGCACAGCAGTCACGTTAAATTCTTTCTTCCGATAAAAGTGCCAGGCAGAAAGCATAAAGTGGGACAGGGCCAGATGCACAGTCTGTGTTTATTCAGCTGGAACCTATGTGTGCACCAAAAGTCTTGTAATATTCATCCATTTGTGTTTCTTACATACACCATCATTCCCATGATGCATGCTGGCTCCTGAATTATGTACATCCCAAACTGATGATGAATATGAAAGCCCCATCAAGGCCAGCTCCATACAGAACGTCTTGCTGGTGTGTACAGAAATAGGGAGTGAACTTATTGATGATGTTTGGAAAATTGCTCTTCTCTTCAAAAACATCTTTTAAAACTATTGATCATTAAGCAAGTGTGCTCTGTAAGCACTTTATTTGATATATTCTACTGTGTGACCTTGCTCAAAAATACAGAATTTGGTGGGTTCTTAAATACAGTAATGTACACTACTGATCAAAAGTTTGGGGTTGGTAATATTTTTAAAAAAAGTTTATTGCAAAAAGTCTCAGCACATTTATCTGACAAATCATACATTAAAACAGTACTGTGAAATATAATTACAATTTAAAATAATAGTGTTTTCTATTATAATTAAAAATGTAATTTATTCCTTTGATGGCAAGCTGAATATTAAGCAGTCATTATTCAAGTCTTCAGTGACACGTGATCTTTCAGAAATTATTTGAATATGCTGATTTGGTGCTTAGTTATTTATTTATGTACTTATATGGAAAAGGTTATACATTTATTTTAAGGATTCTTTGATGCATAGAAAGTTCAAAAGGACATAATTTATTTGAAATGAACCTTTTTTCTTAGATTTTTTTACCCAGTAGTTTAAGGATTATGAATACATTTTTAAAAAGGTATGCTGAAAAGTCTTAATCATCTGTAGCCTTTGGGCCTTGTTTCTACACAAACAAATCAATAATGAACTAAAATGAACCGGTAAGTCAAATGCTGTGAGAGATTATAACAGCGAGTATAAGAGAGTCCTGCAAAATCTTACATCAAGTTTTTTTCTCACTCACAACCATGTTTTATCACTGCTGACACTATTTCTAAGCAACATTTAGTATAGGCTGGCAAAGCTGTGATGCCAGGGGCGCATTATAAATAGAAAAAAAAATCAATTTTTTTGAATAAAATGTATTTTTTCACCTCAGGCAAGGTTAAACTCATCCTGTGCACATTTGGAGAGACTGTATAGCAGGATGCTAATCACACAGAAACACACTGTCTCCGTCAAACTGTCTCTCAGACAGTAGGTAGCCTGTGGTCTGTTTTATAAGTCACATTTTTTTATATTTCTTTTAATTATTTCATTATACACAAACTGATAAGCATTGACACTTCCTACTTTACCTCATCAAATTCCAAATGGCATGCATTAGCTGCAAGAATCTGTAGTCAAGTAAAACATGCACAAACCCTGCTTGCTCACACCAAGAGGAAAAAAACTGTTCCCCACAGGTTTATTGCATTTAGGTGATAAGCTTTTATGGTTCATTAGTCATTTTAGAGGAAGCTGTTTATAACGCTCAGCTGGAGAGGTACAGTGTGGAGTATATGGCCTGTACGTGTGGAATAAAAGATGGCTGCTGTCACCCACGCCTGATGTCGAGACCCAGAGGAGCCTTTAAAGTGCTCTGTACTGACAGCGGTCTTACTTTGGGCACTGAAGGCCCCCTGTGAAGTCTGGAGTCCAGACATCAATGATACCAATGTATCCTCTGCTCTGAAGCCCAGCGTTGAGGACACAGGCCTTGCACTGATGGAGGCAAGACAAATCAAGTGGACAGGATGGTTGCTGATGTACTACCTGGCTGTGTAAAATATTGTCAGAGTATGACTCCGGAGGTATATTTACCAAAGGGGTGCAGCCAAGCAGAAAGGTGACAGCAAAGGCAGCAGGGGAAAGGGTGGCCTGGGACCCAGAGCTGTCTCTGTGGGGGTTGACCGCTGATGGACACAGATCCGACTCAGAAAACAAACAGTACTGGGTAGTTCAGTGCATGGATGTAACCTCTATCCTCTCCCCCACTGATATCATATACACTCTATTTGAAGGGAGTGTTGAGGACAGACAAAAAACAAACTCAGGCAGTGGTATGGTCAAACAATCACAGTCTCTAGATCAAGATCCTTTTATGCTTCTAATGCGTATATGATAATATGAAGTTTCTTATGCGCACCAAGACTGTATTTATTTGAGTATAAACACAGCAAATTACATTTTTTTAAATAATTGTGCAATTTAAAATTACTGTTGTCGTTTTAATATGTTTTAAAATGTCATTTATTTCTGCTAATGTCAAGACTGAATTGTCTCATGAAATTGGTGCTCACAAAACATTTATAATGGGATTTGTTGACATGAAATATTTGTGAAAATATTTTGTGAATAAATACATGAGAAATGTATAAAAAAATATATAGCTATGGAATACGTTCGTGTCGCAGATTCTAAAATCAAAAGCCTGAAGTTTTTATGAAACAAGATCAGGTTACAGTATGTGAATTTTAGCTTATTTTTTACACGCATTAAAAGCACTCACATAGAAGCTCTCCTCTGCAAACATTTTTCAAACAATGTATTTTTTCTTCTGCTCTGTTTCGAGCAGAACCTTTACACCTGCCCCATCCCTTAACTATAATCAGAATTTTTTTGGACTCTATCTCTGCCATTCTGTTGACATTTTCTATAAAAAAGATGTCATGAAAGTGAAGCCACCGCACCGCCATATTGGTATTCCCCACCGTTCCCATACATTCCATTGAATTAATAGGAAATCATATGAATTCAATGAGAAAACATCACCTAACATGTCAGCATTTTTAAATCCAAAGTAATATTATACACATCATAATTTATTCAGAGAATTTACTGACAACATACAGTACAAACATGAAGCTTTATTTCAAGATGATGCATATAGCTTTTCATTTCAGTACAACATAGAGCAGCAGAGGCTATTGCTTTATTAACTGTATATTCCAATCAGTTTCTGATAATAATACTTTCGTGTTTGTGTATTCGTCCTGAATAAATGCGTATATAAAGAAATAGGCTATATTTCGTGTTGAATCAGTTACCTGTGTCGGCAGTGCGCAGCAGACACACCCACCTAAGGTATTTAAATATAGAGCTTATCTTGCCCCAAAAGACCATAAACATTGCCATACATCTAAAGTGGAAATGAATTTACATACACATGACATAAAAATTAATCCTGTCTGACTGATTTGCTTTAAATCAGGTGATTTTAGGTCAGCGGTTTGCCTGTGACTCAATGGTGCTCTCTGCCGGTAGGGAATAGTAAGATGGCGGATCGAACACTTCCGGTGGCTTCACAGGCTGTCGGCAGTTTAGAATGCAATAAGCGATCTAGTCATTATATAGATCATTGTTTACACCCATAAAGTGTAGTCACACTTGAACAGGTGTGTGTAAGATCTATAAATAGCTTCATCTTTTGCAGAGATAGCTAAATGCACAGTCGACAGTTTACCAGTGTAATCCATTTCTTCAGCTCAAAACTCACTTTAAATATATATTTAGGGTATATACAGTTGTGCTCAAAATGTTTAAATATGATCAAAGAAGGCTGTGAATCCTTTGATCTTTAATTAATAAAGAAATGACAAAACCCCACACTTTCATTGGAGAATAAGAATTTAAAATAGGGGGTGTCTCATGAAATAAATGTTTTTGTCTAACACACACATTGACACAAGTAATTATACCCTTTTATTCAATATTTTTTGCAACCTCTGTTTGCCAAGACATTGCCAAGAACAGCTCTGATTCTTCACCTACTGTACAATGCCTGAAGAGTTTAAAGAACACCTGACAAGAGATGAGAGACCAGAATCACTCCAGGCCCTTCAGATTTCCAGGTTCATGTTGGTACTTTTCCTCTTCAGTTCACACCACTCATTTTGTAGAGGGTTCATGTCAGAAAACTCTGTTGGCGATGGCAGAAGCTTGGTTTTGTTCCCAATGACCCAATTGTTGTTGATTTTGATGTTTTTTTTTTTTTGTGGATAATTGTCCTGTTGGAAGAACCTAGGCCTATTATAAGATTTCTATAGCATGGACAATAAATTTTACAAACACATTTTTTTACCTATTGGGATTTCTGGCAGAAAAATGGGCCCACAGCATTAATAATTCAGCAGTACACTTCATTGTACACATTGGGGTACTTTTTTATCCCTGTGTGCACCAAACCCATCTTAAGAGTTTGATGTTAAAAATCATCTGACCATACAGAAACCATCCTATTTGAAGTTCCAGTAGTGTCTAGCAAAGGAATATGCTTGTTTGTTTTTGGATGAGAGTTTTTTCTTGTTTAGAGTTAACTTGTAACCCTCCCAAACAACATGTGGCGAGTTGGGTGCTGATATTTTTTGACCCTGAGACTCTATTTTCTGCATTTCTCCAGCTGTGATCCTTGGAGAGTCTGGCAGATTTGTAGCATTTTTTTTTTTCCATTATTGCCTTGATGGTGGAGTCTTTTAATGCTTTAATTGTCTTTTACCACACTGCTTGCTTCTTATATGCATGCACCCTCCTGAGTAGTCATTAACAGACTGTGCAACTGAGAATAAAAATAGCTGCATTTTCAGGTTATCAAATGAAGAATTAGCAGGGAAGAATTTTAGATTGTGAATGGTGATGACCTACAGCGGTCGGTCCTTGCCAGTTCATGCTCAGCATGATGGAAATTGGAGAAGATAGTGGCTGCAACCTGTCATGCATATGAAACAGAGTTTTTACTATTAAATGCTGTGTAAAGTCAATTCATTAAACATGCAGAGGGAGATACATCTATCACATCCATGTATTCTGGGATCTAAATTATTCCCCACTGTACACATGATAGAGAACACACAACATCTCTATCACATGCTAATCTTGTTCTAAAAGCTGCCTGGTATCCTCATCCATCAAAAGTCTATCTACATGCATCCATACTCATTTCCACATTCGCTGTGTGTTAAACTTGAATGCTAGAGTAGCTGGCATTTTCTAATCTCAGATGTGCTCAAGTATCCATCACCGTCGTCCCAGCTTCCACCTGCACGTCATCACTGTACTTCAAAAACACCTTTTCTAGATCTGTTAAAAATGTGTTTGCATTTATTTTTTTTTTTGCCTTGCTATTAATAACTGGGATTTTTGCAGTTAAAATTTTACATGACAATATAACTGATGTTTTGACTTGGCCTTTAAACAAGATTTAAATTAACCTAACTGCATAAAAGCATAAACATACAGTAGGTAGCTTTGAGAAAAAAAAAAAAAAAAAAAGAAGTATACTTCACAAGAGCATAGTCTGAGAAAGCAAATGCGTATATGTATATTTTTGAAAAGTGTTCAAAAGTAAATACTTTTACATTGCTAAAAAAAAATATTTTGTTGTTATTTTGAACCTTTTATCCATCATATAATCTTCAAAAAAGTATCATGAAAAATTTAGCAGCACAATAGTCTTCAATATTCATACGAATAAATGTTTCTTAAGCACTAAAATAGCATAGTAGAAAAAAATATCAAATTCAGCTTTGCCATGACAGGAATAAATTACACTTTAAAATGTATAAAAATAGAAAAGTGTTATTGAACTGTAATATGTCATGGTTTCACTGTATTTTTTTAATTTATTATAACTGTGCATAGATAGACACATGATAATGTACTGTCACTTACTTCTTGCTGACATGAGTATCAATACAGCTGTGATCTGTGTAATTAATCCTTGTTGCAGCATGCTAACTGTTAATTAATTTGTTTAATGATAAATCACCAGCAAAGTGAAGATAAATTTTTACAATGCATAATATTACTACACTATACATTGAGAATACTATGGGAGTGCCATGAATGTTCACATGAATAAACACACGGAGGCCTTCCATGATGCGGGTCAGACCACTTCCTAATATGTCTAGCTAATTTTTGCTAAGGAAAAATTTAGTTCAGCACTGACCTGTATCATATTTTTAAGGAGCCCCTCAAGGGACCTTTGCAAAAAATAAAAAATGAAGACTATCGCGTGCGCACAAGAAACTATCGCGTGCTCACGAGAAACTTTTTTGTAAGCTCACGAGTAACAGTTTCCGGTTGCGTAACTTCTGCCATCTTACAAATAAGAAAACAAGAGCATGCATGTGCATGAATTAGCCTAATTGAGATCTATTTTGGCCTTCAATTACAAAAAACATTGTTTCTGTTCTTACATTCCAACATAGAAAAATCACCACTGAATGGCTTAAAAACTGCTTTTTCACCTGAACAATACATAACATCTCAGCACTGTACATCTCTACATAACTTCTCAAAAAATTTCATTTGTAAAATAGCACATTCATAATTCCTTCAATTTTCTCTATATTTTGTACAGCATTTGCAACATTCATAATTATATTTTATCTGTTCTTTGTTTTTTTTTACCATATAGTTATTTTTCTTTTATTGTGCTCTGCCCTCGCTAGGGTTCACACTTCTAGGGCTCGGAATCCACCGAGCTCCCGGCTCACCCCCGGACAGCACGACAAACATGCTATTATTATTATTCGTTTCGATGAGGAAGCGCGAACTCGTGAAATATGTCTTGGCGAGATTCACACAGTCATAGTCTGTTATGTCTTACATGAACGTTTAGTTAATGGTTAGGGGAAAATCTGATGTGTAACATTATATTTGATCCATGCATTAGGCTACAGTAGTTCTTAATATAGATCTGTCTCATTGTTAATCATAGGCTACATTAAAAGAAAAGACACTTGCTGCTCTTGATTAAACTACTGTTTATTTGCATCTTTTTTCTTATTTTAATAACAAAAATAAAGAATATACAAGCTATATTGTGATGAATAATATATTTATTATTATTAAGAAAAGGACTGGAGGAATAGGCTATATACAACACTGAATATGCAAAGTTTTTTGTGGGACAATAGGCTGTATTGCCATATTGAAATACAGAATGCGTTTTAAATGTCTGAATCGGAAAGAGCTTTATTGTCAAGTGCTTACACAGACACAAAACACAAGAAATTCAGTGGAGAATGTACAGACATGAATATAATTTAAGGTAATAGAACGCTAATAATAAACAGAATAGACAAGAAGTTATGCAACCGGAAACTGTAACTGGTGAGCTTGCAAAAAGTTTCTTGTGCACACGCAAAAGTCTTCATTTTTTATTTTTTGCAACGGTCCCTTTAGGGGCTCCGTATATTTTGACCTCTGTATCTTCGTCCTATTTTTGATTAGATAAATTTCATGGTGGCCATTTCACAGGTGGAGCTAGGGAAATGGAGGTTTTCAGAGAAACTCTGAATGCGTGCGTGCAACACGAACCAATCAGCTTGTGCAAAGTGGTTTATCATCAGTTACATTAACTACCCATCAGCCTGTGCCATCTAGAGTTTCATGACAGAATTATATATTTTAAATCTAGAATTTCTACTTGATTCACCACAATAGGCTTTTTAATATTATTTTAATTAATTAATTATTTTGTAACAGCAACGAATGCAGGAATCAGGATATGATATCAAGCTTTAGGCATTCTGGTTTTAAATAAATAATTAATTAGAAACAGTAACAGATGTCAAATACTTCACTTCCCCACAGCACTGCAGACTGTACTGCAAGTTTATCTTCTCTGTGTTAAGCCAAGAGGTTAACATTTTGACATTTGATCTTCTGTTGGTCAAATCTACCTGGGAATTTTTGCTATTGGTTATGCACATTGATTAAAATTAACAATTAACTGCATTGCTTTAGCCATAATGTTTATTTAAAATACATGTTTGAAAGAAATCAGTGTTTTTTACCTCTCTGGACTAACACTTATTGTCCAAAACTGAAAATGAAGGCAGGGTAGGGTAGATTTAATTTTTCCAAGATAATTTTTTTTTTCTGGACATGAGAAATTGGCTCCAAGGGAGACCCCCGAAACCTTCTGGCAAACCAGAAACCAATATCAGAAGTTAGAAGGGAAAAGATAGGCTAATACGCTGAACACGTAAAGTTTTCAGAAAAACAATAATGATTCAGTCTGCCCAGACTGAAGAAAAACAACACTGAAGCAGGCCCATTAAAATCAGCCAAAACATCTCCACTGTTGCTAAGCTGAAAAAAAGGAGCTTGTGCTTTCCCTTCATCACAAATCAACATGTGACCTTTAGAAAAGAGAGAAGATTTACATTATGCGGCGCATATCGATTCACGTAAGTCTTTTCATTTATTCCCTTTAGCATATTTTATATTAATTGTTAAAGGTCTCACTAGAACTGCCACTACTGGAGCTTATTTGCATGCAAGAGGAGTATGAAATGAAAGGGGAGGTGAGAACATTGCTCTGCATCAAACACACCAATCTGACTGATCTCATGTACTTATGTCATCACGGCTCAGCGCAGACTACATCGTGACAGATCCAATTAAAATCAAAAACCTCTGTGGAACTTCTCACAAGCACAAATATTATTCTCAATGGGCTCTCAATCACAGAAGGTGGTAGAAAAATCATATCAGCTAATGGTAGATGACATACAACTAAGGCTGGATGATTTTGCTCCAGATGCCAGGCACAGCAATTTTTGTTTCTGCAGCACATCAATTCTACTGTATTCATCATGCACTCCAACTATTTCTTCGGCCTGAGTCTCAGTTAGTCAGCATGCAATGTTGAATGCCAATGTTTTGCCTGTTGTACTGTACCTACTGCAGCATGTAATTGATAAAGATATTGATATTGATATTTACAGATAATTGCTTATAATTTCAAGTTTTCAAGTTGTCGGGCATCATGTAGTCACTTCAGACCACTGAACTAGATACTGTGAGATGTGGGTTAAGTGATGGAGTGGGTCAAATGCCTCCAAGTCTCACATGACCTCTGTCTCATCTTCAAAAGGGGAAATGTAGTCAGTGAAATTTACACATGTAAAGGAGAGACCTCAAGGGTTTATATCCTTGTCTCAGTAATGGGCTAAAAAGTACATTTGGCACTCAATCCAGATCTCATACTCTACGCTCTTCTATTGCTTTTAGGGATTCCATTGAAAATCACCAGCCATGGCGAAAAAATTGATTCCCTCCCAAACCACAGGCCTTTTCTTCTCCTTCAAGCTTGAATCCATCCTGAAACTCTCTGTGGGTATTGAGTGGTGTGACAATAACATTTCAGCACTGTCATTGGTTGATTCCTTAAAAAGTGGGCATCATGTATTCATGATGTGTTGAAAGTGATCTTTGTCAAGCACAGCTTATGACATGATATGGCTTAACAATCTATATATATGTTATATAAAAATTTTGCCAGACTGTTTTTTGCCACTTATCAAGCAAAGATCTTAAAAAACACATAATACACAAGAAAAAAGGTATGAAAAGTCATCTGTTGGCTCAGCATGTTCAGAAACTCTGTGTGAAATTCTGTGTGGTGCCACTTACTTAAAATCTGTGAACTGATGAAGAATTTAGCTATTGTGAATTATAATTAGACTTCAACTAACATTTCTTACTGCTTCAGTTCAGTTACTTGCTGTTGTTTAAATAAATAAATAAATAAATAAAAATACCATTATTGCCTCCAACTGATTACAAGTCAACTACAATAAGTAAGTGAATCACTAAATGTTCACCTAAAAGAGAAGCAGACAAACATTACAGTATTTGGTTTGTGACCAAAACTAAAAACATAAAATGCATATACTTCTGAACATTATTTGACTACAGCACATAGTCAGGAATGGGTTTCTTACTGCTTCAGTTCAGTTACTTGCTGTTGTTTAAATAAATAAATAAATAAATAAAAATACCATTATTGCCTCCAACTGATTACAAGTCAACTACAATAAGTAAGTGAATCACTAAATGTTCACCTAAAAGAGAAGCAGACAAACATTACAGTATTTGGTTTGTGACCAAAACTAAAAACATAAAATGCATATACTTCTGAACATTATTTGACTACAGCACATAGTCAGGAATGGGTAACAAAACAAGCAGCACTCCTTTTACACACAAACATACTGCCTGCAAGCAACAATACTGCAGCAATCCTGACTCTAAAATAGGATGGATGAACAAGCGGGTGTGACACACCAGCAATTATTAGTGTTGTGTTAATGAAGCCTAATTATCAATAGGCACAAGTCTGAACTTGCAAGAGGGAAGTGACTCTCAAATTAAATTAACAAAGAAAACACATTCCTGCTACTAAAGTGTAGTCAGACATGCATGTGACCACATTAAATTTGAAGTGTAAATACTACAGAAAAACACAGAACATGAACCACCAACATAAAAGATGGCAGTACTGCACCTTAATGATGGTTGCCACATGTCACAATATGTAACGCAGTGTGAAGCAACTAATGCCGCACAAAATCATGTTGGAGGAAATGACAGGCAAAAACAAGGCACTTCACTCACAACTGAAAAAAGTTAGCTTGTCAGTGTGGGAGTTCTTTTGGAATCTATAAAAAAGACTGATGTTTGACAACACAGTCAACAGAAAGTTCTATTGTATGCTTTTGTACAGTTATGATTATAAACTCTCTCTCCGCCTCCCTACACTTTTATTTTGATTTTTTCAGGTTAAAGATGAAGTTGACTAATTGCTTTTTGTTGTTGTTGTTGTATTATTTTTTATTGTGAATTCTTTTGGCCACTATAATATATATAATAGTGAAAATCTGATATTGTGAAAGTCCTAACTGACATCAACATGCAATAATCATACAGTATAAAGTTAAAGTATTTGAATATTGGATCAAATACTGATCTGATCTGAATGTTGCTTGACTAAAAATAAAGCCAGCTTTTCAAACATCATGTTTGTGATTTGAGTAAACTTTACTTAGTGAATTTCATTAACTGAAATCATTAATATACCAAACTATTAAAGTCAGTTTTTGACCTTCAGAATATATGACCAGCTTAAAACATAGTTGGTACAGAGAAAGTCACATGATACAATAAAGTTCATCACAACAGCTTTTCTACAAGCTGAGGTAAATACTAATATAGAGAGTAAGGGAATGCACTGTTTACTAAATGATTGGATTTTACTGTAGCAATTTTCACAGTCTCTTATCCTATATGATATTTTAATGTATATCTGTTGGCAAAATAAGAGAACCTGATAATCAGATCACAAGTGGTCACTGGAGATGCATGTTAATACCAGATGTAAATGTCAGTCTGTTTCAGCTGACCACTTGTGATCAGATCACCCAAGACAGATGTTAACACCAGGTGTAAACAGCACCCAAGGGAGCTCCTCTGAGAGCCAGCATTTACAACTAATCTTGCTGATTGCTGCTAATCAGTCTGAAAAATGGAGATGATCAGTGTGGGTTCATTTATTTGTTTGCTTGTTTATCCAATTACTCGATACAACACCTTGGTTATCCCAGTGTCATTATGATGCAAATGATCCATCTGTCTGTCTTTTACCTCAATGACCAACTAAACTGTATGGCTTCACCATTCCCAAACCTTTATTATGAAGGTTTTGGTCTGGTTTTGTCATCTTCGAACAATATGCTCCAAAGCAAAACACTTTCCCAATTGTTTATCTGCCAGCAGTCAGAACACAGCATGAAAAAGGTTTTATTTGTATTTTTCCCCTGTTTCTCCAGTGTGGCAGCACTAGAAAGTGATCTCCTCTCTTGGCCCTTCATGTCAGAGGATGTTTAGACGCGTCACTCGCATGTTCTTTCATCTCCCTCTCACTTTTTCCTCTGGATTATTCACATGGCCAGAAGTGTCGAATCAAAGTGCTCAGCGGGTATATGCCCTGACCATCATTAATGTCCCTTGCAGATACTGTGTGGTACTCATTGGGCTCATCGAATGAGACATGCAAGCCATGCCAATGGACAGCAGATGAAAGAGTATGCAGCATGCAAGGAGAGCCAGGAGTGCTTAATCCAACCCCCTCTTCTTTTTTACTTTAACACCACTTTCAATTATACCTATCTTTTAGCTCACACTAGCAGTAGGCCATCTGATCATTTTGTATCATGATCGAGCTTGTAGACATTTACAATCTACTTTTCAAGCAAATATTAGAGTTTATGACCTTTAATATCTTACAAATGTGTCTTATTTATGTACAATATATATTCATTTTGCTTTCAATTATCAGGACTTGGCAAAGTTATTAACATGTTAGAGTGGTAAAGAAATGCAAATTGGAAAGTGAATGAATGGGACATAGGTGATATTAAAAGGGGTTAAAGAGTAAAAGAAAAAAAAAACATAAATAGGAACCAAATCTTGTAGTGACATACTGACAGATGAAATGTGAGTATGTAAACACAGTTTTTGTGTATTAGGTATACATGTAAACAGTTGAGAGAAAATATATGTGTCGTAATATTGCTGCTGCTGTCCTTGTCATAATTGTTAGTCATAACATTAGTTAGTTATATTTGACAGCCAACATACAGACTTCATAAATGGACACTGTTGTGATTTCCATAAATACTCTGTACATCAAACTAGGGATGCACCAATGTATCGGCAGCCGATATTTATCTGCCGATTTTTGATTATTTTAAAGCCATCAAAAAGGGCCTATAACAATGTTTTATTAATTAACTGCATGGAGAAAATGAGTTGCATGTCTGTTGCATAATCTAACATTTTTCTCTGGGCAAAATGAGTAAATACTTGCCAAAAAAAAAAAAAAACATTCTAGTACAAAATAAAGTTTGTCAGATGGCCAATGAATGAAATGCTCCCACTTAGATGTAAATTAATCTTTTTTTTTTTTTTTCAAGTGAAAATGTACGACAGAAAACATGGAGCTTTTTGTGTGTTTGAAACCAGCAAAAATGGCAGGATAGTGTTGAACAGTGTTGATTCAAACAAGGTCACATCACGCACCTGCAGAGCTTCTGTGAATGGGCAAAACAGAATAAAACTACAGGCTACATAGAAAGGAATATGTAGACCTATGCACAAAATATATTTAACTAAAATCGAGGGGAGAGTGAGTGTGATACGAAACTGGCCCGTCCACAATGCCTCGTCCCTTCTGGGGACCCAGAGAAGAGAAAACTGCTCGTGAGTCCAGGTTTTAGGCCCCTGACCGTAAAGCCAGTGACAAGATTCACCGATCAGAGCCGACAAGTGCCTACAGGCCCGGGAGGGGAGCGCAGGATCTCCCTGCCCAGCGGTGATGCTAGCAACCACTCCACTGAGGGGACCCCCACATAGCCCCTAGCTGCACTGCTGTCAAGGGTGGTGAAGGAGGAAGAGCCACCATATCGGTTTCTGGCAGTGAAAGGTGCCATCCACGTTCTGGTGAGCTCTTCATGCACTTCTGGGTAGAAAGGTCCCGGGGCGGGGCCCTGTACCAATCATTCAGCCTCGGCGGCCCGGGCAAGCATAGCCATCAGTTCTGGATCTGTATCCGGCACAGCGATGCCTAGTGGATGCTGCGACCGGAACTTCACCTCCAGAACCGTCTCACTCATCTTCCAATGCAGCGATCGACATACATTCGTTGGGGGGAGTGCCAAAGGAAACAGCTTGTACAGCTTGTACCCCCTGTGGAGGTCCAGACTTTCCCTGAGGAGCCCTCGGAGGGGAATTCCTCACCATCACCATAAGACCAGTCCGCCCCCCCCACAAGAAGTAGTGCTCGCCTGGCTGTCTCTCACCAGGGGGAGCCCTAGATCTGGGCAGAGGAATGGTTACCCCACCCCTTTGCAGGTAGTGGAGTCTGGTCCGCAGCTCTGAGATGGTCATCTTCCCACAATGAGAACATGACTCATCCACGAAAGCCACCTCAACGCGCTTCAAGCCCAGGCACGAAAGGCAGCAATCGTGACCATCACCCGGTGCCAGGTAACGACCGCATCCAGAAACGCACGGGTGGAAGGGCATCTTTAAAAAGACGCATATTTAAAAAGACGTTCCTCCCGTGAGCTTTTTACTCTTTTAGAAAAGCTCTTTTAGTGTGCTAAGGCACACAGGGAGATAGCCGCTTGCACACAACGAGGGGTAGTGCAACCTGATGTGGCAACCCACTCGACACTGGAATAACCACCGCTGAAACGCCGTCACACCAGCCACTAATCCTTCGCTCAAAGTAGAAAGGGAGCTGAACGATGTCTGCTCGGCTCCGAAGCAAAAAGCTGAATATGCGCTGCACCAGCTGCTCATTTGTACTCACGCTGTGATCAGCTGCAGCTGGATGCAATCAGAGCATGCCAATGTTCATTGGCATGTTTTAATACACTCGAAGTGGATTGGTCTCTCGAAGTGAGATCCCTATTCGTCGGTCATATCCAACGTGACTCGGAGTGACCGACTGAAAGGGAACATAAAAGGTTACACTGCTCAACTTAATCTGTAGTGCAATCTGTGCTGTTCAGCATTAACATAGCCTTACTGTGCATAGCCTATGTTAAATATAATGTTTTTTGATAATTCAAATGAGAAAGGTAGGCTTCAGTTATGCATATAAATTAATTTGTTTTGGCTTGACATTTTTAATTAGCCAAAATACAGCTTTAGAGGATTTGTTGTGCAGTGAAGGGAAATAAAATGGTCTAATTGTGTTTGTAGTGTTTGTAAAAAGTTTGTTTCTTTAACCAGTATTTTAGCCTACACTATTTCTGAATGTAATAATAAAATCTGACATACAGCCTAATTTAGGCTGCTAATTTAGGTTGTTCTCTCTTTCTCTCACTCTCTCTCTCTCTCAAAGAAATGTTTTATCCATTCTGCAAACATCTTTAAATATATTGAAAAATTACTTAAATTGCTATTACAGAAGTACCAGACAAAAAAACATCTGTTTTTCAGCCCTGCATTATGCATTTGATCAATATCGATATCAGTATCAGTATTGGTAACAGAATTGGAATCAGAATCAGACAATCAGTAAAATCAGTATCGGTATTGGACAAAAAATGAGTTCACCTCTTCATCAAATGATCTGTAATAAAAGGAAAAGCAATAGTGATCATGTTACTCACAAATTCAATATAATGTAGTTGATACAGCATTGTCTTTCTGATTCAGTCTTTCCGAAAATCCTGCATCAAATTGTGCCTTGCTTGTAAATTAATCTGCAGTAAAATGTAGTAGACAAAATTTGTAAGTTCTTACTATATATAATATAGTATAATATAATATACCATCATAGAGTGGCACATTCCTTCATTGCAGGATGTTTTTACCTTTTATATGTCAAAAGATAAGGGTATTTTGATTCCTCAGTTCATGACTATTTAAAGCACTGTTTATTTCAAATATATCTTTGTTCTGTCATATTTATTAGTTCTGTTGTTTGTCATTAGTTTCTTTAGGGCCTTGCACACTGCTTTAGTTCCAAAACTAAAAGTACAGTACTAAAGTACTAGGACGATTTTGCGCAAACTATTTCCCAGTACATTTTAAAAGGTTGCATTCACACAGACAGTTGGTACTAAAAGCCCCGATATACTGACTAAAACCATATAAATACATTACTTTAAATGAGTCTACACCCCAAGATTACTGCTATAAAAATGAGCCACGTCCAAAAGGCAAAGAAGGTGGTATTGCTACAATTTATAGCAATATTCTCAGTATTTCTCAGAAGGCAGGCTTTAAGTATAACTCGTTTGAAG
>JAUMHE010000053.1:15942638-15967004 GCA_032359235.1 Enteromius mattozi | reverse complement strand
TCAGCCGTTAACGTTTTCTTTAATCTTGCATTTCATTGCTCCCCCCCCCCCCCCCCCCAAGGCATCCAGCACCTAGCCCTGTCCCTCTCTATTCATTACCCGTCTTTTGATCGCAGTTGTGCAGAAAATAGGCTTTTCATTGACAGTGTTGCAAAGTGCTGTCTTTAATACATGGTCATGGACCATGATATATTCTTTTCCATTGTGATTCTTTCACACTCACTTACTTGAGCTTGAATGAACCATTATGGAACAATATTATGGTAAATTGTGTTCCTTGTGCCATAGCACAATACATGTCTGTGTCAACAGAAAAGAAATGACACTATAAAGATATCTAATAGCATCTCCTACGTCACTTTGAATTAATGCATAGCACATGTAGGCAGCCGAAATGAGCTGTTCCAGAATATTCCACATGGATGCATGTATACGTTTTCACATTCTCAGCTGTTTCATGGTGGATTCTGCTTTGATGGATACAGGTGTTGAAATCGGTTGATTATTTAAGCCTGACTGTGTGACGGTGTGACTGGTAGGGGCTGAGAGAGATGTGAAACCCATGGAACATATATATGTATATTGTGAAATAAATCTTACAACAGATCCTATATTAACTTTACAATGAATAGATAATTGCAGCACATGTCAAGTTTTTCTTTCTTTTCATATGCAAAAAGTGCAAACCTACACACTCGAGCGCTTGCCTTAATAAAGAACAACTATACCTTTATGTGCCGACTTATGTTAACAAACTTTTATCTGAGGAATTCTGTTTATTATATTGGGATTGCGCTTATTGGTCACTGCCTCAGTTCATTTGAATAAAAATTACTGGCTAACATTGGTTAGAGTGTTAGCTCACCCAAAAATGAAAATTTTGTCTTTAATTACTCACCCTCATGTCGTTCCAAACACATAAGACCTCCGTTCATCTGCGGAACACAAATCAAAATATTTTTGATGTTATCAGAGAGTCATCAGACCCTCCACAGACAGCAATACAAATAAAACTTATCCAGATCCAGAAACATAGCAAACACATCTGTAAAACAGTCCATGTGACATCAGTGTATCAACTTCACTTTTGCGATGCTACGAAAATACTTTGTTGCACAAATAAAACAAAAATAACATCATTTACTCTTCTCCCGTTACTTGTATCTCCCTCCATTTTAGAGAGTATCTCAATGCGCTGCATATGCAAGCTTTAACGTAATCAGCCTTGTTTACATCTGGGTGAAAGCACACGCATGTGCGTAATCTGTGGCTGTCTGCGCGTATGCTTATGCAGTAATATTCTTTAAAATGGTGAAAAACGTAAGTCATAAGAGAATAATGGTTGAGTATACGATGTTATTTTGGTTTTCTTTGCGCAAAAATAGTATTCTTCTATCGTCGCAAAACTGAAGTTGATCCACTGACTGTTTTACCTGTGTTTTTACTGGATCTGGGATCATTTCAGTTGTATTTCTGTCTATGGAGGGTTGGATGGCTCCCTGATATTATCAAAAATATCTTAATTTGTGTTCCGAAGATGAACAAAAAACATATGAGTTTGGAACAACATGAGGGTGAATAATTATGACAGAATTTTCATTTTTGTATGAACCCTTTAATTGAACACTTAAATTTTGTACATACAGTTTAATGTGATCTGTTTTTAAGAGGCATTATAGGATATGCCTGCTTGATTCTTAGATTAAGTAGTCTATATCAAATGGAGTGCTTATACGTATTTTCAACTCTTCTGAGAGTTTGTTAGACTAGTCGGTTACAACATTTCATTTAAAGATTAATGATATTAGTCATGGTTTCATCCCTAGTTGCCACTCGTCATAAAGCAGAAAACTAGAAGACAGAGACACAGTGTGTAACTACAGAGATAGTAGGAGATAACAGATGAAAGTTCAATACTGTACCTGTACCAAAAAAAGTTAACTTGAAAGTTCTCAGAGTTCTTTTTGTACCTTTTGTAAAGTCAGTTATACAGTAGTTACTGGCTCTCTCCATCTCCCTAAGCTCATATTTTGAATATGATTCATTGCACCCCCCCTCCCCAACCCCTCCCACAAAAAAGATTTTAATTTATATTTTTTTTTTCCAAAATTTCTATAGCTATTGTGATGGTATCATTGTCTTTCTTTGGCCACTATAATAATGTTGTGAAAATGTGACACTAGTGACAGGCTTTTCCAGGTTCAGCCAAACTATCAAGAGCTCTTGTGTTGAAGGACATGATCTATCAGAACTAATGGTATTGATCAGCTAGCTAATTTCAGCACTTCTTTTGCAAGATACTTGAGATGGTGTGCAGAAAGCCGGCATCCTAATGCACACAATTGAAGGGCATTTATGTGTGCTTATCACCGGCGGTCGAGAGGCAGCAATGTGATGAAAAGGTGTGTGTAAAGAACAGACAGAAGGCTTTCATCCACAGGCTCAGTGACCTCCACAGCTGTCACACACGCTCTAGACTCATTTCCAGCTCCGCTGCGAGAGGAGTGCCATCACCCTGCAATTACAGCCGAGGAAAACAGAGTAGATTTTTGCGCTCATCTGTTGACGCCTGGCCACTTTAGAATAGATATGAACACAACGGATGTGTACGTCAATCACTCATGCAAGCAAACATACACACATGCTCTCTGTGTAATCCTGCTGTGAGGTTTTGTTTGTGTCAACGCCTAAAAGAAGCCTAATATTTTCAAATCACCGCTCAGCAACAGGTACTAAATAAAAAGGAAAGAGAAAAAAAGAAACAGTAAAGTAAATTAGTCTTCCTTTATTCGTTCTGCAGTTATCCAAAATGCCTTCTCTCTCTCAGCATTTCTAGTAATTTTCTGAACTTACATTGCTGGTACCTGGCTGACCCTTATGAAAAATGTGCATATACATAACCATAACTCAGATTGTGCTGTTCTGGAGGCAGAGATATTGAGCAAAATAATCTAATTTAGCATCTGGCACACACTTAGACTATATAATGGATGTCAAGGCCCAAGAAGAGAGCTTGAAGTCACTCCACAAGCCGCTCTGGAGAGTTTAATGTTTTATTTTACCTCCACTGAGCATCAAGTCTCGACCTTTCTCACCGGGTGCCACAGTACAGTAGCCTTACATGATAAAGCCGGCATGAGAATAGAGCCTTGCAGAAGAAATGAAAACACAATCATAGCTGCAACCAGAGTTGAGGACAGCATAGGCTGTGATCCAGAGAGGGTAAAAGCCACAGGGATGTGATAAGAAGCTCATAAAACAGACCTGTCACCACTATATAGTTTATTACCACATAGTGTCTCGTCGGCAGCTCTGCTAGCCAGCCCCCGGTTTGTATGGGAACTCTGTCCCTGGCTAGAGAATGACCTTTCAAAGTGGTAATATGGGGGGAAAACCACTATACACTCAAGTCAATAAATATTCTCAAGGCATTTTTAAATCTCTGAAGATTTATTATCTCCAAAGCAAGTTGAAGAGGGAAGATGTGATTTATGTTGGGCCGCTGGGTAATAGAGGATTAGTCCTTAATATTTTACTTAGATCAGAGGTCAGGTCGCCTTTAATGGTGGTGCTAAAATAATTGATTTGAACATCAAGAATGAGGATACTCGGGAAATGAGGTTACAACTGTGTAAGTCTCTAGAGATGATCAGTATCAGTAGTGATGTAGAGTATTGTACATCAGGGAATTTTCTGCTATCTCATGGAACTGTAGATCTGGGCTCCCTTCAAATTTATTGTGTTGGCTGATATTGAATACTTGGATTTATGAATTTACTGTATTTGTCAGTGCTCATTTCCTGTATTTTTGTATTTAGATCATCTGTGCAGTCATCTAAAGGTTACAGTTTATCTTTAAAAACACTAATAATGTGTTTAAGTAATATTTATTCAAATGTCAGAATGCATACAGTATGGTCTTTTTAAATGAAAATGGTTCTCGTCTGCACTGCCATTTTTATAGCATTTCAGAAACGATCTCTGTCTACACTACGCAACCGAAAACACCATTTATTCATGACCATTCATTCAGGTACAACAATTCTTTACAAACGGTTGTCAAGGATACACAGGGTATGTTTACATACCAAAGCCACTGGAAGGCAAGCCTGCGTCTTTTAGCTAATAAAGTGTAATGGCTAATGCGAACACTGCAGCACAAGGAAAGAACATTTTTTTGAATGGATGTCAATGGAGGAAGTCACTTTTTGTGACAGGTGACAGCCTTCGGCACTTAGATGTATCGTTTTCTCCAATAATAAATAAGACCCTCTCATCTCCCTGTAGTAAAACATTCTTTGTTTATATATGTTTATACCTTAGGATACATTTATATACTAGTGCACTGTAAAATGCATAACTTTTGCTATGGTTATGCCTGTCGTTTACCCTACAAAAACAGAAACTTCCGAAAACACTGCAGATCTCATTTTAGTTTGAAAACTCTGGGGTTGCATTTAAATAGACCAAAACTGAGACTGTTGAAAAAGATTGTGTGGCTGCCCACATGCGCTCAGCATATGACTGTGTAAACAATAACATCATGCTCATTATGAATGGTCATGTGACATGCATTTTCATTTGTGTAGTGTGATTGGAGATTGTTTCTTAAATAAAAGAAAGAATGAACTATGTTGTTGGCGGTGCCATGTTCTGGAGATGCTGTGTTTCATTGTGAAAGTGAAACAATCACGAATGCAAACAGGAATTATGTCTCTACTGAATCCAAAAAAAAAAAAAAAAATCATTTGTAATGGCTTTTATTGTTTTTGTGTCACCTTATGATAAATATACTGGATAGCTGGCCAATCAATCACTTTTTTAGTACCATGAGCTTTGTACAAAACAAAACTTTTCAGGAATGAACAATACCGCATGTGGAAAATAATGTGTTTATTGAACTTTAAACTGCATAAACATTGCATTACACCACATATAATGTTCTTTTTAGCATCATATTTAACAGGAGTGTGGACATGTAAAGGTTCTAATAAATAAGCAGGCGCAAAACCCTTTAAAACAAACAATAACATATTAAAATTAATCCTAAAGCAGACAGTATGTCAGTGTAGTGAAGCTAAGACTGGGGTAATGTGTTCATAATTTTTAGAAGCCAAGCTGCTGCACTCTGGGCTAGCTGCATTCTGGACTAATTAACTTGGATGACTGATCCAAACCAACATATAAAGAGTTACAGTAGTCTAGTCTAGATGTTATAAAAGCATGAATTACACTTTTAAACGCCTTATGTGGCAGGTTGGGCTTGACTTTAGCCAACAGTCTCAGTTGAAAGAAACTGACTTTTACAACAAAACTAAATTTAATAGCGCTGTCAAAAATCACACAGAGATTTTTGGCAAATGGGCGAACATACAAACATAAATTACCAAGTGCATTCACACATAAATCCCCAGGATGACCAAACACAACAAGCTCAGTCGTATTTTCATTAAGAAAAGAAAGTTCTGATCCAGCCATTTTTTTTACAATCTCACAGGCAATTAAGTAATGACAGAAGTAAACCTTTGTCATTTGTCTTGACAGCTAAATAAATTTGTACATCATCCACATAACAGTGGAAGGAGATAGTGCGTTCTAAAAATATACCCCAAAGGCAACATATGCAAAGAAAACAACATAGGGCCCAATATTGACCCTTGGGGGATGCTACAAGAAAGGACAGTAATCAAATTAAAATCGGTTTAAAATTAAAAATATATAAGTGAAATTAGACATCACAACATTTTGTCAGTAATTTTAGACACATTAGTACAGAAGTTAAATATCCATGTAGCCATTTATATATTAATGTATATATTTGTTGGTTATCTCCTATAATACGAAAACAACTTTCAGCTTCATTTTAATATCAGTGCATCTGTAGAACACACTATTGTAGTGCTTTGCTGTTACATGACAACGAAATTAAATTTAGCTCATGTTAAATGAAATTAGTTCATGTTTAGGGGCTGGTGGCATGCAATGCACCTTAATCAGCAGGTAGGAAATGTGAATGAGATGTATTGCTTTACAGCAATGAAAGATGTATCCTTTATGGGAAAAGTAGTAGCTTTAAATCTATTGTATGGAGCTTATGGTAACAAATGTCATTTACAGTAAACTGTTTTTTTTTTTTACATGAAATCTTAAATTCTGTTATAACTGTCATGCATCAGCACAGGATGCTTTTATTGTTGTGCATGCTGTATGTTTTAGTAGGTGGCACAGATGGACAGCTGTGGGTCATGGCTCATGTTACATAGCAACCTGACTGGCAGGTGTCATGGCACTTGTCAGATGTGCTGTCTCAGATGGTTCCAGCATTGCTCTGCAGATACCTCCACTGGGTGCTATGTGGCAGTTGTGTACTATGCCATTACAGCCAAGGATACATGCGCCTGTCACTGCAGTGACAGGAACAGGCTTCTTCGTTTTGCCGCAAGGCGCTTGGCACGTTAAGAGAATTGCGTCTTTTCGTCAGGGTTTGTGTGGGCAGCCGTTCTCTTTCCCTCTTCATTTCAGATATCTCATTTCTACTCATTGTTTTTGCTGGGTGGTCAAGTGGCAGTAGGGAATGAATAGATTTTGCTGGAGTACCAGCTGTACAGCGTTGGCATATTTATTTTTGTATTATTCTAATGAGGGCGATAGATGAAGGAATCAAACACGCTCTTCAGCTGATCATGGGTGGGAGCAGAGTTGGTAGGAGGTCCCATACACAGCCAAAATAGAGGTCATTTTTAGCCTTCGGGGGGGGGGACAAAGCAAATAGTGAGCGGAAATGTATGCGCTTTTTTAAAGCATGTAAAATTTAAGGGAATTGGATTGTGCCAGTGAAGGTGGAGCAGAAAAAGCAGCGGTTGCAAATGGAAATGAACTGATAGATGCTAAAATACTTTTATCCTATGACTAGCACTGTATAGCAGAAGCCCAATAATAGATTATCAAGATTAATAAATTATTAAAAATGTTAAATAAAAGAACAAATCACAATGGTGTTTGCTGCTATAGCTTAATTTATTCTAACAATCTTGCTATTATTATTAGTTTGTTTTCCTTTTCATTTGAAACTCTAGAATATAAAATGCCCAGACTCCTTTGCTATGCCAGGGCTATTGTCTATGAAATTTTAGACATGCCACTCAGAGCGTGCAATGACCTTTTTCTTGGAGAGACAGAAAACAGAATGTGATTCAATATTCAAAGGGGAGAGCTGTCCTTACAGCGTAACATGTCAATACACAGAGATGATTGGCCGACTTGCAGTATTATTGCCGCACATCATTGTAATGCAGGGCACGCTTTGACCCATAATGCCCATGTGCATTACATCTTCATTAGGTCTATTATCTGAGCCCTCGCTGACGCACATCTCAGAGACCCTGTCCTCATTGACCTTTCTCAAATTTGCCCTTTGTTCTCTCCTTTTACCACATGCTAAATTGATAGTTTAAGATACCCCGGCTGACAGTGCAAAAGGCTTTGCTGCGAACTTTGTGTTTTTGATTAAACATGTGCATGGGAAGAAAAGCGAAAGCATATTTGGTAGAATGTAGTCGGTTTATGTTATTTATAACATTTCATATATTTTTTATATAAAACTAAATATAGATCAACTGGAGGATGTGGATGAATAAGAAACAGCTGTGTTGCTGTGGGAATGAGGTCGTCGTCGAGTTCATGACACCTGCTTAATCAACAGGTCTGGAGAAATGTCAGAGAGTTTGCAAGTGAGCATTAAGGTGATATAAAGAGGTCAATCTTCCACTGATTCGCTGTGAAATGACAGTGTAATGCATGTAAGGTGCTTAAGGACAATTACACTTGTCAAACCAGAGAGCAATTAGGTGTGCAGCCCACATGGGTTCAAACGAGAGAAGTTGGACAGAACTGCACTGCAAATGGCAATAAGGGGACAATGATGCTATAATCAGTATTTCTAGGCATGTAATGCAGTCGACCAAATGGCTGCGTAACTTTTGTATTAGTTCTCTATTACTTCACTGTATCCAAGCAACCAGGGATTGTTAATCATGATAAGTATGATGATTTTGGCACAAGTATAAAGTTTTTTAAAAGCCCTGAGCTGTCATGCTGTTGACGTGTGTCACAGGCTACCGCTTGCAAAGGCCATTCCATCTAAAATCCATCTGCACCCACTTTGAACCAAATGAGAGAGCCAGCCAAGCTAAGCATGAGGATAGATTTGTCGATTACCCACTCCACCTACCCCTACCCCTCGCTCGCTCGTTTTCTCTCGCTCTACACCCACTGAATCCCTGATCTGCCTTGCGCTAGTTCGATTATGGCACAGGGAGAACAGGGCTCACCCCTTTCCAGCAGGCTACTGTTGTAAATGTGCCTGAAAACGGCAAGCTTTCTTTATCAGATTATCTGAGAAAAGGGGCCCCTGTCTGCCTCTGATTTACACAGATCAATTCTCCATTAAAAATGAACATTGCTTCAGAAGTTTAACGGGTGGAGAGGGAGGATGCCGTGATGTCTGCTGTCCTGGCAGTTTGCCTTGTTGAACGGGGGCCTCATCAATTGGAGTATTCGAGAGCAGCTTGCGGAAAATAGGAAGACATAAATGAAGGCAAATTGCTTAATTCCGTGGTTAGACATATCACTTAGGAGGCTGCAGTTTACAAGAAGACAAAACACCTCACGTGACTTGCTGCTGTGAGTGTGTGCTTGAATCATGGTAGTAAAAGGAGAATGGATTCATTTTAGGCTTCATTCACATTTAAAACACCCGTCCCTAAACCTCTGTGGCCATTTATTTACATGACAGAAACTCACTCTAGATGAGGAAACTACTCAGCACTCAACACTGAGGTGTCATTTAACTTTATCAGAGCCTGCATTTGTACTTAGAGGTATATTTTTCATGAAAATGCTGAAGAGTCTTGAGGACAAATAGCACTTTGCCACTGCAAAAGTATTTGTTGCTTGAGCCTGAAATGCCTGTGCTTGCAGAATTTATTGAACGAGCTCAGTTGTTTTACTATAATATGCTGTACTGGTTGAATTATTCAGGATTTGAATTCAATTTAAAACAAAAAGCACAATAATAATACATTTACAATATCATGTATTATTATAGGTTGTTATTATTGATTTTATGTTACGAGTTTAGCAACACTTTTTGAGATGTGTTCTGCTTTTCCTTATACCACACTGGTATTCTGAATTCTGCAGAATTAAATTGTATCAGTTGGTAGCGTAGAAACAGACTCTGTTTAAATAAGCTGCCTGAAACTGAATCTCAGATCATTTGGCCTTCGGGAATTATAGACTGGAAATAAAGAGAAAGATAGAGAATATCAAAAGCCTTGTAAATAATCTAACGAGAGTGAGAAATGTAGTCAAGAAGAAATTGTTGAAATGGTAAAGATAAAACGGTGACATTCCCAAAGCTGCCAGCCAAAAATAAATCTCTCCACAGCTAGATCATTAGTTCGTCAAATAGAAATTTTGCATGATAACAGACATAATGATCAGGAATAAATTTTTGGAAACATGTAGAGAAAAGGCAGTAAGGAATTAATGTTTTCCCTTCAGAAACCACCTTATGCTACAATAAAGTCCTGTAAACTGAAGAAAATGCTTTTGTCTCACACCTTTCAAGGACGCGGTGATGAAAAATGGCTGCGCAACAAAGTTTTTCAGTTTTTGTAGTTTCACCTGACCTCTTCCCAAACCTTCTCACATATTTTCACACGTACATTTGGCTGGAAATAGGTGCTATTATTTGGAAAGGATAGTGCATCTGGACCTGTGAAATGGAGGCCGTGTTCTATTGGACGTATTTTGTGCTGGCCTCGTGGACATATTTCAGATGTCACTCTCACCTGTTCCCTGTATCCTGGCACCCAGCTGCTCTTCACCTGCTGTACTGCACACCACTCAGACTGATAGATTATTTGAATTTATAAAGCCAATTACGACAAACATTTCAATTTTTTAATAAAAAGAGACATGACACATTTGGTACTCAACCTACCAAAGCAATATATTTAAAATACATTTATTTTGTGTCTCTTCGTTCTATTAACATATTTATTTACAGATAACTCAAGATACTGATATAAAAAAAACAATAATAATATTAAACTTTATTTAGTGTACTCCTTGTGCACAATGCTAAAATTTTATTTAAATTGAATGCATTTCTAGTATACTTAGCATAAAATAAGTGCATTTCAAATAAATGTAAGTATATTTATTTTTTATTAGGATAAGCATATGCTTCAAATACTTGGCCCGTTTGAATGCCGCCACCATTCTATGCTGCTCCCCCAACCAGTTCCCCTGGATCCACTTCTTAAAGTACCTTTTGATAGCTTCAGCTAATTCCTTTGTTGTTTTTGAATATTTTATCACTAAAGAATCACCCTTTTTGGGGATAGAGTTTAATTTAAACCTTAGGGATCTAATCGTAGATAGACTTAAGAAGCACAGGTGATTGGTTGGCCGCCGGGTTGAAGGAGCAAGCTGCCTCACTCTGTCCTGTATTTAGTGAAAGTGAGAGAGGAAAATAGATGCCAAGCCGACACCTGAGGGGGGCCAGCAAAGTTAGAATTGGGGTCAAGATTAACTGTGATGGTGGGGATAATGGGGGCTGAGGCTCTGTCTGAAACCTCCAATTAACAAGATGGGATCTGAGATGACTGGGTTTTGAATGAATCTGTGTTTGAGCCTTAAAATAACAAAGTAGCATGACAGGACCGGATTAAAAGTTGCTTGTACTTGTTTCTTGCAGATCACAGAACGGCAAGACTGATGATCAGGTTGTATGTAAACCAATATGTAAAGGTGTGTGATGTCAAAAAAAGCAGTCTGATTTATGCGTTGGTCCAACATTTACATGCTTTCAAATAGAAATTTAAATTTTTCTATTTGCTGATGTGTTTATCAAACGATACCTGAAAATTAGCTAGTCTTTTACTCACCAAGCATTCTAGGTGTATGTGACTTTCTTCTTTTAGACAAATCCATTCTGAGTTATATTAAAAAATGTCCAGTTCACTCCTAGCCTTTCCATAGGAAGTAAGCGAATGTTTGTTGTCAACAGTTCAGAAGATGTGAAATAAAGTATGTGCATCCACAATAAAACGTCCCTTACACGGCTCCGGTGGGCTGAATAAAGGACTCCTTTTCTAAGATAAATATCTTCATTTAAAACGTAATAAACTCTTTTTTCATATTTCTGTAATAGGTGGAAGAAGTGCAGATGGATGACGTAAACCTCTAGGCTTATATCAAAATCCTCTAAAATTTTTCTTTACAAATCCTACAAATTCTAATTGTTGGTGTTTTGTTTTGCTCTCTCTCTGTGCTTGTCACCAATCACGCAAAGCCAACATTTTATGGCATCCGCCAAGATTGCTTCCGGTTACCACAGTCAGCAGGAATGAGAAAACAAGAGTTTATTACATTTGAAATATGGATATTTATCTTTCAAAAATGCATGGATTCGCTATAGGAACCCTTTATTCACCCCCCAGAGTGGAGCCGTGTGAGGAACATTTTATTACGGATGTGCGTACTTTATTTAACGTCTTCCGACGTGTATACAGCAAATCTCTATGGAAAGACTCGAAGGGGTCTGGACAGTTTCTAATATAACTAAGATTGGATTTGTCTGAAAGAAGAAAGTCACATACACCTGCTTCGAAGGTGGGTAAAAGACTTTAAATTTTTGGGTGAACTAACCCTTTAATGGATAACTCTCAGTCAAAAAAACAAAACAAAACAAAAAAAAAAACATCTCCTCATCTTGTACGTGGGAACAAAAGATGCCTGTGTCTCTGTAAGTATAGCTATACATTCACTGACACTTTTTGCTGTCACTGTAGTATAAATTAAAAATGAGCCATACATTAATGTAAATGTGCATTCTTGTGAGAGCGATGCAGCACATGACTTTAATAAATATCCGACTTTTGAAAATTATAGCTTTCTAGTTGTCTTTTATTTTCTCTGCCTAAACTGAAAGTATAAATTATAATTTCACAGATTTTTATAGCATTCATATACATTGGAAGTTATAAGCAAAGTGATTTTAAAAACAAAAAGAATCTTAAATCATTGACCATACTATTCAGAAAACGAGAGAGAGAGAGAGAGAGAGAGAGAGAGAGAAAGAAAGAACGCTAACACTTTCTATGAAGCCTGTATTTATAATACATTATAAGGGTATTCTTAATGCACTATAATGAGTGCATAATATATTGTAAAAAAAATAAAACATTATAACATCTAATTAATAATCATAAAAACTATTATAACACATGGTAATATTTATGTATTTGCGATTGTAACTTTTAAAAGTATGATTATTTATAACACACTATTATCACCATAATAAATATACTTCATTTATAACAAACTATATCATATTGTTCATAAAAGATCTGCACAGTACCTTAGAACATCTTGTAAGTGTCATTTGAGTGTTTCCCTTGAGGCTATACTGAGACTAATGTGAGCTAGCTAATATTTTGTATTATAGAAAATTGTTTGTTATAGAAACTTATTATTAATATTCACATACTTGCAAAGTATCTATCTGTTAAGGAACCATCAAAACAATCAAACTGATATTATAAAAAATAAACAAATAAATGTTCAATGCAAATTTGTTTTGTCCTGCACGAAATTACACTAAACATAAAATATCATGACTCCTGCTGCAACTTTCATTGCATCACGTGCAAGATATTTTATGATATTTGCACAAGCAACATGACAACGCTGTATACTGAAAGAGAACATGGGGAAGATTGCCGTGGTCTGCCGCCTCATCACTCAGTGTGTTGATTATCTGCTCTCGGGATCATCTTATATGAGGGCCAGCAAAATTGGCGATTGATTACCCAATTGAACCTGACCACAAAACCAGCCCACTGTTTGAAAGCGGAGAGACCTGCATCCTGTTACCATCGATCGACCGCCCCATCTAGTCTAGCCAAACAAGGTACTCTGCAATGTCGTGTGGAGCCTCTCAGGAACTGGCCAGAGCTGAAGACTTACTTAGGATTTACAACCTGTCTTCTGAGTCTACAGATATCCTCTTCCTTCCACCAGGGATACTCTTCCGGCATAAAAAGGCTCACGGTCATTAATTACTTTTAGGGTAGGTGAGCTAAATCAAAGTCCTATGAAAAGTACAACATCTGTTCAACAAGACTGGAAGATCTGACGGATTTTCAATAATGCCAGAGGAATTTTTTTCCCTTCTGTCAAAATGACAGCATCATCTAACTAGGCTAAACAAAAATCAATGCATTGACTGATTAACAGGAACATTGACATTTACTGAAATGGCAGTTGGTTTTTTCTAATTATATAAGGGGATGAACTTTCTGTCCACACTGCTGAGTCTGCATTGCCCCATAATAACCTTCTTTCATTAACTCAACATGAAGAAAGGAAGTTTTACTGGATTACATAAATACATAAATGCACAGCATGTGAACTTAGGCCTGATTTCTGACCAAGCCGAGACACAGTTCACTTTGAAAGAAGCCAATTTCTGTATATGTTATAAATCCTTTGACTGATCGTGATCACATTTTACATAATATATCCCTTTCTTCACCGTGGTCTCTGGGGCGTGGGTGCATTTGAAACACTGACAGCTTCCCAGCTGAATTTACAGCTCATATTTTCCTTAAATGGCTGGCAGTTGAGTAGGGGTTCTTTTTGTAAGAAGTGTCTCCCTTTCTTTCAGCTGTCAGGCCCCCTGATTGAACAAAACCATTGAGAATGACATGCAGTGGCTTTGAGGGAGCAAAAATGGGGGATCCGAGACAGTGCCTGATTGATGACTTGATTATGCATGGCAAGTCTGTAAGGGCAGAAAAAAGAGAAAATATTAATTTTAGTTTTGAAATTAACCAGTCACTGATGTCTCATAGTAAATGAACTAAACTTTTCTTAGCAACGGACGTCACCTACTACAGAAGACATTAATGCTGCAGTCAGTGTCTACAGTGTATTTATAGCAAAACTAGTCTTAAAATAACTACTAAATATCACTGCAATAGCCAGAGTTAGATTGGCTATAAAAATGGTTATGGTACTTATTAAAAATTACACTACAGTTAAATTGTAATGACTTGGATTTTTTTACTGTGTCAAATTTACAGTTTTTAAAACAATACTGTTTTGATGTAAAGAGAAGGCCCCTTTCATGGACCATGATCAAAAAGACATGGCCAGTGTGACTTTGAAATTCTTTTAAAATCATACTAATTTGCATTCAAAGGGCATGACAGTTACAAAAAAAACAAACAAACAAAAAAAAAAAAAACAGTTTTTCTTATATGCCTATGCTATCCAAACATCAAAGACTTGGCACATGAGAGAAAAGCATTTCTGATTCATCACAAAGCACCTGTTTACTGTTTTTAAAATAGCTGTGCTTATAGTCTTATGCCAGTTCAACTCAATTGTTCTCTCTCTCTCTCTCTCTCTCTCTCTCTCCCATTTAAACGCACTAGTTCTGGATTAGGGGAGACTTAGTGTTTAGGGAAAAGCTTGTCAACAGCAGGGTTGCCAGACACCTAGCCAGGAGCAGGTTTCTGCTGAAGAGGCTTGGACTCAACCGTTGTCTTGTGTTCCAGCTGAGACATGTGAGAGAAACCTCATAGCCAAAGGAGCAGCATGTGTGCAGACTGTTGGGAACAACTGTAAAATGACTAACTTCATCTGCCACAGTGTATTGCATGTTAGCCAGAGGTGATAGAGGAAGGAAGAAGAGAATAAAATGGAGAGCTACAATCAGTAGGTCCATAAATCAAACGAAGGTTGTGACATGTGGCTTAAATTGAAATCAGTACATTCAATATGTTAGGCTAACCGGTTACAGAAATATTTAGAATCAGAGTTTGAAGCCAAAATTGTATGATGCACTGCTCCAGGTTTCAGATGCAAAAGCTCTCCCTGAACATATTTGATGGACCATGAAATATCTAGCTGTATCAATGTCAGCTGCGCCACACGAATACACTGTTTCAGTCAAATCAAAGTGTAAATACAAGTAGAAGACGTATCTGTGTGGCACGGCTGACACAGAAAAGTACACTATGTCCATCCAGCAGATGCTCTCCAGAATGGATCTACGGTGACAGTGCTGAATTGTTGAATAAAGTCATTATGTTTTTTATGTTCTTTGCTTACAATAAGTATTGTTGTTGCTTCAGAAGTTTACAGTTGAACCACTGATAGCAGATGTACTGTTCTGACTATGTCTTTCATACAGTGTTCATTACTTGGCAGTCAATAGGACAGTCAAAAACCTCCCCGTTTTCATCCAAAAATCTTAAATTGTGTTCCGAGGATGAACAAAATTTACAGGTTTGGAGTGTATATGATTAATGACTAAATTTTAATTTTGGTGTGGAGTAAAACTTTAAATTGTACAAAGATTAGTTCATTTTTTTTTTGCACAAACATGAATTAATAATACATTATAAATGAACATTATAGGACTAATAGATGCTGCAAAACTTCACTGTTAGTTTAGTATACCTAATGCAGTCAGTCACAGAATATATATATATATTTTTTTGCTTTTAACTTCACTAGTAACTGCTGTAGACTTGTAGAGCAGTCATCTGGTGTCATCAGATGAATACAGCTTTAGTAGTTTTTTGTTCAAAGGTCTGTATAATGTGTGAGAGGCAGGGAGTCATAGGTGAACTGAGTTAATTGTGAGGTCACATGCTAATGACTAAGACCTATTTTTCACATCATGCATATGCAGCTTGTAAGCCAGTTTTTATTTTATAGCGTTAACACTGCGGTGTATGCATGGTACCCCTGCATATCAGAAGAGCTACAAACATTACTTGCAAACTGGAATTCATGACATCAGTTTGTAGTAGATCTTATTAGGCCATTATCTGTAACTATTTTGTCAAAATGTAGGCCTACTTGATGTGATGTGATTTTCTGTATAGATTACTGTATGAGTTGCTGTTGTTGTTCTTTTTTTAAATAGCAGTTCATTTTTAGCTTCGAAACCAATCATATTAGATGTATCATTCAAAAGTTTTAATAGTCGGTAAGACTATTTTTTTTTTCTTCATGTAAAAAATGAAAATACTCCTATAATAGAAACACTGAATTTTCAATATTGATACTGTGAAAATATACATTATGTGAAATACATTGTATTTATTTATTTATTTTTGTAATAATGTAGATGTTTTCTCATTTAAAATTCAGTTGGCTTAAATTGTTTTTCTCCTTTTACCAGCTATGCTTGTTTTTATATGTACTACACTGATTGGACCACAATGTAAATATGCTCATGGGACTGCAAAAGCAGAAGCATGTCAGAGCTAAAAGCATAATTGTTTTAAGGTTGACAGCATACAAAGGTGTCCTTATTGAAAACAATCATGTTACTCTGTGGGACAGATTTTGATAAACGTTTGTTTACAGTAGGTGAAATGAGATGCAATCAGTGTGTGCAAGAGGTTTGATTTGCACTGAGAGACTGGTGGGAGCAGACAGAAAGTTTATTGCTCTCTTCTGCTCACAGCAGCAGATCAAAACAGTTTCATGCAACATAGCTGAAGCATTTTAAAGAGTACACTTTTAAGTTAAACGTTTATGTCACCATGCATATAAAGTTGTTCAAGGGACATGGAATGCACTAAGGAGTATGTAGGGACAGGTCAATATCTAAGATGTAGAATTTAGTGAAACTAGCTTGTAAACTCAGCAAACTGACTTTAATGTTTTATTCATTCCTGGATAAGAGATTCATTACAGGGATGCTTTTATACCCTCAAGCTTGTTTTTGGATCATGTTTCAAATCCGCAACTATCTACACAAAGTCATTAAATGCTTTATGCTTCATTGCTTGAGTCAGATTATTTACTTGCAACGGAGATGTTAGATAGTAATCAACACAGCCAGAAACTCTTTCAGGGAATGCCCTCTAATTTAATGAATGGTCTATCGTTACCAAGCGCTGCACTTTTTTAATTTAGTGACAAAGATTTTCTTGTAATCATGGGCTGGAATATGTTTGAAAATACAATTTAATGCAATTTTTGTGCTGCGGCTATATTTCCATAAACCTTGAAGCATTGTATTGGAAGCTTCATATGATGAGTAATGGGTTTGAGCTGCATCAAATATTTAGGTTCATGACTGCAGACCACATTTAGAACTCAACAAAACCTTTTCAATATATATTGAATCTCTCTCAGCACCTACAATATTATTAACTGGTCTTTTGGGCCCATCCATTTTTCACTTGCTTTTAGATTCTGGAATTTTAAATTAACTGGAGGGAATATTATGTATAGAGACTTACTCTGACAGTCAGGTAATGCTGCACATCTCAAAGTCTGCAAATAGCGGTCAATTGCTATCTTTACCTAAAGCTGTCAGCATATTTTGTTGACCCTGGAATAACATTTTAATCCAAAATTTTAGTTTTGACCATATCTCTACACTTAAACCTTACCTTACCCATGAGTAATGCCTAAAATCATGTTTAATGATAGATGAATGACACTGATGTACAGGCACCAAACACTGATTGTAAGCCTAAACTTCACTAAAACTGTAAGCTGTTTCTTCAAATCTGATTGGCTGATCACAATGTTGTCCCAGGATCAACAAAGATGATGACCCAGGGACACGTCGAACTCAGCAAAATCAGGTTCTGCAGCTGTGCATGGCATAAATGTTGACTCTCTATCTCTACCTTTGTTTGAAACATAAAATTAGAAAGTTAATGTTGGAGGTTTTTTTTATGCATTTTAAAATAAATCATTTTACTGACACTAAGATCTAACTATTGCTCATTGCTAGCAAAATTTGAAAGCAATTTATCACTAAACAACAAAAACAACAATAAAGGAAATCTGAACTGAATTAAGTGAATGTGCGCTATTGTTAGCTACAGTAGCTGCTATTAAGCCACTGAAATGTTTTACCTGTTCAACAGAAAAAAGAGTACATCACTCAAAAGTCATACTGAGATATACTGACTCATATTTTCATTTTAGAATGAGCTCTGTCTCTTTCCATTATTTACTGCAGGCTCTCTCCACAATAACAGGTTTCAAAATTTTGACCGCTGGTCATTCCCACAAATGCTGTATAGTAGCCATTTATTTATTATTATTAAAATGTTAATAACAATAATACTAAATATTATTTATATTATTTATGTAAATGCATACATTTATGTAAAACTGTATAATAAAGGTTAAATATAATTTTAGTTTTTATAGTTTAATAATATTTTGATAAGCTTAAACTTGTTTTATTTCAGTTAGTTGCCAACCATTGCTAATTTTCAAGCTTTTAAAGTCGCTCATCTAATATATCGAATGTATTTCTTTAATTAACAAAAAATATATTTGAATAGTTTTAATTATAACAGCTCTGTTAAATAAATATACATTTTAATACAGCTGTGTTGCGCGTGTGCTGTTACATTTGAAAGTAAATGATGTGATTATTTTTGGCTTTTTGTCAGTCAACGGTCACTCTGCTCTCCAACATAATTGCATGATCCCATTAACAATCCTAATCAGTCAACCTCTATCTGCAACACATGGATGTCACTGAAAAATTGACCCCAAACGTGCCTCTGTTCTCTTCAAACAGCTGAGTGACCTGTTTCCAGTCAATTCTCATCACCAACAGCACAACAGCACTCCTTTTGTCGGTAATAAACAGCCACCGGGTTTCCTGTGGTCAAAGAAACACCTCCTTTGCTCACAATATAACTGCTTTATTGCACGCGGACTTAGATTAGAAAGAGTGCTGCAGTGCATTTCTTCTGCTGGATCTTGAAGGCCTCATACAAATGTGTGGAGGCAGAGCTAATCGTATAATTAATCTTCAGCGTTCGTCAGTTCCTGGGATGCTCACTGTTAGGACTATGATCATGGACTGTCATGTTGTCAGGAATTTAAACAGACTGCCACAACCCACAAGCGCTCCCAGAGAGACAACATTGTTGATCTAGCACCTCCCAAAGCTTCTGCACACTTTTCAGACTGCATGGTCTGTCAATCAAAAGATTAGTCCGTGCTGTACTTGAACACAGATGAACACATTTAAATTTTTCTTCCCTACAGGGTTTAGAATTCATTAGTGGGGTACTTTTTATTTTACTCAAACCAGATATCGCGCTTAATTTTATAGATCACCAAAGATTATTGTCTGTCAACAGCTTTCTTATTATGTGCAGTTAACATCTCTTTCAGTTTTTAGTGGGAGGATCTAGAGGGACAGAGAAACCCTGCTGGTGATCGCTGAGTACTGAATTCAGGAACACACTCGATTATATCTATGTCTCAGCTGAATGGTCAACAGGAAATAATATGCACAGAAAAATAGCAATTTGCATGGGAAATATACCACATACTTGTGATGAACATAATGAGGGCACACCCTAAGCGCCCTATTCTAACTTTTGTGTCTTTAATAATTTCAAGAGAATGTGCTAACCCAGAAATGTCACCACTTGCCGTGGCCCAGCTGAATTTATTTGCCGGGAGACATGTTAGCTGTCAATAAGACCAGAGAGCTGTGCTGAGTGACAGATCGGCATAGATTTCCCCATGCAGAGGTCTGGGTTATTGGGATTAGAATCACTTCCTTCCCAGAGACAGTTCTGCTTTCTTGATTATCTCTGCCTCAGAGCAGATAACCTGTCGGGACAGTGCCACATGCCAGACACATGCTGGAAACTCACCAGTCCCTCTCACTCTTGGCTTTGATGCTATTGTGCTGGTAGGATTTGGCTTTGTTTCAGAGGCTCAGGCTTTATTTTCTTCGAGTAGTGTAGTCTTTTTTTCCCCCATGAACCTGAAGTGGTGCTGAACGCTCATAAAGTATTTGATTTACAACATTAAATTTCACCTGTTATGGCCTTCTGTCCACCAAAGGTTCCGCCAACGTGTGAAATAATGTGCTTACATAAATCTGTAGACATTTGGATATTAGAAGGATCTGTCTAGTGCCTCTAGCTTAAATACAGCAGCTCTAGACTACAACATCATAAATTTCAAGTTTTTAAATATGTGTTTGCATAAAAAAAAGAAAATAATATATATATGTTAAAACATAAATATTAGAAATGGCTATACTGTGTACTGATCAATACTCATTGCATAGCTCTTACAGTATGCATTTTTTATCAATTTATATGTTTTGCATAATCCTTTCGGCAACACTGTATAATAATGTCCAGTTGTAAGGCATGTATAAGTAATTAGTTAATAATGAACTAATCATTCACAAAACATAACTATGTGTTCATAAATGATTAATAAGTGATATATTAATGTTTATCTATGTTTTGTAGATAGAGTTATAAATCATTTACAAGTGAATGTTGTAAATGATTAGTTCATCATTAACTAATCACTTGTAAATGACTTGTAAATGACTTATACATAAATTGCTAGATATCACTTATTAATTGCTTATAAATGTTTTGTAAATGATTAGTTCATCCTTAACTAATCACTTATGAATGGCTTGCAACTGAACATTATTATAGTGTTACCAATCTTTCTTTCTTTCTTTCTTTCTTTCTTTCTTTCTTTCTTGTTTTTAATTAATTTGATTAACATAAGAACATTTGAATGAATATTATTGTTTTTTTTTTTGGGCATTTATGAATTATTTTAATGTTTAAATTAGGTGCTGGGCATCCGGCCAGAGGAGAACTGGCCCCAACTAAGTCTGGTTTCTCCCAAGGTTTTTTTTCCCCATTCTCTCATGGATAGGGTTTTGGTTCCTTGCTGCTGTCGCCTCTGGCTTGCTTGGTTGGGGACACCTAATTTCGAGTGATTATCGTCGTTTTGATTACAGAGACCGTCTCTGCATTTGATAAATAAATAGTCTAATCTCGTCATTATACATTACCATCACTCTATTCTCCTATTTGATACCGTTCAGTACTTTGCTACAGTCTGTATTTTTGAAAGCATTATATAAATAAAAGTGATTGATTGAATGTTCTTGTCAACCTTTAGTTAGCTTGTTTATGGCTGACATTGATCCAAAGTGTTGTACAGTACCCAATCACCCCCCCCCAACACTTTTTAAATCTTCAAAAACATTTTGTTTTCTTTCTCAATATAATGACATTTTATTTGTATTTTTTTTACACTTGTATATAGGATATGGTGTTAATTTAACATAATCATATTAATGGCACAGTTGAATATTATTTGTAATGTTATTGGAGATATAAACATTTATACATATTATGTAAGTATTATATAAGCCTTTAAGGCATGCTACACTTACTGAGTGAATTAGTGAAATGGTGCATTCTTGTGTAGCGTGGGAGGGCTCAAAAGAGGCAGCACTCAGATAGGCTTAATGTAGGACCGTCTACTTAAGCCAATGGCAGCTCTCTCTGCTTGAGTGTGTGCTGAGATGGGACTGCCTTCAACTTCTAGATGGAGATAAAGGGGTCATGCCACGGACTTCTCCTCCAAAGTGTGTCAGAGGTTGATGAGAGGTAGAATCGTCTAATCAACCCTGAGTGGAGCCTCTTCAATGTTATTGTTTATCCGGATGATTGCAGACTCTTATCCCACAGCCTCATGTCATTATGCTCTTCCTCAAATAGCAGCTCTTTTATGCCATTTTTTCTCTATTCTTGCTGCTTTTCAAGCTCCCAAATTCAACCTGATTTATTTCTCTCCCCAGCCTTCGTTCTATTGGGTCTGTAGATCTTTTTATTGAAATGAATGTTACATTTAACCCCCTTCATCCACTCTTTACATCTTTAATGCTCTTTAACTTAATTTGTGCATCAGAGTATGTATGTAAAACTTCTTTCCCACATCCCCAGGAGTAGATAAATCATTAGGGAGGAATGAGAATTGAGGACAGCTGTTATAATCATTCATTCATTTTCCAGCATGTGCAGGAAACTCTAGATGTACTAATGTATTTAAAACTCCACAATGACCTTGATAGTGATGTGTATCCATTTTGGAGCAGCTTGAGTTTTTGGCTCAAACTAACTGTTCTGACATGATGGCCTTGTTTGGCAGTCACCCCTTGTCCAAACAAGGACAATTCACCCAGACAAGATCTTCAACTTGAAAGGTGACATTATTTAACACCCTAAGTTCAAGAAAGAAAGAAAGAAAGTTTTTTTCTTTCTCAAATAATCATTTTTATCATTCAACACCTTAGATTCACAGCGTTCACATAATGTGACCCAACGTCACAAAACCAGCCATGTTTTTTTTTTTAAAGTGAGATTTATACCTCATCTGAAAGCTGGATAAATAGGCTTTGCATTGATGTATGGTTTGCTAGGATAGGATAATAGCTGGCCGAGATGCAACTATTTGGAATCTGAGGTTGCAAAACAAATCTGAATATTGAGAAAGTCACATTTAAAGTGGTCCAAATGAACTTCTAGCAATGCATATTACTAATGAAAAATTCTGTTTTGAAATATTTGCAGCATAGGAAATTTATAAACCATCTTTATGGAACATGATCTTTACTTAATATCCTAATAATTTTTTGGCATAAAAGAAAAATCTGAAATCATTTGGACACATACAATGTATTTTTGGCTATTGCTACAAATATAACTGTGCTTATGACTGGTTTCGTGGTCCAGGCTCACAAATGAATATGCATTCAGACAGCAAAACATATTCACTCTACACTAACCTTGAATGTATTCCTTCTACATTATGTGACACTTCACCAGTCTTTAAACATAGAAGCAGAAACAAGTACCTGGAATAGTTTTAACGCTTTTTTGTGCAGGTACAATGACGGAGGACAGCTGTTTTTCTTCTGTAAGTGCTTGACTGGGTGTGGGTGTCTGTGCTTCGTTCATGTAGAACTAAATCTTTTAATTTGCTTTTAGTGAATGAATACTTTTAATACTTATCTAAGATGCACTGCCATTTTATTAAACATTGCAGTACTATTTCAATTCTGTAGGCAACCTTGTATCGTATTCAGTTACTCAACAATCCCCCTGTCTATTCAGTGTTTGCCCAAGTACATTATCAACACATGCTTCCTTCCCATAAGTGTCGATTTAGTGAGCTGAGAATTGAGACTCTGAGATGGGTTTGACATTGAACAACTCAAGTCATGTTTTGTTGCTCTGTGTTGCTTGTGACAAAACGGCGGTCAGCCAGGTCCAGACACCAAGGGATCCTAAATATGTCTCAGGGACATCTAATCTCCTCTATTATTGATGCGGTTCCTGGCTTGTTATGGATAGTAAAAAAGGGACCTTTCATCAAGCAAGCTGATTGATTTTCAATTACTTCATCATCTCGTTTCTTCAGCTCTCTATAGTCATTATGGTGACGGTACGTCTTATTTACTTCTTTAGGGTGACATCTAATTAATTCAACCACTCCGGAGATGGAATTCATCCAATCCACCCCTCAATGGTGCCTAATGAGGAAACATTATTAATTCACCTCAGACAGGAAATTACCCAGGTCGTGCTTTTTTTAGATGCCACCTGTTAATATAAGTAACTCATATGTAATATTATTTATCAATCTGGGGCTGGATTCAAGAAACATACTTGAAGGGATAGTTCAGCCAAAAATGTGACTTACTACATTTCTGGGCCTGGAAACATTTCGTTTACATTGCTGTCTATATGGAGGGTCAGAAATCTATCGGATTTCATAAAAAAAAATATCTTAATTTGTGTTTCGAAGATAAACAAAGGTTTGGAACGACATAAAGGTGAGTAATTTGTGACAGAATTTAGATTTTTGAGTGTACTACACCTTTAAGGAATACACTTAAGAAAATTGCTAAATTCTGTGTTATTTTTAATATGGTCTAAAGCTTAAGAAGCTGAATTTCTTAATGGAATGTTCTTTTTAAAAAAAATCAACATACATAACCTTGTAAAATTACAAAAATCTCCAATCTCCAAAAATCTCCAACTTACCGGTAACTCTCAAGATGGAGCGGTCTGTTGCATTCATTTGCGCTCCATTTCTCTTAAGCTCTCTCTAGAGTGAATGCATCCCATATTTGAGCGTGTTGCTACAGTCAACACGTCCTGTGTAAGGGCACTCTCATATGTTGTGCTAAGAATTATGCTAAATATTATAAAATTATAAAAAAGACAACTAAATCAATGGTGCCACTTCAGAGCATTTATTCAGAACCCTTGTAAAAGTAATACAAATTATATGTAGCTAGTGTTATATTATTTTGCATTTCAAACAACCCAGTAAACATTTTGCTTTTAATCATGCACTCATGATGTTACTTTTGTATCGTATTGTTTTATATTATATAGAGCATAGTAACAGCATACAGCCTGTCATATTCAAAATGTTTCA
>JAUMHE010000053.1:15892607-15908441 GCA_032359235.1 Enteromius mattozi | reverse complement strand
ATTGTGATAATAAAACATTATAGTTTTTTATACTTACCCATACTCTCCTGGTGTATTTACCTAGATTCACAAACTTATGCTTAGCTTGTAAGAAGTACTAATACCAGAGGTGTGTAATAGTTTATATAACTTGTCGAGAGACATAACACTAGAATCCGGTGCTCCACCCTTACAGAATTTGAGAGCTGTAACTCTCGAGAGGGCAAGGGGCGCTACATATATATATATATATATATATATATGAATGAAAAAAGTACAAAAGTTGTACTACAGTGTATTTAGATAGTAATATGTTTTTTGTAATCTGACAAAAATGCAAGTAGAGACACTTCCACTTGGCTTAGTCTTGGTCTTTTTTGTGTGTAAATAGTAGGAATGACAATAGTAGAGAGAAAATATTTGTCTTATGTGTAACAGGTTGTTGAATACACATCCTCAACATTTAAAGTCATACCACATACTGATATCCACACTTGTGCTTTTAAAGCAAAACTCAGCTGTTTGTGACTTAACTTCTAATCTACAGACAACAGCTGTGTTTCAGTCAGCTCTTATTAGAGCAGAGGCCATCATGATGACCAAGGTCTGTGAAATATCATAATGTGTGTAAAATTCTAAGTTTGGCCTGATCCACAGGTAATGATTGAAATCTTCAGAAGGCCAAACTGCCTTTAATTTTTGGAAAACATAATATTTTAATCTCAATTTAAATGCAGCTTTGAAAACTCCGAAGTATCGGCACTGAGCATTTGTTTGTAAACGGTAATTTCATCTGTTCTCATGAGAAATAGCACTGACATATGCTCAATGTCTACTCATTATCACAAGGGTAATGAATCATACATCCCTATTTTATTTTTAAGACACATTTTTAAAAAGACAAGTTTGTCTCTTCTTCCATCCCTCTGCCTTTCCTCTTTTGACATACTCTCCCTCTCTCTCTCTCTCTCTCTCTCTCTCTCTCTGTCTGTCTGTCTCTCTCTCTCCCCCACTCCACCCCAGGGCCCAGTCATAGGGGAGAATGTGTGGCTGGGAGATAAAGAGGCTTGTCGCACCGCTTGATAGCCATTCGCTGATAAGATCTAGTTGCTGTCCATCAGGCTAGCTCATAGCAATGGCTGTCAGTGGTGTCCTAGGAAATTTGTCAGATGCACAAGCCTGTCATATCACTGACATCCCATAAAGAGCACCTACACAAACAGGTCTTTGGTGGGATTCATTACTCTCTGATGGCTGCTGGATGAAAGGGGGAGACATCACAGTAATGACCCTTGATAGGCATTGTTTTTAGGCAACAAAGAGAGCAGAAAACAGTATTTTGGATGTTTGATTTTGACAGCCAAAACATCCTCTGACATATCTATTTAACAAGGTTTTGAAATGTGTTGAGTTTATGCTTATTTATGAGTAGGATATGTCTTTTTGTTATTGCATTCTGTCAAAATAGATCACAGTTTGGTGTTAATCTTGCAAGCATTACTTCTGAGAATGTTTAATAGCAAACCTCTAACCTCTGACTAACACCCATACAGTAGTCTGGAGTCAATAAGCAAAGATGCACTGAACTGAGGTACAAAACATTTGTATTTTGTATTTTAAATAAATGTTGTTTTTAGCTTTCTATTAACTTTCTGTTATTTGTTATTTACTCTTTTTTTGTTGCGGTGTTATGGGTTTCACTAAAATGTAATACGAAAAATAACACTGTATGGTCCATATGGATCCACTAATGATATATTGACTTAATTTTCTTATTTGTCCTTAATTTATTGTTATTATTGTTATTATTTTAAAGAGAGATATGTTGCCTTTATCATTGCTGTGAAGTTCTAATGCATATCAACCTCACAGTTTCGCAGAAGACACATCTGTCCTCGTGCATCAGGACCAGGTTAAACTGCATCATTGTTCATCTCCTCCTCCAGACAAGGCATTGTCCCTGTCTAGTACTGCAAGGCCAGTCTCAACAATGAACCTGTCATCTTTGTATTGTCACTCTCTGCATTTTCAACATAGTGCATCTCAAACCTCATTCTCACCCAGTCCTCTGAATTTCCAGTCTGTTGTGTAAGAGACAGAGCAAGAAACAATGGGCATCCTCAACCCGCATCTCATATATAAAGTACCACAATTGCTTTAATGTTTCTGAGGGCGTAATCTCTCTACACCATAACCTTTAATATATGTGCCATTAGAACGTGTCTGGTATTTCACCTAAACTCAGAAATAGATGAGGATAATGGCACAGGCAGCGGACACATTTAGAGGCAGCTGCTAACACAGCAGGTGTGCCCTCATCTGAATCGCCCTCAAATCAATGCACAGGGCTGCCTACCGCAGAGCAGCGCTCTAGTTAGCTAGGGCAAAATGATTGGGACGAATTCTACAGTTTCTCTCTAAATCTGTTTGTCCCGTGGTCTCCAGAGAGAGCCGTGTAGGGGCTTGGATAAGCTCTCTCTGTGTTTTACTCTGAGACGCCTCTTTCTGTTAATTACCTGTTCCCCTGAGAATCCACAAGAATGCAGGCTTCGTTTAATAATAGGAGCAACATTCATCATGGGTCAGTGTGACGATTGCTGTTTTTATGTATTTTTTTGTTTCCTGTTCCCTTTTAGCAAGTGCTAGGCAGAAAATATTTATATTTATGTATATTTAAGTTAATTAAGCAATATCTATAATACACCATTATGCTATTGATATAGCATGATATGAGTGAGATATCAAAAACACATAATTAATATTGCATAACTTAAGTTTCAGATTACATTCAAACAGATTGTTCAGTTTGTCTTTTTCTCATTGGAGATTGAAAGCTAAACTGAAACATACAAATGTACATTGTAATTTAATTTCAAATGTATAACTCATTGTTAGTTAATGTTACCTAATGAAACTTTATTATAAAGTTCATTCATTCATTCGTAAGCTTACTTTTTAATGATTTTGTTCCGCTTTAAATTCTGCATTACTGACAGAAGAGAAAGAGTGTGTATGTGTGTGTGTGCGTGTGTGTGTCTTTTTATACCAGCATATCCACGACTAACTTGCAATCAGAAAGAGCAATTTTTAGATCTTTGCATGTGTGTTAGGAGAGCACTGGCATCCCAGATCGAACACATTGTCTTCCATACTGAGCATGTTAATTGCCTCTGAGTCAATATGTTCCCCCTCTCGTCTGTGCATGTGTTCCCTCCTCAGCTCAAGAGGTGAAGCAGGAGGCCATATGAGAGCCCCAGGTAGCCTACAACATCATGTGTAATGATGGTTTTAATGCTGTTTATACAGCATTGTAGATTGCTGTGAGGTTGTTAATATATGTTTAAAAAGCATGCAAATCATTAAGATAATTTCCTGAAAGTGTGATATACTGTATGTGAATGGTTAGACTGAGCTCTTGTAAACAAATCAAGAGCACTTTTTTCTGCATGTGCTTCCTTTGAAAAGGATTATGTTTTTGCCTCCCACATATATATATATATATTTTTTTTTTTTGACTCTCAGCTTTTGTCATCAGCCTTCAGGATGCTGTTTGAATAATGTGAGAACAAGGAAATAAAAGTGTTTAAAAAGACCTTTAGAATGCAGAGTTTTTGACTGGGGCAGGAATTTCTTCTGTCTAGACATGTTATGATGCCAAGTAAAACAAAATCAAAGACAACTTGGGTAGTCACCTAAAACAACACTTCAAATAGTCACGGATCATTCACTGCATACTTTCTCTGCTCTTATATATATTTTTTTTTTTATTGATGTATGATTTCCTGAAAATGAATTACATGAATCGTGGAAGGCACTATAAAGCAAACATGAATTGACACGAAAGGTTAAATATTTATTTAATCATGTCCTTCTGTATTTAATCTTCAGTGTAAACTGATGCTCTTTCAGTGGCATTCTTGACTCAAAGAAGAAATTTTATTCAGAAGTGCTGTATTTTATTTATATTGTATTAAGTTGTTAAAAAGTTATTCAAACAGACTCTCTCACAAGCCACACAAATTCAGCACAACTCCAGATGATGCTTTCATAGATAGAAAGATATAGATAGATAGTCATTGCTTTGAGTGCTGCATCATGTTTGAAAAAGGACATAATTATTTTCCAGTTTATATAACAACTATATTTTGGACTACTGACAAAGACTGCCCAGTCTCTTGTCTAAAGACTCTGAAAGGATTTTTTTTAATGATTTTTGAAAGGAAAGAAATTGCTGAATGAATGCCTCGTTTGCTTTCTTTTTGTTTTCACAGCCGGGGATTTTGACCTGTGATGTATGTCAAAGCAGAAACTTTAAAACTTCAATGCCAGGGTAATATATTTCTAATTCCCTGCCTGGGTAAATCACTGACAGAGAATTGGATATTAATTTTCAGACTCTAAAGAAGCCAAAGAGTGAATTATGCTTCATAAGATGGATTACTGAACGGCATGACGGTTGGTTTTATTGCTGTAAGGGAAAAGAGACTTTTTTCACCCTCTGTATAATTGATTAATCCAAAGTGCAAGCAACTGTGTAACTGCAAAGGTGTGATTTCTTCTTCTTCTTCTTCTTTATAGACAGATTACCAATGTGAGTAGCTACCAGCCTGCATGCCAATATGAAATGTTTATTTATTGATGCATACAAAATAACACTAAAGGTTGGAGGGCTGGAGTTGGTTGTGGCCAGGCAGTCGAAGCGGGGGAGAAAAACAGCAGGACAGGAAGTGTAATTCCAAATCCAATCTTGCTCAGAGGGCAGTACAAATGCACCATTCAAATGGAACAACTGAACCAAAACCCAAACCAAGAGTTTAGATAACAGAGCGAGGGCTATACTCAGATGAGTGTGCACAGGAAGACTGCAAAACATTGCCTCATGTTCCACCTCCTCCCTCTGTAGTCAATAGTTAGACTATTCCTCCCACCACTCATTTGTCTATACCAACTCTAGCTGCATTAGCTTTGAGAATGTTCTCCTCTGATACGAGCCAGATAGTCTTAAAGCTCCTTAAAATTAACCTCATTTGCATCTGACGGCAATTTGCATCGAAAGCAAAAGTTATTATAGCAAAATCACTGTGTTCTTGGTGGAATTGCTACTTCAAATTCAAATTAGTCCCATGGTCTTTTTATGTTTTTCAATTCAGAAATTATTCCAGGGATTTACTGGTTTAGTTGTAAGACTAAAATCACAAAAAATAGTGGGAAGTGGTTGACAAACTGTGTGATGGTGTTGTTGGGGGGTGAGGAAACTTTCACTTTCACACTTTCACATCTACTGCATTGACAATAGATATGAAAAGCAGTGAACCAACAAATTATTATGTTTCTCCTGCAAAGCAGTATTACTTTTTATTTATTTTATTGCAATGTAAGAGACATATTTGTATAAAAATACTAAAATGTTTCTTTATTTCTGCAACCGAATCTATACAGACTATAACAGTAGGTTGTAGGCCTGACACAAAATGTTAATTTGGTTTAATTATTTTGTTGTTCTTTAGGAGGAAGAAGAAGTAGTAGTTGAAAAAAACACCACTAAAGTGCCTTATTGAGCCTTAATTGTAACAGGGCTGAGGACAATACCCTACCCCCTGCCTGAGAATAGCTCTTTGAAAATGTGAACGCTAAGATAAACTTCATTAAACATTTAATATTGCTGCTGCTTGGCTTATCTGAAAGCACACCATTTTGACATTAGGGCCGTGACATGCTATCAGTTGTACATTGTGTCTTAGCAGTTAGCTGTTCCATTTTGTCCTCAAAGCTCATCCCTAGATTTTCCAGATCAAGGCCTGGTGACATTTGCCCAAAGGATTTGGTGAGAGAGAGAGAGAGAGAGAAACAGCTTTATCCTGCCAGGCCCAATGGAAGACCTTGGTTGGTCACAGAGCACAGACCCAGGGTCAGCTCTCTGATCACAGCAACCCATTTTAAGAATAGGGAAGGTTGCAGATACAAGCTAGCAGGGTATCAGCAGTTGTAAGACTGGTTTAAGCCAATAAAGATTCAGTTCAGTGTTAAGCTCAGAATCTAGAATGTTCAAAAGTTTGGGGTTGGTAACAAAGCTTTGAATTGTGTCGATGAGATTAATGTCAGTGAAAGATGATTCCAGTGTTTACATTATTGATCGCCAGTCAATCATAATTAAAATGTGCATTAAACATAAAGACTCTTCGGTCTTTATATTATTCTGTAATTTCTAATGAGCCATGTGGGTTGAGTGAGCAGAATAACGATTTATACATAAATGAGCTACTACTTAAGACGTAGGGCACATGCAGTGTATTATTCATTTATTAAAATTAATGTTTCATGCAGTCTAGAGAGGGGTCAAAATTATTCAGCTCACATTGCTTTATTCATCTAATTTTAAGCAACCGTTTAAAGCTCAGCTGTATTCAAATGTTTCGTTACAAATCATGCAATTTTCATCAGGGATCATATTGACTGCATGTTGATGAGAGAGAGAGGGAGAGAAAAGCAGGAGCTGGATGAGAGTATCTGTGATCATGTGAGAGCTACTTCAGTACACCTACTGTTTGAGCACCTAAAAATAAGTTCTATATAACAAGTAAACAATGAGTCTTTAAGACGCATTTTTTACATTGATTTATTTGTCAATAATGATATATATATATATATATATATATATATATATATATACACATACATATTTTATTTGTATTTTTTTTATTTTCTAGTACCATCTGTCTGTTCTGTAAATTTCCTGAAACTATAATTTGGGACAGATGCCAGAAATAATTTAAGCCCTCAAATGGCACATTATCAGTCTATGTGCAATTGTCTCCCTCTGCATATTTGGCGTTACACATGACCAGCTGACATTATTTGTTCAACATTCCATAACATTATAAATGGTAATTACTCCGAAATTGTTTTGGGGCTTTCGGAAGTGTTGAGAAATTCTTATTGATGTAAACATCTATTAAATTATATTTTACGCAGTAAAGGCCAATTCTTTGGAATACAAGTGCAAGAAGTTACACAGTAGCTCAAAGAGCGTGAGTTTTTGGCAGTCTAGAGCTCTGCTTTAGGTCTTGAGTGGCTCACCGACAAGGTTCCTGGGGATCAATGGAGCAGGAGTGGAGACAGACTGGAGACAGGAGATAATTGGGCAGAACAGGATGTGGTGTGGCACCATGGCCGTCCAGGGGGCTTCAGCACTAATCCATGCCTCCCGTCAGGGGTGAGACTGGGGAATGACTATCTCAAGCACTCCCCTGGCACTGGCTCCTTTGGGAAACTCTGTCAGTCAGTTTCTCTCTAAGCATCTGTCAGCCTTCTCATCTGACTTTTTTCAGCTATGTCCTGCTCTGAGATCCTTCCTTATCATATCCTCTGACCTCTGGTGGCACCGAGAAGATCAAGATAGAGGATCAGGTACTGGATGCTGGCTTGGTCATTAGTGGATAGAAGAACTTGCTATTCCCTCTCCTTGTTGTTGTTGAGTACAATTGCTCAAAGGGGTCAATTACGTGACAGGTAGCACTTTGTAAGATCCAATTTGATTCCTCTATATGAGTAATGGAACAGAGACAGAAAAATAAAGTGACACCACAGTCGTTGAAAGTTTGAGGCACACGGGAATTATTGTCCATTATTAGAGAACTTCTTGTTGGTTATTCTGAATAGAAGGGAGAAATCCAATCAGACCCCTGCTGAAGCTCTTTGAGAAGTTTAATGAGTTACTTACATTCATTGGGTTCTCCCAACTAAACTAAAACCTCATGTGAATCCAAAAAGATGCTAACATGGGAGAAGAGCAAATGAATTCAGAATTGTTATTTTGTATATTGGTTGAAATTGATTTGATCCCGTGTCAAATGACTTGATGCTCTGAGTCTTGGGACTGTAGGCCTCAGCTGTATCCTGTGGGGTTCTCGGGGATCTTAGTGACATCTCAATTCAAAGTGGCACCATTTGGATTTTAAAGTGTGGCCAATGTTTCTGTCAGGCCACCCAGACCTCCCTCGGCATGCAGAATATTTATCAGGGAACATTTTGCATTTGTATGAAATCAACAGAGGAAGGAGCCTGATGAATGTATGTATGTGCTGGCTCCACTAATTCACCACTGTTGGTATTATCTCTCTCTCTCTCTCTTTCTCTCTCACAGCTTTCAGGAATGGGCAGGAATTTTAAATATCCTCCCTTGGCCAAAGGCTTCATGATTGACAAGTGTCATACTGTCTTTCCCTTTCTTTCTCTCTTGCTTTCCCCACTAGTTCATGAAATGATATTGTATATTCTAATTACAAGAACAGTTTTAATCTGTTTTTGCTTTGAAGCAAATTTATACACTTTTAAATTTAGTACACCTTAATAGCTTTTCTCTCTCTCTCTCTCTCACTCTCTCTCTTTTATTTATGTATTTTAATTACGGCGAGGAGGCTGAGAGGTTACAAAACACAACATTGTTACAGTAGAATTCACCTGCTAATGTAATCAACTCCAACGTAAAGAGAAGCCCTCTTTCTTGCAGCATTCACAACAACGAGCAACACTTCATGAAATCTGTTTATTGGTTCAAATTGGTCGATTGAGTTTCTGCTTCTGATTGAAAACAAAGCACTAGGATTGTCTTTGTGTGTCCTTTAATGTCATTGCCAGCCTCTTGTGCGATGCTGCTTATGTCTTGATGTGATTACCGTCAGTGGTAGTCTCTTTGAGATGCAGAAAATTAGATTTTCAAAGAAAGAATATAAACCACGTGAACCGTTTGACAGCAGTGAGTGAGAATAAAAAGACCGGGTTTCAACCGAATGTTAGACTTTATGTTAGAGGCTGCAAGGTGACATTCAATGCAGAAACAACAGGTTTTCCACATAATGCAAATCTGTTCATAGTAACATACTTCTCACAGTTTTTTTTTCCTTCCAACATAAGGTGTTTCTAAGCTAGGGAGAATGATGTTGTGCTGACGCTCCTGCCCTGCATTTCTGCCACTATGTAGCAATGCACTTTCGATCTGAACAACTAACTTTCCACCCTCCTTACATTTCCTATATCACATCTTCCTACAGTCATCCATGTGGCTATTTATAGTGCCACATTAATTTACTGCACATGGGACTCTGAGGGCCACATGGCCGTTCTTTTCCTCTAGCAACTTCATTGCATGTGGTTTCAGCCCTTTTATTGGTTTCCAGTACGCCCTGTTTTTGCTGGAGGAGTTATGAGCCGTTCATGGATGGAAGCCCAGTCCCAGGCAATGGCACTGCATAGGTTTTGAACGCATATGTGGAAAGTTTGAGCAAAATATAGAAAAGAAAATAGTGAAACTTGCAAAGGAAGTATGTAATCCAAGACTTTGAGTAGCCTTAACTGTTTAGATGACCTGCAGAGGTTGTGGGAGAGCTTACTGCCAGTCCAAATCAACATATCACTTGCCCCAAGGACAGATGAGGTGGCATTTCAGTCTGAATTTCTGTGCTAACCAAGGTCACCCCTGTTGGCCCCAGATTTCAGGGAAAACTGCTTAGAGAAAGTGGTCTGCCACATTGCGGGAGGCTTGTATCTTGTTTTTAATTAATTTGAGACACAAATACTGAACTTTACTGAACATACAAACCCTGCTATGATGACGAATCAAATCGTCTCTCTGTTTTTAACACGAGAGAGTATGCTCGCTCCAGGCCCACATTACCATTTCACCCTTCTGGGAGCCAACATCTGGAACTGATCCTCTAACTGCTTGGAGAATTGAGCATCAACCATTAAAACACACACACACACTCACACATAGAAGAGAACTTCTAGTTTCTGTACAAATGCCTTCCAAACCAGCAGTCGTTGACACATATGCTTATTTATAGCTCTTAAATCCATTCTGTTTCTTCTCTTTTTGCCTTACTTACCCCAACACACACAAGCCCACAGGCATACGTCTAGACAGGAAACATTGATCATACATTGAGAATAAATTTACCAAGAATACATCAATTGCTCACCCTCATGTCTTTGCAAACCTGTATGAATTTATTTCATTAGCAGAACACAGAAAAACATATTTTGAAGAATGCATTTTTGTCTTTTACTTTCCTTTGCTTTGTTTTATGTCAAAGCAATGAGAGTAAATGCTGACAGAATTTGCATTTCTTGGGGAACGTTTTCTAAATTTCACATGGTAGTTTCAGGGAATCAATCCATTCACAGAGTCGTTCAGTTGCACTTGATTTGTCTGAACCCACAGGTATTTACTTCTGAGGTTCCTTAGCTACACTTTAGCTTAGTGAATGGTGTTCCCAATTATAGGTTTGAATGCACAAATGCAGTCTTTCAAGGATTAAATATTTTGGGGATGATTTGTTGAAGATGACAGTGCTGTTTACAGTCAGCAAACACCACAGCGAGGTGGATGAAAACTGACAAATGATGAATAGATTACTGCATCTCTCATCTTTACTCCACAAAAGATTATTCACAGTGTGAGTCTGGTAATCACTCTGCTAACAGGCCTTAGAGCAAATGCCTCCTCTGTTCACATAAAGCCAAGGCAGTGGAGCATCCTTTGTTTACTGTTCAAAACTCCTGCCATCATCTATGTACAATCTAGAGATAGCCTTCCTCTCTGCCCTCGGCCACCTCTGCTCTAATCAGCATAAAAGCTCCCTAAGAGCTCAAAGATGAAGAGAATTGGCCTCAATTACACAGGTAATGACATTGTTTTCGCTAAGATACTTAGGGGAACTGGTGCCAGCAGCAACCTGAATCTATACCAGAGTCATTACATGATCTTTAATGTAATCAGTAGCGCCTTCCTTTGCAGGTTGGAGTTCCATCACTGCTCCGATGAGGGAGAAAGAGGGAAAGTGGATTTAGGTAGTAGTTTCCCAGCACTAGATATAAGCACATGGGTTGCATAGCCATGTCTTTATTCAGACACACCAATCTCATGTGGATGGTGGAATGTAACACAAATGCTGTACTGATATCAGCTGAAACAGGGAAATGGCGAAGCATTATAAAAACCTAGTGGCTTTTGGTTTCCCACAGAGAGGAAAATAGAACAAGTAACTGGTTAGTCAATACTCCCATTTCTCACTTTTTTTATCTCCTAACTGCATGAATAATGGCTTCCCTTTATACTTTACTGTTTATATAGCACACTGTAAAAAATATTAGATTATATTGCATAAACATACAAAAAATAAATAAATAAAATAACTGAAGTTGATTTTGTAGTTTTTACTGAGCACTTACTCTTAAGTTCTAACAACATTTTCTAGAACACAAAAGGATTAAAATTTACTTGTTTGAAAAACAGCTTATGAATCACACAGAAACGTTTTGAGCTGCTTTTACACATTTTCAAAAATGTGTCTTTTTTTCTTCTTTTTTGAAACACAAAGCCAAGAATTGCAAACACAAAATGCAAAATGTCTCGTATCTCTTGCAAAATGATGCACTGCATTAAAAATATCACAAACACATCTTAAAAGCAAACATTTGCAAATACATTTGCCATTATATTATTCCATGATACAGTAGAACAACCAATGTGTTTTTTATTGTTGTTATTTTTATACTTTTTAGTCACACCAACAAGCTCAGAGCTGTAAGTTCTAGACCTATGATGCCATTTGGACTATCACGCCATTTTGTAATTCCGAAATGACAACATTTGACATTCTATTCTATCTAAATTATGGATTTCTATGGCAACTCTATCAATGCCAAAGCCCTCACATGCTCCTGAACTCGTAATTACAACTTGTAAACCAGTGACAGACATACCACGTGTCCGCCGCCAGGTTCATTTTGGCCCTACTTAGGTGCTACTTCTGAGTCTGACAACATGGAAAGCTATGAGTAAAATGTCACGTGTTGCCATCACAGAATTGCGGTAATTACGAAATGACCTGAAGGCAACTTTATTCTAGGTCTTCACCTTCTTCTAAACATGCACTGAATGAATACTTAATATTGTTATACTTTTAACTGTACTTTACTAGTTTTATTTAAATTAATATTGATTTTGTTGTTATGCTTTCACAGTGTGGACAGACAGATGTGTGGTTTAAATAATAGCAGAGACACATTTTAATGCAATGTGTGCTTTCAGAACACAATAGAAGAAGAAAACAAAGGGATGATTCTCTACAGTCTTCGTGACAGAAAGATGGACAGAGTTTTTGGTGTGAGTGAGGTTAAAAGTATGAGTCAGTATTCCTATCAGCACTGTGTCAGCCTCTCCCAGACACTCCAGCAGACAAGCTTTATTAAAATATACCTTGCCTCTGCCAAGGTTATGCCAGTGATAATCTCTGCAAAACTTTCTACCACTATGCACAGCCGACTGAACGGCAATTTCAAAGATTACAGATCTTGTCATACAAAATATCATCATTCGCTCCAAACTGAAGAAGTTTTCTGAGAGCAAAACATCTAAATGTTCCCCAAACACAGCGTTTCAGAACGTGCGCTTTAAATAACTGCCATTCATTACAGACAGGTCTGACAACCACACTGCTGTTGTTGGTTATTTGGCATGATTCATTTTTTTTTTATAGTCTGTAGTCATTCTAATAATATGCTGTGTGTAAATATGCTTGTAATTGACAACCTAATTGATTTTTAATCACATATTGATGTGTTTTCTATGTTCAGTTCCTCCTTAGGCAGTCTCTTGTTTCCAGCCGTAAAATTGCGGTTATATATTCTGAATCTCAAGTATAGTGATGAAAATGTCTGCTTTCAGCATTTGACATGCATGGCCTGTCTAATGCACTGCAATGTTCTATACTTAGAACAGAAGAAACAGTCTTTCTGTTTGGCGTGAATCAGCGTGCCTAGTAACCCGGCACACTGAACTGTCTGTAAGGCATCCATCCGTGACATTTGTTTGATGATGTTCTCTCCTCTGTCAATGTGTTTTATAATTATGGGTATTTTGCAGAGGCTGTTGGCTCAATAGAAACTCAGGTTAGCATCTTTAATGCACAGAAACACCTTCACAGTCATTTTGCATCATAATTGCAATCGCATGACCGCATTAATCTAGCGTTTGCGCAATAAGCGTAGCTTGTTATCCATTTAGCGAAATCATGTAGTTACTCATTTTTTTGTAGGCCTACGTGTGTGCAATATATTATAAGACTATTTTTGTTTCTGTACCAGCTGTAAATAGCCGTACCCTTGAGGGTTGGGACGGGCTAGAGTGGCTTCCTCCACATAGTGAAATAATTACTACGGTTCAAAACGGTATGAGATTTGATTGCATGTTTAGTATGTTATTCCACTGAGAGGCACTATGTAATTTAGAAACTGATGACAATATTGCTTTCTCCTCAGAGGAGAAAAAGAACATTTGTATCTGTTTTTTTTCTGGTGTTTATCCAAGATGGTGACCCAAAAAAGACGGGAAATTACACATGAGAATGGAAAAAGAAAAAAAAAAATCATGTGCAGCACTGGTAATTATCCATAGAGAGGGACTCACTGGTGTCAGGTGATGCTGGGTGGCTTCACCGAAGAATGCTTGTGAAGTATCACCCATGTCTGATGGTTTCCAAGTAACATGCTGGCCTGATCAAAGCTATGGCCGTCAAGTCATATCAGGAGCAGTCAAGAGTGGAGAACAGGTTCTGGCTAATGAATGTCAGGGAATGTAAAACATGTCCAATGGACATTTGGTCAAAGCCTCATGTTGCCTCTCAGCACCCCACCTCCCACAAACCCATCAGATGGAGCCATCCAGCACCCCATCGTGTGTATATCCTGCGTCAGGAGGGGGACCGTCTGCAGACAGCAGGGGGACCAGGCTGTACTGAGGAAGGAGAGGCATTCTCAAAGCTCACTGAAGCAGCGATGCATTTCCCCCCTGGCTAGCTGAGTTTAGAGAGCCCCCGTAAACAATGACAGGGGGCCATCATACATGCCCTCTGAGGGCCAGGCACAGAGATAATCATCTGATAGTGATGACGGGACTATTACCAGAGTGCTTTCATTCTCCTGCTCCAGTACACAGCCCTGTGTGTTTCCATCTCTGTGACACAGAGCTCAGATTGCAGTGTTTAAGCCTGTCCGTTTTGTTTCTTTGTATTCTAAGCCTTGCAATGAGCTGGTGAGTTTATACATGCTTTTCTATTTTTTTTTTTTTTGTTGTTGTTTTTTTTTTTTTGCTGCGAATAGAGAATCTGAAATCCCACACTGTATGGTTTCCAACAGGGTGTGCCATCATGCATTATGGTGCATGTGGAATCACTTGTGCTGAGAAAAAAAAAGAAGAAATGTGAGGTCTCTGTCGAAAACACATAAAGGCTGTCAGAGCTAATTGTGCTGCGTCTTTGATCTGCTGCTGCTATCGAATCTCAACATTTCAAGCAGCGTGTGAAAGCTTGATATTGCTCAGAATGGATCACTTTTGCTCCAGGCAGTAAACTTAGACTGCATGCAAATGCCTCAGCAGTCAATAAGTCCATGTGGTATGTCTCACGTGGCATGAGCAATATCCCAAATTACTCCGCACGGACCTCTTGACTTCTCAATGCGATGACAACTCCAGTCATGAGGCCAAATGAAATAGAGGGATTTACTTAGAAAAGACATAAGTAGGAAGGTACAGGAAAAACAGAAACATCAACACCCTCACAAATGTTTTTTTTGTCATATCTGTTAGTTTATAACGACAACAAAAATGTAAAAGTGCATGCATTGACTTAAGTGAGAATGGGTTTTTTTAAATTATTACTATTATTATTATTATTATTATTATTTATTTTTAATAAACATTTTACTTTTTACAACATATTAGACTTAACTGAAGTAAAATTTATGGAAAAAAAAAAAGATGCCAAATAAATATATAGAGCACATTTCTAAGTACTTGACACGCATAGTGGTTTTGTTTTGTATTTTGTTTTTGTTATTTTTTTGTTTTGTGTCTTGTTCTGTTTTATTTGTCTTATGTTGTCTAGTTTTGTCTTGTCTTGTATTGCTTTGTTTGTTTCATCTTCTTTTAGATTGTCTTGTCTTGCCTTTTCTCTTGTTTCGTTTTGTTTGTCATGAATCTTCGAAACTGACTCAAGTACACACTACTTGGGCTAATAAACTTAGCACAGGATGTAGCATGTGTTATAAGAGATGCATGCAAATTTCAGAACTTATTTTCCTGCAGAGAGCGAATGAGGGACAGTATGGACTACATACACATCCCTCTTTTCCTCTGAAAGTTATCTTTTGTACTCTGATTTATTGATAGCTCTAATGTTCCTAGCTGGCTCTGTGTTTTATTTCAGGAGGCACTGCTTTCCTGGCTCTCCGCTTCTCTTTAATTTTTCATCTCAAGCAGAGAGGATGTTTCGAGTCCATAATGTACATGTCTTATTAATGTGAGGTTTTCACAACAGGGTTTTAATAATGAGAAATGTTCCCATTGTCCATTCCTCACCCATCCCCCGACCGCTTTCACCTCCCTTTATATCTACCCCCGACCCTGCTCCATCTGGGCCAGTGCAAGACACAAGGTGAACTTTCAGTCCCTTTGGCTTAACTATAGATTAAATCCCATCTCAAAAATGTGTACTGTAGCAGAATGGTGTCGATAAATTCCAAGGACTATTTCCTGATTTATTTATATTTATTTCACCAACCAGGAAAATCACTTAAAGGGGTCATACAAAGCCAATTTTCCACAAGCTAAAATGATTCTTTAGTGTCTTAATGGAAAGTTTGTAATATAGTTTGTTTTAAAATTTCTCAAAGATGGTGTAAAAAACGCTCATTTTACCCTGTTAAAAAAAGCTCTTTAAAAATCACTCTGTTCTGTGTACTTCCCCTTTAAATCTTCACGAGCTCCGCTGACCCCGCCCCTCTTTTCCGAGGCGC
>JAUMHE010000053.1:15863051-15882349 GCA_032359235.1 Enteromius mattozi | reverse complement strand
TAATAACATTACAATTATTGATATTATTACATCATTAAAATGGGGCAACATAGAGATACATGTGTTAGTATTAGTTTTCTTAATAATAATAATAATAATAATTATAATATTTGAAGAACACCATGTACATTCACAAGCATTCAACAGAGGGTGCTGTTGTTCTTTTTAGTCCTGGCCCAGTTTGCTCACCACAGTTTTGTCTCAGAGGGCCGCTCAAAAAGATTGAGCGCCACCGTCTGTGTTGCTCATGCTCCCCAGGGATGCAGAATTCAATCTAGCAGAGGCTCTGGCTAATGCTGTGGCACTTTGTCAGGATTAACATCTTTCTAGTCAGTGGCTTCTGTTACCTTTGGTGTCATTTTACCACCTTGGAGTTGTGTGCAGGGAGAAAAAATGAAGCCCCGGTATCTTGCTCTTGCGTTGTGTTGGGTGCTGAGCTGCTCCAGTCCCACATCACTGCGGGTCGATAGAGGAAGAGACTCAGTCATTTTCAACAAATAAAGGCATTTGTTATGGTGACTGGTGAAGCTTCTCAAAGAGACTTTTTTTTTTTTTTTTTTTGCCACCAGCCACATCTAAACAAGGCAGAGAGATCTCTGTGCTGAGTTTATTTTTCAATTAAAAAATAAATACTCCAGCTAGAACAGATTTTCAGAGCTCTTCTGATCAGTCCATATTCTGTGAGGGCGCATTTCATTAAAGCAAGTCTTTTGAAAGGCAAAAGCAAAGTTACGATCAGGCGAACATCGCTTTTGCACATCATTTGGCTTTGCTGAAAAAAAGGTAAATTAATCTCCACACCTAGGTAAATTCAGTCATGTTAATGCATAAAGAAAGTCCTTCTGATTCTGCTGGCAGCCTCCTCGGCAGTATGGTCTCATTGTGGTGGTTTCTACTCAGGCGCAGAATAATGATGATTACACCGGCACTTGGACAGGGCCAAGTTGTTCGTGCCAACTGTCTCCAGTGCAGGAATCTCATGCCATCTGTTAGTGACCTTGGAACACATAAATACAATTTTCTGACTGGTAGCATGGTGCTATAAGAGAACTCTGCACTTTCTTGTGAGTCTTTCTTGGTGATTGATTAAAGTGCTTCATTTGATCTGATAACCAGCTTATACAAAGGCCTGCATCTTTAAGTGTTTTTACAAAGCGTCTACAGTTACCACTCTGAAATATGGTAGATGAAATATGGCAACAGGAGAATAAATTGGATGCGTTTGTTGTTAAAAATTCCCCTCAAAGAATTATTAATAGAGTATTTGACACAGTGGAGAATTATAGCTTCATTTATACAAAGCAGCCTTCATGCTGAACGTGGTTGTACTAATCACTGCGTGGGTGCGTGGAATACATCCATTCACCCTTATGAAGAGCAATTAGCAAAGCAGAAAATCATACACCCTTTTATATGCTAACTTTTAGAGCAGGGGGTGATTTTCTTTTCTTTCTTTCATCCTGTTAACGCTTTACAAGGCGGTGCAATGACAAACGTTACTCATCATCTGTGATCTCACGACTAATGCTGCACGGAGATGTTTAGATTGTGGAAAGAATGCCTATTGAATAATACCTGAGAGGACCTTCTTAGTGATACAGAGGTATATGAGGATCAACTGATATGAACAACGGCCACAACGTGCCAGTTGCTCTTTGTTGTTTTATGAGATTTGGTGTGATATGTGATCTTGCACTAAAATGCTGGCAATCTGAAGACTGCTGTTCTGAAAATGCATTGGATTATGAATGAAAACACAGGAATGCATTGTAGATTTGCTGCCAACAGTCTGGTTTTACTAGACTTCAGTGTTAATATTCTTCATTTACCCTGGATAGCCTGGAGTGTGACAGGCCAAGTAGATTTTGTCAAAGCAGTTTGGAAATACTTTTTTTCTGATGTCAAGACCACTCTTTGATCTAGCACTATATCATCATACTGCTTTTTTAACCTTTTGCCTTTGAAGACCATGATGTAACTCACCCTTCTTTCACTTTTGTATCCTGTATTCTTTTATGGATGACTATACATGGATAATATACCACATATTTTAACATAATCCAAGTGCACTGGTGTTTTCATGCTTGCTTTTATGCTTCTAACTTAAATGCAGCAAAATATAATGCATTTATTAAACAAAATGATGAAATCATTGAAAGTAATATAAAAAATTGTGGACAGATTTGATTTTTATTTATATTTGTGGTATTGTACTAGTAGTAGTAGTAGTGTTTTTTCGTAATGTGTTCAGTCTTACTGTGTTGTAAAAGTGAACTTTATATAATATTTAAATATGTTTAAAGAGGCAAAGTTTTCCAGTGATGTTTTGTCCTATAGACCCAGTAATTAAAATACTTCTTGAAATAAGTTTAGTTGAAATGAACCCAAAATACCAAATCTTGCTGCATTCTCACACAGCTGACCTTTAGAAAGAAAGCAGTGGTCATAAGTGATGTGTCTTAGGTGTATGGCCAGTAATAGGCCCGCTTCTTCTCTCAGGCTTGCTTGGCCGCAAAATAGCAGATAGCATTATCCTGAACCCATTTCCACACAGCGCAATTAGACATGAGACGCGTAACCTTTTCTTCAATAATGTATCCTACGACAGTAGTGCCACCCCCCTTTCCCTCTCAGTTTGAATTCCAGCCGGAATAACACAGATAAAACAGATGTGATGGGGCAGATACAGGAAGCACAGGAATATTTCATTTTGTAAAGACGACAACATGTGGATGCATGATTATGCTTTTCTATGCACTAGCTCCTGCCGTTCCATGAGTTCCTCTAAGTAAACAAGTAGCTTATTTGTGAGTCTAGATACCAGCCATCTGGTTAGTGTTACTGAGGTTTTTCACAGGTTTGCAACTGTTCCGTTTTGGAGTGAGAAAGGGTTGGGAGGATGAACTGATCTGCAATGACACGCTCCATTACTCCTTCTTTGCATCTGCAATAAAGCTAATTGTTGGGTTCCCCCTGTTTAAGCCCAGCATAGCCACAGTGCACAATAACCCTAATATTCAAGACACTGAAGACAATGAGCTTGTGTTCCTTGAAGACCAATCAGAAAGAGCACACAGGCACAAATGGATCACAAATACCCCCTCCTGTTCCTTCTGAAAGTGAACTAACATCTTTTAATTTACAGATCACCCATAGCCCGCAATCAGAGCGTTAAGTGCTCTGGGTTCATTATCTGGTGGCATATGGTGATGCATTTGCATAATACGCTAATACTTACTCCAACTCTGTTCCTTTTATCTTTCACTGTGCTATTGGCAATGTACGATTTGGCGCAATTAAACTTTTCCCTGAGATGTATACTCATTGTTCTTTCGTCTAATTAAGTCTTCGAACATAGTGAAACAATAGGGAAGAAAACACCTTTGACTCACAACCTGATCATTGTAATTTCGCTCGACGCGTATAGGAGTGTTGTCTCTGAATGCGTGGGGTGCATAAATTGCTACATCATTCTGTCTTTAAATATTTATTTGCTGCCTCACCAGCCCAGAAATTACCAGAACAAAAGGAAAGAGACAGAGAATACCAGTCACGATGAAAGCGGCTAATGCTTGGTATTTGTCTCTTAGCTAGTTGTCTCTTGCGGTTTGCAAGCGCTACGCCATCATGCGAGTTTTCATAGCAACATTCAAGTAGCTTATTGTTTCCTACTTAATGGTAATGAATATTGCTGCAGATTGTTGATATGCAGAAACAAAATAGTGAAAGGGAAATCTCTTAAAATTAGCTCACTTTAAGACATGAGGCATGAAATTGGATTTTAAGTTTGCTGTAGAGAGAGAAAGACGGAGAGAGGGAGGAAAAGTGCATTGCTGTTCTCACAGTTCAATGCATCCCTCATTGCTTGCTGTCCTTTTACTCTGTTGTATTTCCTCAGAGCTGCTGCCTCACCTGTTCTCAATATTTAATGTGGTGGAGGGTCTTTTGGGCTTGTAATGAAGTGGAGGTCAAGAGCTTCCTCCAGCTTCTTTCCTCCAAACTGGCCCTGTAAATGTCAGACGGCTGCGAGAAAAGAGTCTGAACTTTCCCCCGTCTATCTCAGTCAGTCATCTCTTATTTCTCTTCATCACTGCCCACTCTTTTGCTCCCTCTATTTCCACCAACCTTCGTCTGGATTCATCTCAGAGCCCTGGCCTCCACTCAGCCATAACCTGAGCTTTTTCCATGTTGTATTACCACCTCATCAGCCTTTTTTCTGTCACTCATCTCCCCTCTACTACAATTTTTTTCCTTTTATCTGATGAAAGATGGAGAAAATCCACCAAAACAAAATGAATTTGATGTGTGTGGTTATGGATGGCCGCACAAGATGTTTCTTTTCAATAGATCTTTTTCTTTGTTTTGTTTATATAGGCATTTTTTTTCTGTTCTCAGAGGACACAGTCATTTCTTTTGGCAGAGATGGAAAAAGACATAACTTATTGCCTCCCGTACTTAGTGCTTCTGTTTTGTGTGGGCCTGGCCATTTTGGTGGCCTTGATAAAATATTCATCCCTTTTAATCCCTAAGCTGACAAAATGGTGTGTGAAGAATCAGGCTATGTTCCATTCCACTGACCATCTGATGGGCAGCCTTCTCTAAAGACCTGGCCACAATGCTAGCGTTTGGCTGGTTCACTTAGAGAAAACAAGAGGTCCAAATCTAGAAGCACTGGGGCTTTGTCAACAGTGAATAACAAGCAGGCCAATTACAACTCAGTTACCAAAAGAACAGGGGAAAAGGCTGCGAGGAACAGCAACTCCCAAACGGTGAGAGAAAACTAGGTTTATGGAACAGATGATGTGAAAGAGAAAAGAATTTGTTGAATAACCTGGTGGACCAATATTTCAGGCGAGGGATACGGATAAAGGCTTCCAATTTTTGTGTTTATTCATAATAAGTAGAATAAATTGAGCTTGCACTACTGGGACTTTAACAAGTACGGCACTGATAACCTTCTGTAGTCCTTGGCATTCACAGCCGTGTATCCACGATCTCCAAGGTCTCACATTAACTTTTGGATGGAAATCCGTCTCGAATGAATTATGATGCAAAAATAATCCCAGGGGTTTCTAATCAGTAATTTTGTTTACTTTAGCCAATCGCAGGGCCCCAGATCCAGGCTGTGATGTGGCCTTTTCTCTGCCAGGATCTGAGGACTTGAAAAGATATGTAAATGATATTATTTTCTCTATTATACCTCTTAGTTTTTCAGGGAGTTATAATGGGACAAGATGCATGATTGATTACATGTATTTAGCTAAATTTAACTATCTGAAGAGCTCATTTCCTCAGAGGGAAATTGCAGCTAAATCAATAAGGATGAATGATATTTTTTTTTAATAAAAGAAAGAAAGAAAATGAAAAAAGAAAGAAAGAAATAGAAATAAGTATGAACTCAGCTGGTTCGGAACATCTGGTGTTCTATAATCTATACATTCTTTTGACTTGATATGCTAATTAAATTTTTAGGCAAAAGACAAAAGGCACTCAAAAGAGTAGCAGGACAGTCCCAACACATGTTCTCGGGTCCCGGTTTTCCTTCCTATTGATATTTTAAAGAGCGTGGCATTCAGTCAGTCCATCCCTCCAAACGTTATTTGTGTCATTTTTTATTTTTAACCCTGAGATCAACAAAAATAGCATGGAACGAGTGAATAATTTATTTAGTTCTGCTTCTAGTGGCTGGGTTAATGGGAAGCGGTTTGGTCACAAAGGCATACATTTGTAAATGAGGCAGATAAACCTTTGGGTAGACAAGGAGCGTTTTGTTTGACACAGGAATTCTGTTGTTGGCTGTTTTGGTTGTCAAGTACTCTGGGAAGGCAGGATGTGTACTGGGCCTACAATGGGCCTTTCAGCTAAGCATCTCAGATGCACGGCGATGCTGTCCCGCCTCCTTTCACAGTGCCCTAATCTCTTTATCAGGCAGCCACAATGGCGGATTCAGTCTTCAGCCTTGCCGGTGAGATCTTAGAGACCAGGAGGCAGATGCTTCAGAACTGATCACCGTCTAACCTCAACCAGCATCAAGTGCTCAAGGGTTATAGACATATTGAGAAATGTTTTTTTGAATACGTTTACATAATGTTACTAAATCAGGTTCTAGGGTTAAGGTTACGATTGTTTTCATTTTATACTCAGTCACTTTTTGTAGTATGTTCTCACTTTAAATGAAAATTAAATGACATATTTTCGCAATTTTGGACTTTGAAATTGGTGCATGAATTCCTCTGTTTTTATAAATTTATACTTTTTCTACATGACCACTGGTACAAATATACACAATAAGTTTGGATGACACTGAACATTAATTCTCAGTATTCAAGATAATCTTTCCTGATGTAAATCTTCTCTTCATCTTTCAATTTAAATATTTAAAATGTAGCAAATATTAAAGGTTAATAAATACCTTTTAAAAAATGAAGAAATCTCCTTTTCTGTAACTTTATAAATCATAAGGGAAATATTTGGACCTTTTGTTGATTTGTGACCATTTTTATCTGTTGCGCTGATTTTGTAAATTAAATTAAATATTTTATGGAATATACAGCTAATCTATTTTCATACATCTTAAGATATTTGATTGATTTGATTGATAGGCCTATTTTTTAAATTGTTTTGTCTGTAAAATATATTGAATAATGGAGTGAAATAGGCTATACATTACAAAGAAAAGAGCATAATGTGGAAAAAAGACCACAAAAAACAGAATGCACCAGAAAAGAAGAGTTTGTCCCTCTATCTAGCGGCCCCGTTTTTGTTTAGTGCCTGTCAATGAAGGTTTGCATCAGTAAACTCATTCACACTCTTGGATCCAACACCCTCGGGAAGCTGCCAGCTTTGCAGTGCTACCTCTGTAGCGCGGACTTTGCCGTTCTATTTGCAGGGCTGTTTGTTTTTGATGCAACAGCTTTTCCATTGCTTATATCCTCTCTGAATCATTCTTCACTCTCGCATTGAGAAGGCATTTTAGGTTTGGCTGGATCACTGTAATGCCAAATTGCACTTAATTTCACACCTCTGTAAATTCTGTTGTGTCAGGAAGGCTCGTTTTAGACCTCTTTCTGTCATGGACAAGCTCTGTAGTAAATAGTTTGGGACCTCAGGGACTCGTCCAGCCTGAGGTTTTAATTGTTATAATTTAATGCAGGGGTGTCCACATCCTGTTGACCCCTGTTTGCTGGGCCTAGTAGGTTACAGTAAGGCAGAAATTATTTCCAGCTGCCTGACATTGTGGGTGGCCCATGGGTGGACAGTCTTTTAAGAAAAGCAGCCGCTTCCCTTTCTAATTAGGCTGTTAAACATTAGCACTACAACTGTTGGAAGAGAAGGATGTAATGGCCTTTTCAGTGAGAACGGTAAAGGGCTGTACACTGCTTGTCACTTCCACAAGGACACAGGGCTCGTGAAGGCCAGCAAGGCGTTCATTAACATGACAGTTAGGCTGCCGTCGTAAAACCCGACTGGCTTGTAATGGAGAAGCCTGGCCCCTGCTGAGAGACCAGGACAGTGGGGGGGCCCTAAACTACAGACCACCATCCATACAAATCAACCAACCACTCCCACGAAGAGCAAACAAGCTGTTCCTCCTTCAACTGTCATGTAAAACGCAGTCTTTCATTTTATACCGGAAAGACCAGTTTACATCCACACAGTGGCTTTCTTCTTTTGGCATTTGCCCATTCACCTTCTTTATGCACCTTTTACCCAACAGCAAACCATCTTTTCTTTGATACCCACTCGTGTGATTGTTGACCTGACAGCTGTCTGTGTTTGAATGGCTCTCCTTGGTAACAGTCGAGAATGTTCTGATGAAAGTCCAAAAGCAGTGACTGTGCTGCCTAGAGAGTATAAAACCATTGCTTATGAATTGCATCATATGCTCCTTGACGTTATGTCACTTGTAACATACCGTACATATATGTATTAAAGTAATTCGACTGTGAGTTACTTTATTTCTTCATGCTGCTTCTGAAATCTGAGCTTTGAGCTGAACAGTTACTGCTGAAATTTAAGAGCGAAAGGTTTTGTTTTGCTTTCAGTGGAAAAACTCTGCGGTGTTTTATATGCGGACAGTTCAGGGTGAGCTGGTGTGCAGTGTTTCTTAGAAGTGTCTTAACGCAGAATAGAGGCATGCACGTCACCGTATGCACACAAATGGGAGATTTCAAAAGCACTGCTCCGAGCCGCATTTGAAGCAAAGGAAATGGGAGATTTTGAGTGGCATGGATGCTGACAATTCTATAACTTCTTAACTTGGAAGTGTTTCTTTGCTTCCGAGGGTTATTTGGGCCACAGCGTGTTGTCACTGGAATTGGGGGATGGATAGAGAAAGCAGTAACTCTTGGTTGCAGACATGTTTTGTTTCCTTTGGAATGACTTTGAGGTCAAGTCAAGGAATTATTTGTGTTGCATTTAAAACAATGCGTGTGGTTTCAAAATGACATCAAAGAAAATGTGTAAAACTGGTGTTAAGATCAATCTGAGATGATCAGAAGTGATTATGTGCCAATGATAAACACAGTCTAAAAGATTTTTCGGTCTGATCATTCCATGGACCACATCCCATTTCTAGTGCAAACACTAATCTGTCCTGATGCGACCCAGATGGTTAACTGCTAAAATAAGGGTTTTAAATGCAGATGTGTTTATAATTGATATTAAACGTATCTTAAGACATTTAGAGATTTTTTTAATTTCTATTTGATTCTGTTCTGTTCTTATAGAATTATTATTATGATTATTATTATTATTTGGATCAGTACATCAGCACAGATTCAAATCCGAAAGTTTGAATCAGTACATTTTGTTTTGTTGTTGTTTTATTTTGTTTAAGATCGTACTACTTTTAGCATCAGGACAAATGCATTAAATTGTTCAAAGTGACAGTAACAACATATCTAAAGTTACAACATTTATAGTACAAATAAATAATTGCATTCAAAAAAGAATCATGACAAAAATGTATCACATTTCAACACTGATTTCAATATGTCATCAGAGTTTTGCCATCACAGAAATAAATATATTCAAGCTATTATTTCACAATATTACACATATCTTTTTTACTGTAATTTTGATAAAATACATTCATTTTCTCAAAAAAAAAAAATAATTAGTGATATATTTAGTAGTATAAGTGCCTGTTAAGTATAGTTTAGTTCTTAGTTAAAATAGCAATCTGGCTCAGCTCACTGCTTGTGATCAGGTCATCCAATAAATAAATGTTATATAATGTTTAGGTGTATACAGTAAGGGATAAAACATTTATGAAAAGCAATATTGCAATTATGCATTCAAAACACTTTAAAAGAATATTTGTTTTTACAACCAACCTCTGCCCAGTGAGCACCTATATAAGGAATTTGTAAATGCAGGTGGTGAAGAAGGCAGGCAGATGCTATCATTTATCACAACCCTTCTGTATGCAAGCAAAGCAAATCCTGAGGCTAGAAAAGAGAGAGAGGGATGAAAAAGAGAGCGATTTCCATGCCTGTTGAGGCCATGCTGACAGATATAGTCGCCTCTGAGATTAAATCAAATTCACAATGAACACATCTGATACTAACACAAAGCTTGGCGAGAGCTTCGTTATTAACATTGTTATTCATTCCGTCATCCAGTTATTCCACCTCCCGTCCAGGCTGAACAGAAAACATTATTACTTGGATGGAGGGTGCCCGGCGGGTCATTATGGGTCAGTGCAGGTGTCCCTGGAAATCCTGTTGGGTAGCTATTCACACTGAGGTGCTAAGACCCACTCGGACCATTTTTTCCCTCGGTCTCCATCGTCAGTATGCAGCAAACACAGTCGCTCAGTTCCTCCGTCGGAGGTGGCTTTTCAATTACTGAGCGAGGCTGCGGGGGAAAGGCGCTTGACAAAAGCCATGACATAAACCATTTATAGTGTGGCTCCATCATGGCCCCAATGCCAAACCGGGCTGGACGGTTCATTTAAAAGAGAAATTAATCACACATGGTTTCAGGCACACAATAACAGATTATGACTGGCTAGTGGCACCTCACTGAGTCCAGGGATAAAATTTTAAAAAGACACTTAAATCTGTGGAGAAATGCGATGGGGTTTGTGCACCCCTTGAAAGAAAATTGTAGGTCTACGATTTTAGCATATTTCCTGCTGCTGAACACAGACTTTGTATTAAAATGAGGAAGAGAGAAGAGTAAAATTGCACAAATGTGTATTTAGTTTTATTAAGTAACTAGCTAAAAGTAGTGATGCTACAAACTACATTTTTCACTAATATGATTGTAGCTCAGTTCTTTTCAAAACACTAACAAGGAATTTTTTCACTGAGCACAGTTTAGATTTTTTTTTTTTTCATCATATTTTATTATGCCTGGAGATGAATGAGCTGAGGCAATACTCAGACAAATTCTGTCTCTTGTTGCATGTGCAGTGTTGAATAGCTACATTCAAATATTCAAAATACAGTCTTTTTTTAATGCTATAACACTAATAAAGTAATAGTACATAATATACACTACTGTTGAAAAGTCAGGTTTTAGTTTTTACAATTAATTTTTATTAAATATTTTCAATATAATAATCAATCAATCAATCAATCAATCACTTTTATTTAGATAGCGCTTTTAACAATACAGATAGTAGCAAAGCACTGAACATTATCAAATAGGAGAACAATAAGAGAACAATAAGAAATGCTTCTTGAACACCAAGAGTCATGAATCCTCTTAAAATGTTGCTACCTTTCGTTAATGATTTAAAGCTATTCTAATAGCTATTTTAAACTATGCAATCTACAGTTTCAAAGTTGCTTCCCAATAGTGTCTTATATTTTAAGTTACACAAAATGAGTGTTCAGTGTAATATATTCTCTCATTATCACTTTTTACTGTAATATGGAAGATTACTGTGTCTATACAATCAGAGTATGTGAGTCTGGGCTCACTTTCATTAAACCACTGGAATAATTCATTTTCATGAATTATTCCATATTGTAGTCTGCTTAATAATTGGGCAAATGATTGTGGAAAGTATGAGACTTGGGAAAAGAAATCCACTCAAAGACCAAACTGAATAAGAGGAGCAGCGACAGAAAAAAAATTCTGGGCAAAATGGCCAGGAAGCCGTTGAATCCAGCATACCACAACTAATCAAGCATGATGGAGATTGTAAGCATAAAAACAGAAACCTATATAATGTTGAAAATGACAGATTTAGTCATTAGCCACAGTATGGAGCACACATTGGGAGTTACATCTGCCTCTCCCCCGTGAGTGAGGGGTGTGAGCGGGGTTTGAGAGCCACTGCCTTGATGAATGAGGCTCAACTGCTGCCGATTAACGGAGCATCCATGAGTGGGTGAGATACAGAAGCCAGATCGTCCTCTAAAAATTCTCCCTCTCAGCAGCCCTTCCCGCATCCTTTTCCAGTGACTCTTTACACTTTCGTTGCCTTTTAAAGTGCTGTTTATTGATAATTCAAGCTTATTGATTTCATTCTCTTTTTTTATTATTGCGCTCACAGAAGGCTGTGGAGGGATCCCGTCCTCTTCAGGCTCGTCAGATCCACATCAGGCTCTGTTAGGATACGTTTAGTATTCACGAACACAGGCCAGAACCTCTTTTAATTTGGCGGGCGACAGTGGGTGTATGTCAGCGGCCCTACCTCACCTCTGGCTACTGCGCCCCGAGGTAATGGCTGTTTAAAAGGAGGTGGCGATTATAAAGGAAGGGTTTTTTTTATCCCCTCCGGAATGGCTGCAGACTGTGACTCACGTCACTTGATATTCATTGGAGGCTGTCACAACGCATGCAGCTCAGGGCCTACTCTTATCAAGATAACCATTCAGCTGCTCACAGCTTTTGAGCGCCGAAAGAAATAGAGCAAAATAAATAAATAACTTGGTAAATAAATAAAAAAAGTGCATTCTATAGGTCACTTTCCAATGACAACAGCCAAGGAATGAAGAAAAATAGTGTGCTCTTATCATAAGGAAAGGGGTGATGCCTTATCTAGTGAGATGATGTTTCTTTCATTTAGTTCCCGGCACCCATGATGCACCACGAGCATGAAAGTTCAAGTGCTAATTAAACATGGTGTTTATATTGACTGCTAAATTGTGATCCCGAAAAGTTCAGGAATTAAAAAAAGGCGCCAGACTACCTTCAGGCTTATCTCATTACTAATGTTCATTTTGGCTTGGAGACAGACAGGCAGTTTTTCAAGCGTCCTTTACTTATCTTTCAGCCTATCTAAATATTGGTTTATCTCCCTTGTATCGCTAGGCTTGTTGCATGGCCGTCTTTTCTATTAATGATGATTTTATCAGAATGCACCTCGGCTGTGCAAACGGGGCATCAGTGTTGTGCAGGCACAAAGCCCCATTTAATAGCAATTTACAATTTTCACAGCTTGTTCTCCAGCTCTCTTCATTTCTAAAGATTTCTGTAAATAGATTACTACAATCAAATATGCTGCTGCACAAATCCTATTAGAAAGCACCAGAGTGGAGAAAATCATTTGCAGTTTGATGTGAAGAACTATAGACAAATAATAAAAACCTAATGATTTACAAAATTAGGGTCAGATAGGTGGAACTGCAATAATTCGATGAGCATACCGGGAGAAACATTGCTTTTTTATCAGATATACACAATAGCAAATCTGACACCGGTCCCGCAGAGGCTAAATGCATGTTGAAAGCATATTGAATTTCCCTCAATTGCGGGTTTTCAAACAGGTAATACGATGCACTAGGAGCCTCTTCTTCAAAATAAATGACAGTCAAGGAGGAAAAGTGAAGTGATTTAATTTGGCCTCGAGTCAGGTGATCGCTAGCAACGGAGGGTCACTGACCTTTTTCAAGGGAAATAAAGGACAGGCACATCTCATAATCTGTGGAATACATATTCAAGAGCTTATCCATAAACATCACCCTCGAGAGAGAAGTGGTGCCAGGAATATCAGCGTTCCATTGACCCATGCTTTCCTTAAGCTTCTGCAGCTCTCTACTTTTACATATATTACCAGTGCAATCACAGTTTGTGATTTTTATATTTATTTATTTATTGGACCTCTTGTTGTAGTCGCACACACAGGCACATTCAGGCTTATAAATCCTGAGTCGCATGCATCTGTAAAAACCTTCTCCCCGAGAGGGTGGTTTTGATGCTGGTTGTGATGATGCTTCGAGTTGGAAGCATCAGGGAGAAAGTCATTACTTGAGCTGCACCCTCACTTGAGGTTCCTCTCAAAAAAAAAACAGCCTGGAAAAGAAATGAAAAACCAGAATAGAAGCCTGGCTGTGAAAAGAGAATAGCCATTCATCAGCCACTCATTTCACGCCACTGTTGTCTCCCATACATGAAGCAGAAAAGCACAGTTGCTAGAATACAGCTTGACTTTGAAAATGTCTTCTTATCAACAGTTCACTGAATATGTAGTTAGAGGTGAATAGAGGCGAGTCGCACATTTAGACAAGGTGACCTCATCGTCTGACTCTTTTTCTTTCTGCTATTTAATCTGAGATGTTTTCGCCTCTGAGATGGTAATAAAACAATGTTCTTTGCTACTAAATGAACTGTGTGTATTTACCTCACAGAAAAGCAGAGGAAAGCTAGTTTTCTTTCTTTTATCCCTCTCTTTCACACAAACACACACAAATTCACATAAACAGGCTATCAGTAGCACTGGGTTTTGATTGTTCTTCATGTCTGTAGGAGATTGGACGGCAGTTATTGGTTTTTGTGCTGTCTGTGTTGAGCGCCATTCATGGTGTTTGAGAATGCTTATTTATGCAGTTTGTTCCCCCTGTCTGGTTTGAAGTGCCGGAAATCAGGGCTAGACGGTGTTGTTAGGATACTAGAACTATAGATGAGTGTTATGTCTCTTCACAAATCCTTTAAGGTTGCATTTTTATTGTGCTGCTTTGATCGTATTTTGACTTGCATATTCTTGCATATTCGGTGCCATACAAGATGTCCACTTGTTGTGTTTTGGTCCCAGGGACATTTCTGGTCATTGCTATTCAGCACAGACCAATTTCAACCAGTTGTAATTGGACAGTGATAATAAATTATGAAATAAAATATGTAATATTCACAAAGACATTGAAAATTCAAAGGGATGAAGGGGGAGTAACATTGGGCCCATCTCAAATCTATTCGCTATTTACTCAGTTCCTGTAAACACACAGCTAGCTTTGAACATGAGTAATTTAGTTCTCTCTAACATCACTGCCACAAATAACAGTAGTGTCTGGCAGGCTGCTCTGTCACGTGTGGCAAAGATGAAGACTGTGGCACCGGCTCCACACAGCTGTGACCTGCATATTTACCCTGTAAACAAGTCTAATCTGTCCACCCGTGCTCCATGTTTGCCCAAACCAAGTTTCATCTTTTGTCCTGATTCGCTGAGATTGGGCTGTACCACACAGTATATTTTACATTAAAAATATAGCAAATCCATACAAAGCACAACAGAGCTGTCAAATGCACACATATGCTTAGTAAAAGAGATACCTCTTTTTGAAATGTGTTCCTCAGTTATTTTTTGGCAGGTTTTCATGTTGATGTGAAGGAGCATTGGAGCATTTTTTATTTTTTTTTTAAAGCAGACGGCTGATCGGAGGTCCTGCTCGCTGTAATTACGAGGATAACTTGCTCTGCCAGGCTTCACGACTAGGCTGTTAATTACCCTTCTCATGCCTTAAGATTTGCAGTCTTGCAGCTGGGGAACAGCAAAACTCAATGGGCTGTGATTGGATATATGTGCTGGCAGATTTCTTTCTACTTGAATTTGCAAGTCTAGACACACATCTGTATCAAGGCTTTAGATATTTGAGTCTAAATCTGACTTTTTATTCCAATTGAGTTGGCTAATAAAAACAACATTTTATTTAAGCTGTAGACATGGTAAAATGGAGAGATTTCTACAAAAAAAATAAAATGATCCAGCCTAAAGGGTTTTCTAAGTATGGAATCAGTGGATGCAAGTGTATCTATGAAATATTTATTGCAAGAAATGTGTAAAAAAACATATAAATAAATAAATAAGTGAAAATGCATAGTTAAAATGTCACTGTTACATTCTGATTTAAAGAAAGATCACACATTTTATTCCATTGACCGTTGTAATTGTCTGTGCCTCTTCAGGTTTATGCATGAATGCATACAACATTTAGGCATAAATGGTTTTCTAAAAAAAAGAAAAAAGAATAATAATGAAATAAATGTGGTAGGAGAAGTAGAAACAACACAATGTCCAACTTCATATAATGCAAATATTGTCCAGATACTATTTGACACATATTTATAATTTATATATTTATAATAATATGGCTGCTTTTTGCAGCCTCATTATATAGTTGATTAGTTATCTAGTCATTCAGGCAACCCACCTACAGGTAAATTTTAAAAATACCTAGTTTGAATTCGATTTTTCAGACAAAGCATCTGCTTACAGTTTTAGTTGGACCAGTCATATTTCCTGACAGTTGCTACAGTACTGTATGTCTGTTAATTCAAACTCCCCTGTGCCCTTCCTCCAATACTCCCTGCTGAGAGACCATTTCTCATGTTCTCTCATTACTGTACAGGATCAGCGGCCATCATTGATATTCAGCGAGTTCAGAGAAGTGACTGTGAGTCTGCCTGCTAGTTCCCAAAGTTGATTTGATACTAGTGTAGCACTAAATGAAATTCAATATGTCACCAGGAGCCATTTGTGACCCAGAGCATATAGCATTTAATAGTTTTAACCTTTCTTCATCTTCAACCACTGTTCTTGCATGTGGAGACATGTAAGGATGAAGGCTATAGTGAGTTTCTCTCAATACTTTCCTTTCTATAATTGGCTGAAAGACTGAGGGTTTCTTCAGTTTGTCATAACAAGCACTTAGTGTGTGATGCATTTGTCTGAAAGGTTTTGCAGAACAAACTCGTCTGTGATAAGTAGCACCTGAATGTACAGATCTGTGAAAGAGTAGTTTTGTATTTATGTTTTTACGTTATGTTTTAAATAAATAAATAAATACATGAATGTGGCGCCATTTCTGCAAATTGATATTTATTTTGCTTCTGACATGTTTTGCAACTCTTTCAAAGTAAAATGTCTAATGAGTGCCATTTAAAGAGCATTCAGTGTTATCCAAAACAGATTTTTTATTACATTGGTTGGCTGAAAATAAATATCGGAAGTAGTACGCTCTATGAGTTGAGTTTACTACATTAAAGCAAAAGCCCACCGTTTTTCCATATTCCAGTAAGTTCTTTCCCTCAACTTTTGATACGAGTTGATACATATCTCTCCCGTCTCAGTGCGTGCACTTAATCGCACTAGCGCGGGTCACCACGAGGTTAGCATTTAGCGTAGCTCCATTCATTCCTTAGGATACAAACAGGGATGAATTTAGAAGCCACCAAACAGGAGTGATGAAGTGCTGCGAAGTGATCTTCCACCATATGAAGCTGGTGATGCAAACATCAAATCAAATACTATAGTAAAAATGTTTTGAGGTCATAGCATTGTATTGTTCAAGTAACATGAGTCTTTATTAATCAGTAATATGCCCCGTTACCATAATTTGTGTGAAATTAAATAAAAGTTACTAGTCACTAGTGTTCATCTCAGCTGGAAACAGAAGTGAATTTCATGTATAGGAAAAATCTAAACTCGAGACCTTGCAAATATGATCCTAAATTGCACACACTTAGTAGTCTGGACCACACCACAGTGATTCCCCTGGTCCTGTTAGGCACAGCACTTATGTATATACAACTTGCTTCTTTATAGGCTAACACGTCCATTTAATTTAATTATTTTTCTGCATGAGTTGCCAGGAGAGAATTGTACTTTTTTTTTGTTTTCACAGCATGACCTTTATGAATCAAACTGCCACTCTGGAACCCTTACAACAAAACAAAACAAAAAAAGTTTGCCAAAAGCATTCACACACATGCAGACTGTGGAATTCATGGCAGAACTGATGCCATAACGTGACTGACATTTTCCTCGGTGTGCTCTCACTCTCACATTGTTGTGTTCTTTTCATAGATTGGATTTTTCTAAATGACGTTTGAGAGTGTGAAATAAGAGAAGAATTTCTTGTTTTGGCTTTGGGAATGTTCTTTGTGCATGATATTGCATCTGGTTTATTTTGTGTTTTTAATTAATTTACTAATCTATTTGCTGATATAAATACTAGGATATGGTCTGTACAAAAAAAAAAAACAAACAAAAAAACTGCATAACAATATATTGTCAAACGTTGGATGTTAGCACGGCCTACATTTTGATTTAGTCTTCCTCATGCATCTGGTAGGGTGTAGCTGTTGATTGAATTATTTTGACTGATTGATGTGTGATGCATGTAAATGTCAGGTGGTTAAAGAATGCACATCCTCATAGCAGCGTTCAGAAAATGACTCCTGTGTAAGCAAGCGTTCCCCTACCATTATTTTATGGCATCAAAATGTGACAGCTCTCATCACAGTTGAGATGCACACCGCTCTCACATAGCAACTTGCATTAATGAGCACTGACTTAGTTGTTTTAGCAACCTTGCAGTTTTATAAAACTCTTTTGCTAAAGCACGATCTAGAAATAATGCATGGTGTGATTTTGATCTTGGCTTATAGCCTGGCTTTGCCATATGTCATGATTGTCAGCAGACACTAATCCTGTCCCGTTTACAACTTGAGAAAAAAGGAAAAAAAGATGAGAAATGCCCGATTTAAGCAAATGACCTGGGAGTTGGATACTAATGTCAACATTTGCAGCAGTTAGCCCCCCTCTGAGCCTTAACCCCTGAACCCAGCCCCGGCGTAGGATAAATCAGCACACTGGTGACATTTATGGAGGAGTGCAGATGATAATGATTCTGTTGTCTTTAACCATTGACCGAAGGATCAAGCATCGAAAACAAAACATTTATCCTTCTGGTTTTTAAAAAGAGATTATAAGTTTAATTCAAGCCATGCAGGTTAAACGACTGGATTTATTGTCTTGTTGCCATGGTAGAAGACGGATTTTCTCCCAACTAGTTTGTGGTTTATTGCTATAAATAGATAAAGCAGCCTCCCATTCATCCAGTTCTTCCCCATGGAAGGATTTTCCTTGATTTTGATGTGCCATGGGTGTTTTTCAGAGCCACTGGAACTATTGATTGTAAGCAAGAGTTTTGATTAAACTGAGATACAAAAATGACAAATCAATATAGTGCTGCAGTTCAAAGCAATTGCTGATATTTGTGCCACTTTGATCAAATTTGTACACTCAAATTTGAAACATAACAGTTAGTCTACAAACAACAGATGCTCTGGCAGAATATAGTCTACAATGGCACCTTCAGAATTCAAGTTTTTGACAAGTGATTAAAATATTGTATGACTGTATGACATTTTCTGAATATCAGTTCACTAAACATATTCTACATGTACTACATAAATGCAAGGCCCAGATAAATAAGTAAAGTAGAACTCCCTTGTTGTTGGATTATAATGATTCATAAATCCCACAGGAATCATACTTTAGAGACACAAAACAAATGCAAAACCCAGAGGATTAACAATCTCATTTTCCAACTTGCTAAAATAAAGAGAGGATTGCCCTGCTTCCTTTGATACCTGCTAAATTACTATCTTCTTAATTTCTTCTGCTGCACAGTAAGCGTGACGGTGTTCACTAGGGCCTGGGAGCTCCGGTCAGAACCAACCAGGCAGACGAGCTGCCTTTTGTGCTGCTCTTTAAATGGTGGATTGTGTCAACCGGCATTTGAAAGCCCCATGAGGCACATTCACGTGTGTCTGGATGTGTGTGAAAAGGTCATTATGTAAAGGTGAAAAAGCACTGGGTGAGATTTACAGGCAGTAATGCTCAATTCAGTGAAGGATTGGTTGGGGAAGATACTCCTGAACAGAAGAGACCTGATGATAAGGCGATGTCCTCTGCCTTGCGATTTAAAGGTTATTCGGATTGGTACAACAGATATGTGACATGAATTAGCATTTGATGTGGATTTGATATTGTTGTGACCGTGTTAGGACTGCTTATGGTATTGAAGAACAGTGATAATATCGCTCAACAGTTCTTTTAAAGCTTTTAAATTACATTTATTTGTAACTACAGTTACGTCTTTGAAATTGAAATCGAATAATTAAGTGTAGCTGGAGGAGATCCAACTTGTTGGTGGTTTACAACCAGCAATTGACAGACAAAGTGGAGAGGATACATTAAGGCCCAATCCCAATTCTACCCCTTACCCCTACACTTTCCCCTTCCCCTCCGTTTGGCGCGTTCACGTGAAGGGCTA
>JAUMHE010000053.1:15838940-15861710 GCA_032359235.1 Enteromius mattozi | reverse complement strand
CACTTTATTTCAAGGGGCAAGGGGAAGGGACGAGGGGTAGGCAAAGGGGTAGAAAATAGAATTGGGATTGGGCCTAACTTTAGATGTGCTGTCACTACATTTTCCATAAAAATTACTTACTGCTGAAACAGCTGGATAAACAGCTCCATTATGGTCAAAAAACATTGCCAGAGCAGAGATCAAGGTCCCATAATGTAATCTGAAAATGTAAATAGTGGTAAAACTCCTGTGAATCGCTTGCTATGGACAATTTCTGTTTAAAATCTACAGCCAAAAAGCTGTTATAAAGAGATATTTTGTTATTTTAAATAATTGATTTTATTTGTGTTTTGATGTTTCTATAGATTTTCTAATTATAAGGTCTAATATGCAGGCTCAACTCATTTGCCTCTTTTATTACAAACTTTTAAAAATAATACTTTCATTGTCTTGGTATTTATGTGTCCAGGTTATATAAAAATCTAAATATATCACTGTCCCTATTATTATTGCTGTCATTACCTTTGAGATTTTCCGAAAATAATGAGAAGTGGAAGAGAAGCACATCTCTGCCAGGGCAGCTGAGTCACAGTTTAAAGATCTAATTAATTTTCTAATTAATTTCAAGATTTCTACATAATTATATGAAAAAGGTTTATTAGTCATTACTAAACTTGTCAGTAGTTGAACTTTTTTAATTTTAAAACAAATGATTTCTTTTTACGTTTACGTTTAAAGTTGTTCAACCTTTTAAACCCTAGCTAGCCAGTCCAATAACCTTCTCCAAAAATAAAAAAGGTCATGACCAAACTTTTACAGTATGAATATTTAATACAGATGAAGTTTTAACTTATTTTTGTAGGTTTCAAGTACTCAGAAGTGTCCTTAATCATTTAATCACAAAGTGTTTTGACATGGGTGATGGGTAATTTCCTGAATTGTGGCCCTGACAGACAAGAGCTTTTTCAAATTGATTCTGTAATATGACTCATTAACATGAAGCTGTGCAGTTAAAGATATATGAGGATATCATTTAATGACAGAGATATCAGTTGCAGATGGGAAAGTTTGTGTTCATTTATAACCCCTACTTTCAACAAAGAAAGGTCCTGAGAAGACTGATAACAAGTGTGATTGTGTTCCCCTGACTACATTTTCCTTTGTTTACTCCCTGCTGATCCACAGGTCCAAGGTTCTGTGTTATTATATCACTGCCTTTTCCCATTTTGAATCATTTTCACCTAATCTGTGGCTTGAGGCCGTCTCAAAGGGGTCCTGCTGGTAGGTAGTTGTCACCGGATGTTTTAAGGAAGACAGAGTATCTTTGTTGAGTCAGCGGTGCATGACAGGGCCGGATTGGGTCAGAGGATTGAGGACAAGCATCTCCTTGTTTTAACCACCTCTCAAGGTCTCTAAGCCGTAGTAAGAGGGAAGCTTGAGCTTCAAATTGCTTGTGTTGAGAGACAGATGCATTCTCTCTAATGCCTTTAGAAATGGTCCAAAAGCGGCTTAATATTTTTTATTTTTTCGAGGACAAAAATTCTGACTCTGCAGTTTCTGCTATTATTGTTGTTTTTGTTAGCTGGTTTGCTTTCTTTTTCCTGGTATTAGGAGTTTAACATGTTTGCTTGGTCTAGAAATAGGCTTGGGAAATGCCATCATTTTTGAAGTCCCTGCCCCCCACAATACACCTCTCTGTGAAGGGATTAGGGATATAGGTTCAGAGTCACAGCCTTCTGTTCAAATGAGTCTATGTCTTCATCATTGATAAGAGGAAATTGGACGCAGTGAAGTGCTCTCTGGCAGTGCTTTATGTTCTCTGCTTTTGATTTCCCTTTGCTCGTGTTGTTTACCCTCAACCCTCCCTTCCTCTTCGCTTCGTCTTGCTCATCACCTTGACGTCTTCTGTGTTTGTTTAACAACCATAGAGACAGTTTCGGTTCTGCTGCCCACACCCATGAATGAGATCTGTTCAGTGGCTATGAAATTGTGAGTTTAACATGTTGCTTTGTATTTTTTGCTATGTTTGATAGCCCTTATCCCAGCAGAGAAAACTGTCTACAGTTTTCAGAGACTTTCCAGGACAATTTCAAAGTCTTCCTTTCCATGCATTTCATCTGTATATTTATTGATCAGTGTAAACATATATTCCCATGGTGATGTTAGGGAGTAGTTCATGGTTGAAAAGACCTTTCAGCCAATCAGATTTAAGGACCGTAACAAACTGTTGTATAGCCCCATATTCTGTACAGTCTATGCAAATGAGCAAACGAAGCAAACCAATTTGCACTCATTCTCTAAAAACTGGAATATATATCCAATCTATTGTGGGACTGGATTAGTTTTAACCCAGCTTTAGACTATTATATAGTTTTTGACTTAATGTGACACACATGCCTCCATTTCATTCTCAGTTGCATGCAGCTCTATGCCAGAGCAGCTGGATAATCATTTTCAGTCTCTCTCCTTTTCGGTTGTGCACACTATTGAAATGGCACTGAGGTTTAATTTCTCTGTTTACCAATTCAATGAATTAACCTCTCCTCAAAGGAGACGCTTGGTGAAAAGGTATTAAAAATCGAGTGATGTTTATCAATGCACCATTTGCTTTTCAATCATCTCTGAAAAAGTCAAACAATAAAGCTGTCAGTCAAGTGGCTTCAGCAAGAAAAAAGCTTGCAGATGCAAGTGCTAAAAAGACTGGTTTTAAAAAATAAACAACCTACATGGAATTTCAGAAGGGGGGACATTATTGAAATATGCCTAGTGATTTTAAAGAGTGAAGGCTGCATGATATGATAAGTTGCCTGGGCTCCGGGACCTAAAAATGGCTCCCTAAAGTTTGTTGCAGTAGCAGAATAGTCTAATATCTCGCTCACTCCACTGTCTCCCTACATAGCATTGTTGGGATCCACGACTTTTCGCCTGCTGTCCCCCAAACCTCAGGAATCCCAAGTATTTTATTTTCCCTTTGCCTCAAATCAATTCCAGACACCGCAGTTTCCTGTTCCCCAGATCCTCCGGGACGGGGCTGTCTGAAAACCCTGACTAGTCCTCCATTTTCCAGGAAATGAAAAGGTTTGGGAATGAGAGGCTTTGGCATCGCCTCACCATTCACTTCTTTGTAACATAGCTGCTAAAAGAAAAATATGCAAGCGCGTCTTCCACACTGACAATATTCTGCGGCCTTGTGCGTGAGACAAAAGAGAAGACACGGGGCCTTTATTAGCCTTGTACATTTTAATAATGGATGAAGTGTCTTGCGGGTGATTGAAGCTCTGAGGAGATGCAGCTGTCGTTAGTCAGTGTTTTTATAACGTAGTCATTAGTATTCTTGGATATACAGTGAAGCTATGAAGTGCTTATTGGAATAGCATAATAACTGAAGACATAATTAGGATGTTATTGATGTGTAAAGAGGGGAAAAAGAAGAAAGGAACAATTATCTTAAATAATTAGAAACCATGTTAAATGACATCCAAGAAGTCAATTGAGAGGCTATAGAACTCAGGAATGATCATTCATGGCTGAATATTTAAAAGTCAGTCATGCATGGGTTTTTTCCATAGACACCAGTGACTCCATTTATTACTGCCGTGTACGACTCCTTGAACTGATTATCCGCCAACTTTTGTTTTGTTGTTCTCATTTTCCTTAATAATTGCTCAAATATTATTCATGTATCGCCTTCAATTTCTATGTCATCATCTACAATACACGCAGGAGGAAGTGATTAATTTTTCAGTGCATTTAAACATTCTATTCATGAAAATTAACACAGTCTTATTGCTGTATTCAGTTTTGTTATTATTTAATTCATTTAGTGGAGTGTTTTGTGGAGGTTATGGCAGGAAAAAGCACCCAGACTGGCTGGGAGGATTTACAGATTGTTATTAATACACCCATATTTGTGCTTGCATGAATAAACAGGAGGATAATGTGTTAGCGGAGATGAATAATGAGAGGAATTATCATTACCAGGCATGTGCAAAAACTGATTCTCGTGGTTAATAATTATGGCTAAAGCTGTAATGAGTTTCGAAAGCTTGGTTGAGCGCCTCAAACACTACACCAAATGTAGCCACATCTGCTTATACGGACACACCAATGACCCTCACACTGTAATGAGCGCTAGGAATGGTGCCGTATGCATTTTTAGAGTTTGTTATCAGGACATTCGGCTGTGTTTGACTTGTCGGACGGAAGTTGATGTTCTATTGGAAACGAATACGCCTCGTAGAGTGGATAATCAAGGCATGCAGGGAGTACAAGGCACACACTGTTGCCTTTAGGCGTCTAATCTTCATGTTGTTCTGGGTAATATAAGAAGAGTGCTGAGCCTTGTTTGCCCTAGTAAGGTGATACTCGGTTCTCTTCTCCAAGGGCACGTGCTGCAGAACAGACAGTGGCGGAGCCTTGGGCTCTTCTGAAATAACATCATGAGAAAGTGTAAGGGCGTTCATCTCTGTAGCCCAACTTACAAGACACCACCAGCATCGCTCACTTGCTGTTAGTAACTGTGGTTTTCCACTAACATGGAGCGGTGGCGGGGGCAGCAGCATCAACATCTCAAAGGCAGCAAAAGCAAAGGCTTCCCCTCACCTCCATAACTAAGAACCCTGGCCACAACTGTTAGCATATTCATAATCCAGACCTCTCAGAGGAAGTGCGGGAGGCAGGAAAGGAGAAAAGAGGCATGAGCATTAGTCACCTTTTTAGAATACAAATCAGCTCTTTAGCCATGCACTGCAGTGAGCCAGGCTGATGGAGTTTTGTTTGCGAAACACCTCCACCGATTAGTCTCTGTAATTGAACGGCAATTAAGAGTCAGGTTTCGCCCTGTGAGCACAATCGCTGACCAGGGGAAGTACTGCTGGGTAATGAGAAACCAAAAAGCTCTTTTCTCCGTGACAGCATCGGGAAAGGCTTTGATGGCAGAACTTTGAAGTGAATAGATACGCATCTCAATTCCCAGGTCCATCACGAGCATGTGTAGTGTTTAGAGGTTATGACTTCCTGTTACATTGCCACTTTTTAAAAGGCTTTTAGTTTCTATGCCTCAAATAGTCATTTGAAAGGAATTCTTGTATACCTGACTTTTAGTTGTGGAATTGTGGTAGTAAGTACTAAATGTTTTGGCCTTCATCACACTGTTGTTTAGGGTGAGTCCACCACTGTAATGTGAATGTTTGAATGACACTCGGAGATCCTTAAAATTGCACTTTGACAGCGCTAAACACTTGACCCCGTGTGTCTGTACAGTATGAGCACTCCCTGCGATGTAGAGGAATTTATATCTTTGGGTCTTGAGAGTTGATCTCTAAGTGCCTGAGAAAGATAGGAGCAACCTTCACACAACTTCAAAAGTCTCAATGGCTTTGAAAGTAAAGAGCTAGAGGGAAACTTACACTGTATGTGGTGAAGCAAGCCTACTTAAAGGTGAAATGTATAATTGTTTCAGTGCTCCTATGATATTTTTATTTCATTCCCTGCTAAATATCAAGAGGCAATTACAAAGGTGTGGTGACATTAGCAAGTCCATTGTCTGTTGTCAATATTATAATGTATGAAGTACAGTTGACACAGAAGTAACTTTCAAACCAAACAGCTTTTCTATTGGTGACTAAGTCTGTGTAGGGAAATCTTGCCTTTATGCAGAATTCTCAATTGCATGGGTATCCCCGAAATTACTGGATTTTGGCTGTAAATATTCTCCAGACACAGCTTAAGTCAGCCACTGTACGTTGACCAATGGAATGAGTCTAGGGCAGGACAATCTGTATGTCCTGTCATTATTTTTTTACATGAATACTTTATGGTACCATTTCTACATCAAACCTATACTATGTACTGAATAGTGTGATTCATTGTATTCAATTAAAAAAAAAAAAAAAAAACACTTATCTCTGTTTATCCCGGCTAAAGTCTGAGGTATACCGCTGTTATATGGATTCCAGACATGCAGCTTAGTCTGCTGTGTATTCATTAAGGCAGTAGGATGAATGTTAAAAAAAGTAACACATTATTTTAATAGTCCACTTTGAACATTCCTCTGACTAAAAGTAACTCTGCACCAACATGTTTCCACTGACTACGTAACTTTGCAAGTACAGTACATGTCAGCTGATTCTACTAAACCTTACCCAAACCATAATGTAAATAATACTTTAATGATAGTTTGTTGAGTAATGCGGGCTATCACAATCAAGTGTAACCACTTTTAGATGCTGTTGAAATGCTTTCCCTGAATATACACCATTGTAGAACCCAAGTTTCTTCAACAAATTCATAAAAGCCAGACACCAAACCAGCAGGCAGCACTTGAAATATAGAAAAGGAGAATATATTCAAATGTACAATGTAAAAGACCAATCATAACAGACCATTAAAAACATTAACATTAACTGGAGTTGCATAATAAAGCAAAAGTCACTGCTGTATCGTTTTATATGAATCACCATGCTGGTATATACTTTAGAAAAACAAAGTAGAGAGTGTATGAGTGTGCGAGTGACAATTTTACTACATACACATATTCTGTTTTTTTTTTTAGGGGAAACATGACAGCTGTGGTTGCTAGAAATTCACTGTAAAAAATGCTTCAGGTATTACAAGATGGCATAATGGTGCCTGTATTAATTATAAGTTAATAATCAAAAGTGGCCAATTAAGGGGAAAAAATATTTATATCAAATATAAACAAATGTGGTGTGTCACACAGACATTTCTGGGAATGTCTATTTACTGTTTTTCAATGTATATTATACAGCTATTCCTAGATTGTGTGACATGATTAAACCTTTATTCAGTTGACATAGATCTTAAAAGTATCTTTTTACAAGTAGCAAACTAACTATTAGCTCTATAGCAAATAGAATGTGGTGAACTCTTCATCATCCATTAAGCCTAAACAGAGTCATGTTGATTTCACTGTGTATTGTATGGCCAAATATATAAACTCGCAAGTTCTATTATTAGTGTAAAAGAAAAAGGCACTCCAGAGGATGGCACTTTTCTTTGGTGGTGTTTTTTATTTATTTATTTTTTTTGTCCCAGATGATTTTTAGAATAGATTAGATGCTGCTGATATATATGCTACTATAACGTATATTTTTTCCCCCAAAAAAAGAGGAAAAATCTATAAACAAACAAAAAAAAAAACAAAGAACAGTGGCTTCTCTAAAACAACAACAACAAAATTTAAATGAGAAAATATGTATACAATCTAATTGTCGCAATGCATCATGAGAAATTGCTACACAGCATCTTTGTAATCTATATTTCACTTTGACAGCTAAATAGCAAGCCAGTACTGTATGTTGGTAATGGCAAAATAATACCTCAGAACTGACTCTTGGTAGGGGAAACATATACAGAAAAAAGGGAAAAAGGTAATCTATGTAATCAATGGCACATTTCCTAGCGCAAAAAGCACTTTAGTGTAATATCAAATGTGTACGTGTGTACATGCTGTAGATACAAATACAATCTCAGAGACTAACGAGAAAGCAAAGCTAAGGATCCAAGCAGCCAGTAGCATATATCAAATATACATGGAGAAGAATCATCTCTATTGCTTTACTCCATTTTCACCCAGGTGTGCTTTTGCCCATTCCTACAACAGTGAATGTTACAGAGAGTAAAAGAAAAAAGAAAAGAAAAGAAATGAGTGAAAAATTGAGTAGAGCTGACCACAGCATTTTCACATTAGAGTTTGCTCTCAAGCCACTTTTCATTAGATACTAAGTTTGTGGTTGGAGATCCAGAGAAGCAGAGTGTGCTTGCAGCTGAATTGCTGTAATTTTACGCTTTTGTTTAGTGATAGCTGCTAAAATTCAGAAACCAACAGGGTAAGTGGCTGTTAACTGAAAATACTGTGCAAAGAACAGAATAACTGTCTTTCGCTCAGGTCTCAGTCTTCCACAGAAATAGCTTCACTTCTGTTTGATTTCAAGTGTCATTTCATAACCCTTCCTCCCTTTCGCTCTCCGTTTCCTTTTCTCGATCCTTCCGCTGTGAGAAAATTTGATAGGAAATTAGATTCTTCTCAGACTTCTGAATGCTTGCAATAGGCCATGACAGAGCTTCTGGATCCAGTTTGACATGTCTCCTAAGGATTTTGAAATCTATTCATTTACCCGCTCATCTGTTTATTTGTTGTATATCTTTATACCAGTTGGGTCAGAGGATCACTTCCAGTGCCTTTCAGATTTTGCAGTTGCTTCATCTCATCCCAAGGCTCTCGCAGTGGCAACTGAATCCGTAACTCAGCATTATGATTAAGGTCTTGGCATTTTATTGTGCAGAATTCAATATTTAGTTTAAGGCTTGTGTAATATATTCCACTGAATTTATCCCACTAAACTAGTAATTATAGGCTGTGAGGCAGGGTGATCATTTGTGGTTCCAAAACACTGAGGCATTTTCTTCCTTTGCCCTCCATTAGTCGTAACACTACACGCTAGCAGTTCCTTTGTTCCAGAGACACACAAATACTGCTGCTCTTAAAATACAATATCTGCATTTTATTTCCTCCATGAAATGTGTTTTAAGATGCTAAGGCCTGATATCCCCTTAGCAGAGACACACTTAGATGTCTGGCCGATAAGAGTGCGTGATAAATAACGGTAACACTTTTACAGACGTTGCAGGGTTGGTGAATCACTTACCATCTCTGAGTGACTCTGCATTTGGTTTGTTATACCAATGTTTTAGTAAGGACCAAAATAACTATTTACTGTAATTTCTCTGTGTTTTTATAAATCATCAAGTGGTTTGGTCTTCGAGACAAAGAGCATTTACCCCCGATGACTAAGAAAAGGCTGAGAGCTATTCTGAAAAGAATGCTGTGGGTTGTAGGACAGGGGTCTTTAACCTTTTTTCAGATCCTTTGTTAGAGAGAGAGATGGAGCCAGGGGCCTTCTGCTTCATATTGTATAAAATGGCCTATAACAACATGCATGTAGTGCCATATAAATGTATTTGCATACTCTATTGTGCTTAAAGTACATTACAAAGCTATTGTGTACAGTCATATACCTGTAAATGTTATTGAGAGAGAGACAATGAACATTCAGTACAACATTAACCTCTTAATTTAAAGTTCAATTAATACTACGCTTTTGGATAATGCATATATTAATTTTGTTTTACAAAAAATTGTTTGATATCAATCAGTAATGTGCAGACTTCAAACAGTACCACCCCAATCCCCCAAGGGGTCACAGATCTCTTGTTGAAGACCTTTTAAACCATTTTAATGGAAATTAAGTGACATGTGATTTTAACTGAAAGATGAGACATGGTTATTAAAGTGTTTCCGAATACAGTATTCAGTTATGTACATCTCAACCTAAAACAAGTATATGTGCATACTTTTTTTTTTATTAAGAAATTAATACTTTTAAAGGGCTCATTAAATTGAGCATACATAACAGTAAAGAAAATGTAGCTTTGCCATGTGACTGAGGAATTAAATTTTAAAATATTAAAATAGAAAACTGTTAATTAGTAAACATATTTTACAATGCTGTAATTGTATTGCATTCTGCACCTAATAAATACAGCCTAAGTGCATTAGAGACTTTTTAAATAAAAAAAATATAAAAAATAAAAACATTTTGATTGGCCTAAATGCTCTGGATTCCCAGTTCTCACAAGAAGCACCCTTGAGAGGAAGAGTTTAGAGGTTGTAAAACCACTCCAAGTAGCAGTGCATCCTGACATTTTGGTGGCCGGTCAATAATGAAAGGAGGGGATAGAATGTCTTCTTTCTCTAGCGCCGATGCCAATTTACAGCTAAGACTGAGATGAGCGTGAAGCAATATAATGTAATCAGGGCCTGACAGTACAGAGGTCTGCTTGAGTTAGGGCACCCACTTTCCTAGTTCTCCGCTGGATGCACTTTATTTGGGAAATATTTATGGGCTTTGCTTTGCAGACCACCCGTCTTGTGCCTTTCTCACTCTCACAAACCCCTTGTCAGAATGTGCGTGAGGTGAGGATTTGACTTACATGTACTATGATCAGGGTAAGGATGGTGCTGCATGTGTGTGTGTGTGGGTGAAGTGGGCTAACGTGGCTGTGGTTGTCAGAGCTAAAGGTTGTTAGCAGCTCAGTGGATGAGAAAATACCCGGCGGGCCACTCTCCCATACCAAGTCCGCCTACACCCAGACAGAGAGCGATAAACGGACTTTATAGGATTTCACCCAACAAGTCAAGTGGTTAATTATGGGATGTGTAACATGACAAGTCTTTACACAGGATAAATATCTGGAAAAGGATGGCATTGACAGGTCTTGTGTGATATTTATATTGGGAATTTTATGAGAAATTATCTAAGTTTCTGCATTAATTAATGTTAATTAAGTTAATGATTATTTATTTTAAACTGTAATTTATTTCTGTTATGGCAGTAGTTACTCCAATGATTTGATTCTCAAAAAACATTTCTTATTGTTAGTGTTGAAAATAACTGTGCTTCTTAACATTAAAAGCTGAACATTTATTTGAAATTTAAATATTTAGCAATTTTATAAGTGACTTTAATGTCATGTAAAATCAATTTAAGGCACTGTTGCATAATAAACATATTCATTCTTTTGAATTATAGAAAATGTATTTATTTTCATTTTGTGATCATTATTTTGTGTCTGATCGTCTGGAAGTGAATATAAACTTCTTTGTTCATTGCATTTTCAAATAAGCAGCTATGAGACCTATAGACCTTGCGGTTTATATCCTGCAATATAGAGAATAGCTTACCGCAACAATGGTTTGCTGGTAGACTGCTGACTGTGTAATGTCTAATTGAATAGGCACAAATGAGCTTACAACCTCTGATGCTTAATTAATTCAGGGTACACTGTTACAAAATGAATTAATACATTTCAACACAGTCAATTTAACTTGACTCCAGTGTGGTCTGACAAAAGCCACGTTGTAGAGCCAAGTTTTATATACAGTGGGGTCCAAGATTGAGAGCACCATTTTTTTAATTTAATAAATTGTTTTCATTATAAATTATTTAAGCATAACAATTTAAATAAAAGCTGAATTGAAATACTAACATGAATTTCAGATGTATCTGTGTTTTATTTGTACCCTTTTGCTTTAATGAGAGCAGCGCTTGAGCTGCATGAACTCCCCTGGTGTGTTTGTAAAACCTGATGATCATGTTCTCCAGTCAAAGAACATCTGACAATAACATCTGACCTTTACAATTTTTTCCCCACATGATCAATTATTTAACTGTTGACCTAGTAATATTGCAGAATCTTCTTTTGCGTCATTATCCTGTGTATTTTCAGGTTGTATGCAGACAATTTAGACTTCTGTACCCTACTTACGTGTGACTAATTATGTTTTATTTTTTTTCTTCTTCTTTTTCTTCTTCTTTTTTATTCAGAATCAGAGAGGAAGAAAGAGTGGAAAAGTATGACTTTGTGATGAATCTCAAAAGCCAAATCCAGTGAGGTCTCCTCCTGTCCCCCTCAACCCCTTTAAAGACCACACCATCCAGCAGATACCATTTCAAGGATTCTCTCTGGACCTTGATACCCACAGGAGGGGTGTGAACAGGAAGGCCCAGAGGAAGTGGACAGTGTGGGCAGGATGTGGGAGGGATTGAGACTGCAGGTGTTCTTCTTGTGTTTGGGGGCTGCACTATGGAGCGCTGCAGCGGCATCGACACATAGGGGCTCAGGGCCACGGGAGCGTGGCCACCGCCGCCATCTCTCTTTGCACAGACACAGGGAGAGAGGCAAAGAGGGCCAGGTGCTTCACCGCTCCAAACGAGGCTGGGTCTGGAACCAGTTCTTTGTCATTGAGGAGTACACAGGCCCAGATCCTGTCTTAGTAGGTCGGGTAAGTAGAAACAAGAAACTTCTACATCCATTTCTCTACATCCGTTCACCATCTCCCTCCCCCTCTACTTTTCTCTTAAGGTTATGCTGTGAATGAAAGTCATTGGGGTTTTCATTACAGACAGAGTCCTTGCAATATCCTCCATTTGTTCCACAAAAGCAATCAGTGGCCCACTTGATTAAAGGTTATAAATTGGATTTCCTTTTTAATAACGGTGCAGTCCCCTATGGTTCTTGCATAGGGGAAATGGACGATTTATGGGCCTGCCCGATAGTTACATGGCGAACCTGCAGCACGTTGGCCTTTAAATTCCCACCTGAACCCAAGTGGAGGTTTAGACTTATTGAGTGGGGATATTCTGTGTCAGGAGTTTAATTTCATTTTAACCAGCATAATCAACATCCCTTGATTCGCATCAGCTTTATACACTTTGCTTGCAACATATAAACAGTCATACATTACGAAAATGAGGTTCGTTCGCAATTATGTATATAAAACGATGAAGTTCGCTCGAGAGTAATGTAGACTTGCATTTAGGAGAGGGATGTTTCCTTCATGACATCACTGTCAATTCAGTCGGCCATCAGGGTGGATATTACTATAAGATATGAGTGTGTTAATGTGATACTCTAGAGGAGATGCTATCATGGATCGCTGAAGACCAGCCAAAAAGCTTTCTACTTTGAGTCAGCGTTCTTGTTTGACCTGCTCGTTGCTGATGGAAACCTCTCACTCACATGCTCTTTCTCTTCTTCCAGCTTCATTCGGATGTAGATTCAGGAGATGGAAACATTAAATACATCCTTTCAGGGGAGGGAGCAGGCACTATTTTTGTCATCGATGACAAAACAGGCAACATTCACGCCACAAAGACACTGGACAGAGAAGAACAGGCCCAGTACACCCTGACCGCCCAAGCCGTGGCACGAGACACCAACAAACCCCTAGAGCCTCCCTCAGAGTTCATTGTCAAGGTGCAGGACATCAACGACAATCCACCAGAGTTCCTTCACGGCCCTTACTATGCGCGAGTGGCTGAGATGTCCAATGTTGGTGAGTGCGAGCCTCTGGAAAAGCATATTTGTCAGCTTCTTCTCTTTCTCTATGAGCCCACGCCTGACAGCTTGTTCCTCATGCATTATTCAAAAGAGCTGAAATCTGACTCTCAGAAAGTGAGTCGGTACTCTTGTTGCAACTGTTGTTTTGCGACTGCTGACTTGTCTGGGTGTGTGCGCTTGCATTTGTTTGTGTGCATGTGTTTGTGTTTACTGCATTTGCACTGTGCAATACATCATCAGTAATGCTCTCCTGTCATGGGGTAACGATCTGTTACCCCGATACCCACTGTTCACAGCTCACATAATACTACTGGGAACCTCGAAAGGCTAGTTTTGTCCAGGTCAATTCCTTATACTTTTAGACAAGTTGGTAAACACGCTGGGTAAATTGATTTTAGTGTGTAAACAGAATCAGATTTCATGGAAATTAGCCTGGCTGAAGGCAAACCATTGCATGCAAAAACCTGAGGCAACGTCTAGCTTTAGACTCTGAAATGCTCTTGTTGCCTTTAAGAAAGGTTATTCTGGATCAAATTTATAACCTGAGAAATAGCCAAGTTGCTCTTCTCTTTCTTATCTTTGTTGTGAATGTCGATGAGAGGTGTATCTTAGACTGTGAGATCTGTGCAATATCCAAAAGTGATCTTTATCATGGTTTTCTCTTCAGGTACTTCAGTGATAAAGGTCACAGCTACAGATGCCGATGACCCCACATACGGCAACAGTGCCAGGCTGGTCTACAGCATCCTGCAGGGCCAGCCTTACTTTTCTGTGGAGCCACAAACAGGTACAGACGTCAGTAATGATATTTTCACTGGTTCTGTTAGTTTTGTGGAGCCAGCCATGCATTCAAATGTGCATCATGTGCAATTTCAAGTCATGTTTGGCTTCAATTCAATTACCAAGGTATGAGGATTGGGAATGAAGAGGGTAGTCCTTTCACGCTTCATGTGAGCACCTTGCGTTCTCTGAGCTAAATTAACCCGTGGTCACATTAGTCCTAAAGTGTCCCAGTGGCAGTGGAAACCCCTACAGCAGTCAGAGGAGATGGAGCAGATGCTGCTAATAAACTAAAGCTGGATGTTTGCTCAATCCTTTTCAGTGCTGCTCATCTGTGTGGTACTAACAAAACCATTGTGTGACTGTTCATAGCAAATTTGTGTTAAATGCTTCAAGAACCTTAAGAATGAGCAAAATAGCCACATATTTTTCTGGTCTGAAAGAGTAAAGTTTCATTTAAAAGCTAGATTTTAATTCTACAGCACTATCCTGAAGTGTAAGACCAAGGTCAGTTGCCCTACTGGATAAAAACTCCCTGGCGCACAAACGGTAGTAGATTACTGGTTACAAGATGAACAGTGACAGTACTTGATGATATATTAAGCAAAACGCATTTGCTAATTTGGTTCACACAAAATGTGTAGTATGAAGTATATCTTCTGTCATTTGAATGATTTCTTAATAAGATGTCATTCATTTGCAATACCAAATCACTAATTCCATGCAAATGTATGCATTTTGACAGATTAGTTGAATGAATAATGACAGTCAAATCAAATAACAGAAGATAATCATGCAACTGAATTTAACTTTTAATTGAACAAATTGTTGTAATGGCAATCATTTATACATTCAGACTAAATGCTTCCACTGAATTAGCCTAAAGGTTTATTGAGCAATGAAAATGTTTAAATTGTGTCTCTAATTCACTGAAATATTAAATAATGTAGTTGGTGCCTTCTGTGCCAATTCTGAGGTGGGTTTTACTTCAAAATAACAATATTTGTTACTGCAAAAATCCATTCCAACTGGAATGACTTTCATAAATGTTAATGAAACATGCAATCAATCAATCAATGAATAGACAATCATAAATGAATGGCCTTACTTCCTCTTCTGTTTATGTGTGTGTCTATAGGAATCATTCGAACAGCTCTTCCCAACATGGACAGGGAGGCCAGGCAGGAATACGATGTCGTCATCCAGGCCAAGGACATGGGTGGACACATGGGTGGTCTGTCAGGAACCACACAGGTTAAAATCACCCTGACTGATGTCAATGACAACCCTCCTAAGTTCGCTCAGGGTGAGAGAATTTATTCTTCCAGCTGAGAATGTTCCCTCTTTCTCTGTCTTTCTCTCTTTTCCTATCTCCATCTCTCCTCCATCCATCATTTTTGTCCTCCTCTATCCTTGTCAGGTTTTATTATTGTCACTGTGACCATGCCTTGCTCTTTGGCTGGCTACACACAACATTACTCTGACCTCTGCTATGCATGCGCCAAGGGAGGAGAGTTTGTTTTTAGCCAGTATACAGCTCTTTCTTCTCCACACTTCAATCCTCAAACCACATATTAACTTTGACAAGCCCTCAGGGACCAAGTCAGAATCTGCTAATATGAGCTACAGATGTTAACACGAAAATATCACAACTTAATTATTCAAATGTTCTTTAAATGTTCAGCACGAGCACAATGACATCAAGTCTCTCGAGCGGGAAAGGCTGGATGAAATATTTACAGTGTTTGTGTATACAGAAGAAAGCAGGAATGGGCTAGTGTGAGCTAGCGCTCATGTGTTGCCGATGTGACATTAAACTGCACACTAAGCACATAGATTTTATCTGTCTTTTGTTCCAGAAATCGGCCCTATAAATCTCCTCTGAGCTTTTGCTTTTTTGTGCGCTCTGAGCCTCAGGCTCGGTAGCAAAGGGCCTTCAAGCTTTTCCCTGACTCAAGCAGAATGTAGCATGGTCCCAGCGCTCCAGCTCCTACACAAGCCCTGTTTTTGGTGCTGGTTGAAACCGTTATTCATGGACCAAAATAAACTGTACATTGCAAGGTTATTGCCCACAATGAGTAGCTCAGGCCAGCAGATCCTTAAATCTACCTCACCGATAGTTTTGAGCCAACCGCATGATGAAACATTTCAGGAGCAAGATAGATTTTTTTAATGTGGACAGCAGTTTGGCTCAGAGCACAGGTGAGAATCTGAGCTTCAGATATTTATTATGACTCTGCTCACTCCGAAAAATGTAGTTTGAGCAGTGGGCTGTCTCTTTTAGGCTCGATATTGATTCCCAGAGTTGTTTGCCCTATCCGAAACAGACTTTGACACATGACTCGCTGCAAACTTAGCTACTAAAAAAAACGTGTAGATGAAAACGCTTTTTTTTGGTCTGTCGAGGGTCTGATTGAAAAAACAGACCTCTTTGCACACCCTGGCCTTTCTTTGCGAGGACTTCCTCCCCATGTGGGAGTTATTTTTATAAATGCAGCTGAAGCCTTTGGCTCTCAGCAGACAGGGAGTGGAGCCATATGGTCCTTCTGCGAGCTCCAGCCCCAGGCAGGTGTCTGTTATAGTCTTCATACACCCACCCACATACGCATACAGGCTCACTCGAGCGCACAAATATAAATTTCACACATGCACTACTGTTCTCACCAGCTAAGGGCTCACAGGTGCCAGGCAGCTAGCTGAAGGTAGCACCGGTATCATGCAGAGAACCGGCTCTCCATTCCCGGGTGGGCAGTGTGATCATGATTTTTCTTGCCTGTGACTCAGAGATATTATAAACCATATAACCCCTTACCCCCACCCCCCTTTTCCGAGAGCTCCTGGGACTCACTCTCCTTCTTCACAGGTGTTTATGCCATGGCGGTCTCAGAGGACAAGGTTCCCGGTGAGGAGGTGGGTCGATTGAAGGCCAGAGATCTCGATTTGGCGGAGAATGGACTAGTGGATTATCGCATCTTGGATGGAGACGGCATGAATCTCTTTGAGATCACCAAGGACTCAGAGACCCAGGAGGCAGTCGTCAAACTAAAGAAGGTGAAGTGTGTGAGAGTGCCAAAGAAGTATGTGTAAATGCAATGTCTAGTTACGTAAGTGCGATTGTGAATGGAATCAAGTGTGTGCGTGTGTGAGAAAGAGAGGTGTGTTCTTGTCAGATAGCATTACTGTGAATTTCTCTGTCCATCCCTTAGTCTTCTTGGGGAATCGTTTGCATTTAGCTTATTTGCTTGTTCGTTTGTGTTCTTATTTGCATGGATGCTCAAATATGCAAGGTTGTGAGCGCAAGTGCAGGATTGCTGGGAAGCTGAGAAGTGATTTTTCACTATTTTCACTCTGTAATTGCAGTGACATTGCCCATCCCTTCCCTATTATGTCTGAGATGAGCATTGACTTTCATGGCTGCTTCTCTCCGACCGTGTGAGGGAAGCTCATCTGGGCCGTGCTGCCCGGGTTATTCCTCCCCTGCTCTGAGGCCCTGGATTATGCAGACAATTACACAGCCACTCGAGTTAGGCTGCCGCCCGTCCATACCCCCACCTCTCGTGGCCGAGAGAAATCTCACGTCGCCTTTAGAAGTCTGCTAGCCACTAACCAGCTTTAGCCTGAGAGCCAAAGAGACCCAGCCTGCAGCCATAACACTGCCACCTGCTGGTGATCCTTTACCTCACACCCCCACAGCAGTGATCATCCGCAAAATAATCATTAAAAAGGAAAGCATGCTGAAGAAAAAAAACACATGCAGTCAAGAATTATTGCTGTTTAAGCTGTGTAATCCAGTGAAGCATCAGCATATTGTGAATGTTGTTTATGTAAAGGAGGTTTGTATGGTGAGGGAACAATTGGAGGGGGATTTTGTCAGCCTTGTGTGTTTTTTTTTTTTTTTTTACGTCGTAGCCACAGCCGTGCTTTTTCAGTTTGCAGAAAAGGGTATAAGGAAGGGATGAATCACGCAGAAGGGTGAGAGAACAGACAATACGGCATGCCAACAACAATCAGCTTGATGCAATGCTGCTTCACTCAATAACACAATGCCTCGCTGATACACCTCTTGGGAAATCATCACCTTTTGCTCTTCAAAGCATGTTGAAAATTAAAGTCGAAATTACTGACGGAATTGCCAGGGTTTTAATCAAGTATTCTGTTTCAACTGCGGGCAGGCGACGCAGGCTGAATATTAAGAGGAGACGTAGCATTATTGTGAATATTATCTGCTCCTGATTAGGTTCAGTCGGGAGTTATTACAGTAGGTGCCAAATAAAGGATTGTAGTAGGGAAAAAAAGAGGGGGGGACTGCTGTTCTCAGGATAAACAGAGAATAGTTTCCAACCTGTTGGAGGAAAGAACTGGGTCATACTTGTTTCCAACGTTAGCAGCTCCATTAAAAAGATCCAAAGAAAAGAAAATGCGAGAGAAGAGAATGAGGAAGCAAGAAAAACAACTTTCCTCCAATCAACACACAGCTAGCCGGCATGTGTACGTGTGAGTTTGTGTTTGAGTTGATATGTACCCTTTTATGTGTAATTCTCACTTGGTAATTTGTGACCGAGAGGTGTGACGGGTGAGACAGGCTAATCAGAAAACAGGCGGACGTGTGAAAACTGGCGATGCAGGAGGACACAAGCAGACCAAATCACTGTCTGCTTTTGAACTGCTTTTTTTTTTTTTTTTTTTTTTAAATCTTGTTTCTTTTGCTTGAACCAAAATTGCATGAGAATTGTGCCATTCGAGAATTCTAAAAAAGTACAATCTGTAACTGAAAGACGTCTGCAAGAGCCTTGATATTTCAATGCTTTCTCATTCGAGCTTCTTTGTGGATTCAGTCTCCTTTCCAAATATATAACAACAGTGCCCTCTAGTCTGCTTCTTTTAAACTTTTCCTTTTATTTCATTTTTTCTGGTTAGCTGTATTCTAGTATTTACTTTACCTATTTCTTTTCACTTGATTTATTGGTAATCTATTAATGGTTATTTTATTGCTCAGACTCCTTTATCTTTTAATTCACCTTTGGTTCTCCATGTAGTCCAGAATCAATTGAAACAGGGGTCACTTTCACATTCGAACATGTACAGTGATTCCTAAAAATAAATTTCAAAAAATTATATTTACAGCTTCCATCAAAGTGAATAACTAAATTGTATCCTGACCTCTTGTTTTCAGCCTGTGGACTTTGAGACCAAGCGATCATACACACTAAAAGTAGAAGCCTCCAACCCACACGTGGACCCGCGTTTTGCTGCCTGGGGTCCATACAAAGATACTACCATTGTGAAAATATCAGTAGAAGATGCAGACGAGCCCCCGATCTTCATGGCTCCCAGCTACAACTTTGAGGTGGAGGAAAATGCCCCAGCAGGCACTCAGGTCGGCCGTGTGCATGCCAAAGACACCGACATCATGAACAACCCAATAAGGTAGCAACCTCTTCCTGTAAAAAAGAGATCAGATTACTTTTGCTTTGGTGGTTTTTGTCAGTACAGTAGTATGATCAGTGCTTTGTTTGATAATAGTACTCCCCTCCCTCCTCCCATTTTTATACTTTTTTTTTTCTTTCATCCCAGATATATGATTCCACGCTACACAGACTTGGAAGAGTTTTTCACCATTAATATTGAAGACGGCATGATTAAGACCACAAGGCCTTTAGATCGGGAAGCACAGGCTTGGCACAACATCTCTGTCAGTGCTGCAGAGATTGGTAGGTCACTCATCGCTTTTCTGGGATTTTAAATAACAGAGTAGCCTTGCATGTTTCTCATTTTTTCCCTAACCAAGCTCCCCAGCTCTCCCTCCACCCTGTTCTTATGTGGTTGTAGTGTCGCCAGGCCTCCTGCATGATTTCAGAAGAGACAGCCACAGATTACCTCTTCAAACTTCAAATGATACCCTCAGTTCAGTGAACAGTGTGTAATTGGCCCTAAAATGTTATATATTTATTTTTGTGTGCATGTGATTTCCTTGAGGTGCAGTTAATGTTTGTTCTGGTTGGATTCAAGGTTTCTGTGTGACACATTTTCCTTTTCGTTCCAATATCTTTGATAATTTTGACCACCAAAAACTACACTGAAGATATGCTTTTGTTATGTGGAAGACGCTTGTCTCTGAAAGCAAAATATCTACTATCTTTACTAAACCACATCATTTCAGAAAGGCGATGTCAGTGAATCATTCTGAATTGTCACAATTGTGATTATGTCTTGTCTATCATGTCCTCACACATCCAGCACACTGAATTATTGATGAATATTAAAAAAAAATAAAAATAAATAAATCTAATTTAGAATTCTGTTGTTGTTCTAGGTGGCCATCACCAAGATGCAAAAGTACGAGTCAATATCAAAGTCAAAGATGTGAACGACAACGCTCCTGAGTTTGCCGCTCAAAACGAAGTGCTCGTCTGTGAGAATGTCAGCCCTGGAAAGGTAAATAAACCAGCTGCTGATTTGAAACTTATTAAACAATTAGCAACACTTTATCACTACCATTCAAAGTTTGGGATAAAAAGATTTTATTAATTGCTTTTATTCAGCAAGGATTCATCAAAAGTTACTAAAATACTAATCTGTCAATTATAATAATTTTTGAAGGACACTACAGGCTGGAGAATATAGCAATTTTTACTGTATTTTAAATTCAGCTTTGGTAAACATAAATACTTATTTTAAAAGCATAAACAATATATAGATACTGACTCTATAGTACTATCTAATAGATAGACTGATTGATTTAGACAGATATGTTATTTTTGGTTTAGATAACTTAATGTGTCTTATTTGATCGCTGTATCTGTGAAATGTATGACTGCCTTTAAATAGGTACAGGAAACAGTTAACAAATTAGCTAATTCCTAAAAGAGGTCACAACTTCTATCAAAACTTTTAAATGAGCACTATAAAAGATTATATTGATGTCTAAATTTAATCAATTCAGTGTTCGCTTTTCCTTTGTCGGCCAGTTGCAAGTTTGAATGAGTGACAGAGAAAAAAAGAAAGAGATAAAAGAGGCATACATTTATTTAAAGGCATGCCCTGGTGATTTTAACCAATTTAACATGACCTGATTTGAACCCTCTGCTCCACAGCTCATTGAAACAGTTAGCGCTACGGATAAGGACGAAATGGCCCACCGCCAGCACTTCCACTTCAGCCTGGCCCCTGAGGTCGCTAACAACCACAGTTTCTCCCTCAAGGACAACAGAGGTTTGTGGCACACAAAACACCCCATAACAGAATAATTTGCACTGAACAACTGCTTCTTTCAAGCCAAGTAAACTGCCTAAGGAAATACGCCAATTGAAAACACAATTTCTTTTAGTCTTTTTCCAAACCAAATGAGTTTATCCATGTGTAGGAGTGAGTGTCTGCAGTGTCGCCCAGCCAACCTCGTGTTGATAATTAGGTCATGATGAGGTGGGCAAACTCAAGTCAACTTCCTCTCTTATTAATTATGGAAGCATCGCTCTCGTTTGAGCTTCTCCATCTGTGGATTCGAAACGTGGGTGAGGCCCAGCTGGTAGACAGCCCCGTTTTTATCTGTTTCTCTCAAGCATCCTGCTTGGTGTGCCCAGAAAACCTGCAGCACCGTACTTTAGTCAAATACTCTTTCCTCAAACAGGTAAACACAGGTCGGAAGAACATATATGAGAGTCAGTCGCTGGGAAACGAGTTAGAGCTAGTTGAGGAGCCTCTCTGAAGAGTGTCGTCTTGACTGGGTGGTGCTCAGTTTGAGGGGAATCTGCTGCTTTTATATGAACTCATTATGTGGTGGCTCTTGGTAGATTAGAAGCTGAATTATGTATGCTTCAAAGAAACTGTAAATCGTGTTTACTTTGCTTACAAGGAGCTTTGGTGTTATTTTAGAATGATCTGTATGACTGCTATGAATGATAGTAGTCTAGCATATGCTAACTAACTAAACTGTTTTCCACCTGTAGAGCTGTTGAATTTTGAGTTGTACGTGGAAGAGAATTAGAATTTTCAAGCCATTGGATCAGAAATTTCCAGTCAGTTTTAAGAATTACTTCAGATTTTACACAAATTATACTCTAAATAGTGAAAGCCACTGTGCTTAAAGAATCAAAAAACTGTAGTTCTGTGTAATTTAACCATATTTTACCACAGACCTCATTTTACTCTGAAATCGAAAACCTTTGCTTTTCTGAACACCTCAAGGGACCCCATGGCGAAATAGCCTTCCAGCTTGGCCTAAAAATTGGCATCATTGACTGAGGTGCTCTGTTCTATTGGCTAATTTCTGATTGTGCTATATTTCTCGTTGACCACCAATAGATTGGAAATATCATGAAGTCCAATAGCTGATCCCAGTAACACCACATAGTTGTTGCCTGAGTGAGCGAAACATGCATTAATTGTTTTTAAAGGGTGAATCACAGATCTGTTTAGGCTATTTTCTTGGTTAATAGAGCGAACCGATGTGAACCGAGAAGTTAAGGGAGTGAAAGAGAGAGAGAAATGACTTTCCCATTCTGTCTGCTTTAATGAGAAAGGAGATGAGCACTTTTTAGCAGGCCATTTCAAAAGCCAACAATATTAGGGAGACAGATTAGGCTACTCAGATTGACTGGCTTTATCAGGATCCGGAGCCTTTCAAATGGATACAGTTTTCAACAGCTTTGCCCACCCATTTATCTGAAGCTCCATTATGCTCCACTCTCCGCACAGAGGCTCTGACATTGCTCCTCTTATCAGACGGACGTAATGAAGGCCTGCTGATTATAAATGTGCATGAACTCTAAATATTAAGTGTAATATTATCTATTTATTAATAATAAAAAAGTAAAAATGCATCAGATCTTTTGATCTGCAAGGTTTTGAGAACCAACATGTTTTTGAAAAAAAAAGTCAAAACACATTCTTACATGTATTCTTTTTTTTAATGAATTGAACTGAAGATATCAAAGATAAATAAGACAATAAAAAAATAAATAAATAAAAATTGCTTGATCTAAACTTGCAATTGAAAGTTACAAAGTCAGAGAAAATTCAATGTTAACTCTGTATCTAATGTAATGTTGATTTGATGTCCAATACTGACGTCAGCTGACATTGGTATTT
>JAUMHE010000053.1:15790028-15819573 GCA_032359235.1 Enteromius mattozi | reverse complement strand
GGACCGGGGCGGGGTTGACAAATGACAAGAGCACATGAGGGAGAAAGAATGAAAACAAACACAATAGTCACATGGAGAGCCTGGGGGCGTGACACTTATAATCAACAGAATATGTTAAAGGGACCATCAAAATAAAGTGAAACCTAAATATCTTAAATTGTGTTTTGAAGATGAACAAAGCATTTACTGGTTTGAAGTGACATGGGGGTAAGTGATTAATGACAAAATTTTTTGGGGTGGAGTAACCCTTTAGAAGATCATGTGTGAACAGGAACTTTTCAGAAGTATATTGCCGGAACAAATTTACCAGTATGAGAAGTAACATTTCCAGTAAATTGCCGGAATGATGCTGTGTGTGAACACAGAATGAGCATTAATACGCTAAGAACGCTCTGACAGAAGATGTCTACTCTGGATTGTGAATTCTACCACGGGAACCCTGCCAAATAACATGTATTTTCCCATTCAGTGCTCAATTGTTTTACCCCATTGGGCTAGTTTTGAGTAGCAATTGTGTGAGTTTTGTTGTGAAAACCTGTCAACTTTGGGTGCAGCTGTCTAGAGCTCCTTTCTGGTAAATGATGTCACAAAAGTTTCCTGTATTTTAAAACTGATTTGTGAATGGTGATGATCTTCATCGGAGACAAGAACACCTACTGTAGATGAGCCCTTTGGACAGATCACCGGAACCAAATTCACAAACACACACACACACACACTATAAGTCCTTTGCACAATCTGACATGCACTTAAAATTGAACTGGAGATTGGGTGCTGGCCGTCCGGCCAGAGGAGAACTGGCCCCAACTAAGTCAAGTTTCTCCCAAGGTTTTTTTTCTCCATTCTCTCACGGAGGGGTTTTGGTTCCTTGCCGCTGTCGCCTTTGGCTTGCTTAGTTGGGGGGCACCTAATTTCTTGTGATTATCGTCACTTTGCTAACAGAGACCGTCTCTGCATTTGATAAATGACATGACATGACATGACATGAATTTCATGACAGCCATATCACCCTGCAGCCCAAGCCTGGTTGCCTACTGAAGCTAAGCAGGGTTGAGCCTGGTCCTGGGAAAACTAGGTTGCTGTTGGTAGAGGTGCTAGAGAGGCCAGCAGGGGGTGCTCACCCTGTGGTCTGCGTGGGTCCTAATGCCCCAGTATAGTGACGGGGACACTATACTGTCAAAAGAGTCTTTCGGATGAGATGTTAAACCGAGGTCCTGACTCTCTGTGGTCATTAAAAATCCCATGACACTCATCGTAAAGAGTAGGGGTGTAACCCCGGTGTCCTGGCCAAATTCCCACTGGCCCTTGTCTATCATGGCCTCCCAATAATCCCCATCCATTGATTGGCTGTATCTCTCTCTCCTCTCCACCTGTAGCTGGTGTGTGGTGAGTGCACTGGTGCCGTTGTCCTGTGGCTGCCGTCGCATCATCCAGGTGGATGCTGCACACTAGTGGTGGTTGAGGAGAGACCCCCCCACCCCCATGATTGTAAAGCGCTATATAATGTCATTCATTCATTCAACATCATGAAGTGCACTAAACCTTATATTTAATAATAATTTGCTCTCACTTCCATAAAAAAGTAACTGCAATCTGATTATAAGTCATTACATCCAGTCCTGAAGGTTAATGGTAGACAAACATTGCTTGCTGTCCTTAATAGAGGCTCGAACCTGAGTTCAAACTCATTGTGGTAATACCCAGAGATGCTTATATAGGCTAATAATGATGATTGACAGAACTGAATGACTAGACTAATCCCAGTGTTTGGAACTTCCTTTAATGTGTTATATATTTCATAACTACGAGTGCTTACTTTTAGGGATTGCATAATACAGATTACATGCAATGACTTTATACACAGTGCTGCTTATACCGAGTCTCAATATACTGCATCTTTTCACCTCAACTGTATATGGATCGTTAGTCATAAATATAAGTACTTCCTCAGGCAGGCTGTATTTTCTGCTAGCATTATGGTTTAAATGGTCATTCCTGCTACATAAAATAATCTAATCATATTGCCCTGTACAGAGAATTACATATTTTGTCATTAGGTATGGTATTGTATTGACAACCCATACTGCATGCATATTATCTTACAAGAGGGATTTATTTTACTTTATTTCATGCTGTAATGACATCTCCACACTAAATTGGCTTGCTAGCCTGGCGTTATACCACAGAGACTAAGAAAATCAAGATTAAAAGCAAATAAAAGTGTTTTTGTTACAAATGGCTCAAAGGGTTTTTGAATTCTGAGTCGGACTTCTGAAATTCTGTGAGAAGAGAAGCACTTCAATCCAGACCCTTCTCAGGATTCTGGTCATTTACCGATTTCTTTCCCCTGTGGTGAATAAAATGGAAAGCGTGGAACCTTCAAAGAGACGTCTAAAGTGCAGGCACACTGAATTAGAGCTAGTTCGAAGTTTTAGAGATGAGTTTGCCCATGCAACAAGTTCAAACCATGCGCCAATGTGCTGCATGGTCTATATAGGATTTCAAGAAATTATTCCAAACAGAGGGTAGACTCCAAGAAAAAAGTATAAAGTGGCAGCCTTTATTGTTAGTGTGCAATGGATTTTAGGCATCTACTTTAGTCTTTGAAAAAGAAAACAGTTCCCGCTCAGTTGCTTCCCAACAATTCGATATGCTTGTCAAATGTCTGAATGCATTTTACATGTCTAAATGGGATCTAGAAAAGTTGGCAACCATGTCCTCTTTCCTGAGATACTTCCACCAGATATACAGCCGGCAGTGTGGATCACATACAGGATTAAGTAAGTGTACCTCTTATGGAAGGGTGGGTTTCTCTCTGAATCTGTCACCTGCTTGAGTTCTGCATTAGTGGCAAATTGATTTCTTGGTGCAGTGAAGGCACAGCCTGTGGAGATGTGGGCTCAAACCCAGAGGGGACTGCCATCTGTGGACACTCAATCGATGTGAGATTGTGGAGTGGAGAGAAAGATTGACAGCATCAGAAATAACGAAATAGGGCACGAATGTGAGCCATGTGATATGGCTTAAACTTATAGGTGGAAAGTTACTGAGAAGATGAGTTCAATCTCCAGTTCTTTGTTACGGGCTTCGAGGGCACTTAGATGACAAACATTTCCACAGTATGTCAAATAAATCAGTACAGTAAAACTTTGCTCACCTGCCTGCTGAAAATATTTGGATTCAAAAGTTATAATAGGATACAGGATATCTGACAAGAGATTTCAGCAGTTGGGACATCATATTCTGCCTAAATGACCTTCACAAGGGTAGAGAATTCTGCTAATTACTATATACTGGTTCTAGTGACCTTCTTTTGTCAAAGAAAAGAATTAAAAGGAGAGATGTGGGCCCTTAAAACCCAATTTTAGCTCAGTGAAGGTCAGAACAAAGTGGCTGTGTCCCCTCCCAAGACTATCAATAATTTATACATTTGTAAAGGTACGCCTCAGATTTAATACCCAAACCAATTTAGAGCTGAATCTATTCACGCGAGGCATGCAGATATATCCAGCCTTGAGGGGTGCAAGGATTTAACCCCTGGCTTGATGAGAGAGAGAAGACTTTACAAGCAAGAAACTGTCACTTACACGTTTGGAATAATTTTTAGGAGCAACTGTTTTAAAAAGAAGAAAAATACATTATTATTTCATTGCTCCATTACATAATATGCATTTACATTTGTTATCATCAAAGCATAACAAGTATAAAATACATACAGAATACCAATGAGATCAAGCTGATCGAATGAATGGATGAATGAATGAATATGGCTGACAATTAATATATTAATTGAGTATTTTTAAACCAGTTACACTACTTTTAAATATTTATTTAAAGACAATCTAAAACATTTCTTTCCAACTAACTTTTTGTTTATAAGGTAGAATTAGTTTATTTTTTACTTTTTGAAAATAACTTTTCAAAACATATTTTGCTCAAATTCAAGCTTTCATGTTGATGTACTGCCAAGTTTCAAAGTGTCAAGTCATAGAAAACAAACACCATGAGTTTCATGATTCAAAAGTTGCATGTTCTTTAATTGAATTAAAGGTATCTGTTTAAAAAATGCTGTGTACTGAAGTTTCATGATTTATTTAAAATAACAATCCATATGAAGCTTGATCTGCCCTAAGAGAAAAAGTGAGCTCAGTGAGCTCTCACTGGCTTTTGTATATTTTCCAAAGATTATGTGGGAGAATTGAGACAGCAACTGATTTATCACACAAATATTACAACTGGATCTGTAACTCAAATATCTGCAATGTCAAATATTACGTTTATCATTTCAAATTCATAATTTATTTGCACTTGAAAAACTGTAGAGGAAAGGAAAATTCAGGAAAGGAAAGATAAATTAGAACTGAACTGTACTTTTAAAAATTAAATAAAAAGTGCTGATCCATAATTAAAAAGGAGTTTTATTCAGGCACATGAAACTGTAAGAGACGTCTGCAAATGCTGTGAACGACTAATGACTAATTAGTTTTAAATGGCTTTATTCAGTGTTTAAATAGTTGAATCTGAAGTTAAAGAACAGGGAAAATGCTGATTGAAAAAGAACTGGAAGACATACAGTTTAATGTGTTTTAATTTTGGTGGCCCCCAAAACAACAAACCCTACTTCCAGAGCCTCCACAACTTTTTAATGTAACCTCCATTTGACAGTCCGGGAAATCTCTGCAGCGCTGATATTAAATCTGTTATAAATCTTTATTTTCCCAGGATCTCTTCTTTAGCTTTTGCTTTGCTCTCTCTTACAATCGGATTATCAGCAGCCTAAAAAGAGAACTATCTAGTCATCTCCTCCAACAAAGTAATTCATTTTTGATGTTGCTTTCAAAAGAGTTACAGATGAGGTTAGGATTAAGATGGGGGTTTGGGTTGGAGTCGACTAATTCTATGAGACAGGTTTTTACTTAGGAACAGTTGCACACTAAACACTTTTTATTTCTATAGACGACTACTCCAATATCACATAGTGATGGTATTATAAAGTCCTATTGAAATGTCTGATAAAACGACCACCCTTACTCAATTGAACTTCAGAGGGCATTTGATACAGGTCATTATACTTCAGCAGGCTGGGATCAGACAAAGTGACCATAAGCCATCAGACTAATCTGCTGATAGCGATGTGACAGGGTAGCCATTGTGACATTCTTTTTCTCGCTTCCATTCCACTGAAGATGAATATATCACCAGTGTCTCCCATTAGCAGGGGCCTTGAGCTCATTTCTGTATTCATCCTGTCATTCACCCTTTTTTCTTTCTGAGGTTAAAACAATTTGTACTTTCACTCAGAGCAGCGGAAGGCTACTTATCCAGCATTTAATTAGAATTCAGTGGTCTATAAGTAATGAGCCTAGCCTTTATCTTTCTGTCCTGGAATTGTAGTATATGATATAACATTAAAATAAACAAGTATTTACATACAGGCTGTGTTTACAGAGAGAATGCTAATGCATAATTTTTTTTCTGTTAAAATTGGGCATTGATTCTTAGATTGCCATACAACTAAATTCTTTGCGGTCGGTTGCTAGGTTGGTAAAAGCTAGAAAAGGCTGTGAATGTTTGCAGAAATTGTCTATAATATGTCGTCCTTTAATGGCAATGATTCTATTCAAAAGCTAATGGGATAATGGGGGAGAAAAGGCTTCAAAACAAAACGAGAGTAAGAGAAATCGGAAGGGAGAGAGGAATAGAATGAAAAAAGAAAAAGAGAACATTTTATGGTCCGATTGGTCTGATGATTCAGAGCTGACCTATGCTTTGGCGGCACTTGATTTTAAACTCTGCACCTGCTAAGAAGATTTCATCACATTTTGACTTCAAAAACTGGCATTCAAAAACAGCTTGACGCAGTGGAACAGAATCGAGTCGGGGACTAAATGTGCAATTTTAAAACTTGGATTTCAACAAAGTGTCATAAAGTGTATTAAAAATGCAAAATGCAAAAAAAAAGTTGTATTATGGTAAAATAAAACATGTAATTAATATTTTTAAATATGTAGTTTCCAGTCTTTCACTTTTTAACCATATTCATGCAATTCAAGATCATTTGGTAGTTAAATTAAATCATTTAACAAACTTTTTTTCTTTTTTTTTGGTATAGTCTTAAAGATGTATACCACAACATGAACTCTAAGTAAGGTCAAGCAAAGACCCTCAGATCTGGACACTACTTAACCAAGTGCACGTGCAAAGCGGTCTGGAAATTATTCTTAATGGGCCATTTCCTTAAGCTTTCTAAACATTTAATCATGACTGATTGTGTCCTCTGCTTTGCCTGCAGACAATAAAGGACATTTATCTTCTCGGAGGTTTGACAGCTTCCCGGATTTGTGTGACACTGTATGAGATGCTGTGTGTGTTGTGGTTGGTGGGGCGATGGGGGGCGGAGATTGGATAGGGGGTCTGTTTTTGTGTTCTTTGTCTTTTGCTTTGCTTTGATTTCTGATGCTTTGGTTTGAAGAACCCCTGCATGAGCGCAAATGGTCACACTATTTAATATGTTGACATAAAAGAGGAATGACTTTATTCTGGCACTATACACAAACAACTGAAATGGTTTTCGCTGTAAAGTAAAAGAAGGATGATCGATAGCAGACGGCCCATCTTGAACCAGTCGCTGTGTGTTTGATCTGACTCCAGTGATCATTAACTAATCCCTTCCAGGTGTCCAGTTTACACACAGACTTTTGCAGAGTAGCAATTCATAGTGTTCAGCTCTCCTACGAAAAAAGGGAGAGTGAACTTTTTAACTGTAAGGTTTGTGCCATTCCATTTGCTTCTAGGATATGCCTCTGAAAGCTGCAAGGGAATAGGTGGATGTTTTGAACATGCTTCACCTCCAGAAATGTCTTAATGTTCTTACTTGCAAAACCTTGGCCTTAACACATGGGAGGTCTTGCGCCCCGGTTTTTCCATTCAAAAATAGATTTCTTTAGAAGCAATTTTGACAAATTACACCAAAAGCCAAAAACCCCTGGCCACAGAATTGTCCAAGTCTTGGATGTGACCTAATATGGCTCAGGGGGAAAAGAAAAAAAAAAAGAAAAGAAAGAAAGAAATATTAAATATCTATAGCAAAATAATGTATAAAAATACTAGTTTATGTAAATAGATATATTTATTTTAATAGTAGTGCATATAAAATATATTTCATTTAGAAATATGTAATTGTTAAAAAAAAAAAAAATGGTAAGAATGCCCATGCAGACTGACATATATGTTAAGAACCGCCACTGACAAAGATAAATTGACATTGAAATTAGTCCATGTAGGTTTAAGAACCCCTACTTTGCAGCTGAAGCTTCATACAGACCATTAAAACAAGTCTATACCCTCAGGAAGTGACCTGTCAGGAGGAATAATGGCTGCCCGGTGCCTCTCCAGCAGAGATACTTGTTATTTGTCACCTGGATGTACTTCTTTGGCTCCTCTCCAAATCCCATATTAACTTAACCAAGTCTCTTTATTCTTGCCATGATTTGACTTCAAACGAAGCAATAACTTGCTCCAGTTGTCCCTCACTCCATATACTTTATGTACTGTTTAAAAGTTTCATTTTTCCCCTGTCCACTTCTGTGTATATCAAACCATCCCCGAACAAGTCATCAGATCTACAGTATGGCAAATCCTGTAGACGAGGTGATCACTGCATTCTGCACATCAATAAAGAATTACCTCTTATTGCAGTGGTAATAGATCATTTGGGTAATCAGAAGTGGCTCCTCTTGTTTTAAGATGATAATGGGACGGGTGTGGATGGCAATATTGTGAGCTGTCAGTTCTGATGGATGATAAGGTTTGCTGTCAATATTTTCTCATGGCAAAAGATGAATGATGTATTTAGCTATAGATAAACTACAAATCTGTGATCTCTGGTGTTTGCGGTGACAGCAGGGCTAATCTGATACCTGAAATAAGTTATTGAGCATAAAATGAAGCCTCTGAGGACCAGTGGATCCAGGTTGAGGGTATTGCATTAATTCATTAAATATATGGCACATATATTTGATGAATAGAACAAAGTAAAAGAAAGGCATCTTCAATAGCAATAATTTGAGTATTTGTGCATGGCCTGTACTAAGACCACACAATTCTGAGCTTTTTATCTGTACTGTACCTGTATGCAACTTAAGCCCATATGCATTATTCAATAGGAACAGACTGCACTGTCCCATTTATCTATTTCCATAAAATTCTTCAAATAAGTGAGTCTCCATGGCCAATAGAATCATATTGTACAGTATTTGGCAGAAATGCAGGGTAATGAATTTAAAAGAAAGTGCCTGAACATTGGTCAGTTAAGTTCATGCAGAAGACTACAAGCGTGAGTGGAGTGACTGGTTAGATTTGGACAAGTCTACAAGCATTTGTTAGCTTTAAATGGGAGAGTACAGTCTTTATCCAATCCATATATACCACTCTAAGGAAGTATTTTAGAGGTCATCATAATTATAAATCCTGTCTCATGAACACAGTCATCATTTCCTCTGGTTTTGAAAGGTAGGCTATGCATATTATAAACTAATAAACCCTATTTTATCATGCATTGAAACTGAAATTCTTCATAGCTGTGGCATTGAGAGAAGAAATCTTCTTACTGCTGATTTATGGAGATGAATAGTGTGAACAGATTCATTAAACGAAACAATTCACAATTACACTTTATTATAGAAAGATAACATATATGTGACCTTCAATTCCAGACATGATCACTGCACTGAAAAAAAGAAATATTTATTTATTTTATATATATATATATATATATATATATATATACAGAAATTAAACAACTTTTAGGAAAAATGTGTCAGAATACTGTTGTTTCATCATCATGAAATCATAGTGCATCAACATCCTTCCACACACCAGTGCAATCTGTCTCTCAACACTGTACACTGAAAGTGCCTGGCCTCGTTTTAATCGACATGTTTGGTGTGGAGGGACCCTGGTGCAATAATGGCAACATAATGCATGCACCATGTTCCAGCGGCCCAAGGCACCAGCCATATGCCAGCCTTTATCTCAGGAGTGAGGCAGAAAGAACGTGATCGATAGGGCATCTCTCACTCAGGGGAAATAAGTGGCTATGGTTTCTTGCTGGAGTCACCATGCATTGAAAATCATGCTGAAGTCCACAAATTTCATCCCATCCCCCATTAAAAGAGCAGTGTAGAAACATTCAGGATTCCCCTGATCGCTCATAATTGCCATCCTGACCTAATTAGTTGAAATGAGCAGTCCATCTCACCGGATGTCTTCACTTACGACCTTCTGCATATTTGTATGAAATCACTTGGTGTTAAGGAAGAGAACATACTGACTTTTTCTTTTAGGTTTTTCTTCATGAATTCGTGAAAGGTTTGACCTGGAAATCACCCCATAGCTAATTGTACTAGATCTGACCATTTAGTAACGACATTAAAATGCCTGTGAATGACAGTGAGCTGGGTCCAGCATTGTTCTGGACCACCGACATTCATTCTATTAATAAAAACTGTTGAAATTGTTTTCAAAATGAGGGTAAGAGTCATATCTGACATAATTTTCATTAGAATAATCATTCTGTCAGAAGCAACAAGTCTTTAAATAGGTCGAAACATTAAAGTGGGAAAGGTGACTAGTGTTGAACTTGTCTAACTTGACACAACATTTGCGTTAAACGTGTGCAAATGAAGCATTTGCCCAAAGGACAAAGGTATGGCCCTGCAGAGCTATCGGAAACTCAGGCGGCACAATGCCTAATTTGCATTACAAGGACGCAGCTCCCTCCAGGCCAGAAAGATGGCAGAGTTGTGCTCCACACCCACACTCTTCTGATGAATAAATAATATTACTCCACCTCACATCTCAATGATCAGAGTGTAAGTTCTTCAGGACGTAAATAGCCACGTAATGGAGCAACACATTTTACAGTAAGTATTTCTCTGTCAAGGGAAGAGGGTTGGGTCAGGTTGATAACAATAGTGGGAGGTTTGGGAAATCAGCGGAAGGGATCCTTAAGGTTTCCCCCTCAAGGCTTCGTTGAAAGTAAGACATGTCTCTTGAGTGTAAAATAAAATGATGTGTATCAGAATGGAAAGTAAATGGTGTAGGTGAGAAGTATGGGTTTGTTGAACTTCTAAGCATGGTGGAAATATATGTCAATATTTAGTTCTACGGGGTGTTCATGCATTTTTGCGTTACACGTATTTAAACATAGTGCCATTAAAAATAGTCTCACTTACTGATGAGTTAGTGTTTCTCTGCATTCATTTAAAGTTATTTGAGATTTAGACAAGGTGATTGTGCTAGAGTGGGTATGTATTACTACTGCAAATAGTCGCATTCATTTCCACAGGCTTGTTTGAGGACCGACTGCAAACATGACAGGCGAGCATTATCTCATTGACAGGGTCAGCCAATCACGGTGCCTTTTTAACTTCATCCTCTGAGAAAACGTCCCTGTGTGAAAACTTTTCCAATTGCAAAGTGCAAAAATGAAGGCATAATTAATTCCTTGGCAAGTTATTATTCGCAATAAAGCCCTTCAAAGTTATAACAAATGGTCTACAGCCAAGAGTGTAATGAAGTTTTGTGGTCATGTGCTGGGGAAAAAGTGTGTGTGTATATATATATATATATATATATATATATATATATATATATATGTCAGTATATATATATTACTCTTATAATGTCAGCTTTAAGTAACAAATTAAAAGTATAGGGGAAAAGGTATAGTTAAAAAAGAAGAACATTATAATGACTGCACTGTACTCTCGAATGTAATTATAGTAAAAATCTCAAGAGAATTACTAAACTGTTGTAAATAGCTGAGATATCCAGTCTTGTAAATCCAATCGTAACTTCTCAACATGAGAAACAAATGCATTATTTATCGTTATAATATTCGTACAAAAATACGAAAAACGACATAATATATTATCATTCTTTAGAAATATGAATATATAATAAATAAGTAAAAATACATTTAAAAAAAAATATATATATATATACTGTATATCATTTTTTTTTTTTTAAATTTGCCTAATACTTTTAATGAGGTGAGGTGTTGATGAGGATGTGCAAAGGAATGCCGGCTTTCATTATAGTGAGGAGAATTCACTAAACACTTTTGTGATGTATTCAGTGCAAACGCCTGCAAATTACATTCAGCCCAGTTTTTGGGGGCATGTTTGTTTCATTACTTGATTTGCATAATTCCTTTAGTGAATCGGTTACTAAAACAATGCAGACAGCACGTGCAAATAAATGACGCTATCAGCGGGGCACAATTTATTCCGAATTCCTCCCTACAGGAACTACTTTTTCAAATGTTCACTCCAGTTTTGACAATTACCGAGCAGTTTTGAATATTGATTCTTGGAATTTAATTGACCTATTTTTATTGTCAATCTCGGAGGTCCTCAAACTGTTATTTCCCTGTAGTCCAGTGTGTTATTGAAAACAAATCTCAAGAAAACATCCTGGAGAAAGGGCTACAGAGGTCAAAGCTTCAGATTACTGTCATCTATAAAAGATAGCAGCTCGATAGCCAACTGCATATACACCACCTACTGATTCAGTGGGTTTCTCTTTTCATAAAATCTAGTTAGTTTACTATTTTTGTCAGCAATTTATTGGCAAGCAGTATTAGGGCTGGTTCACACAGATAGGTTGTTGCGTTCCGCGGTTCTGATTTTAATAGCTGTTCTCTGTAAACACGCGCTTCTACATCAATTGTTTGTGTCGCGAACATTATGCGTTTTAAAAGCAAATATACATTATGTGTCGAACGCCTTTAAATATATTTGGCAATAGCAATAAATCAAAGTGATCAAAACATATTTATTCACTTCTCAAGGACAAAAACTGTCCTCCAAATTGCTCAATACTGTGACTCTTACCAGGTGCTTTCCGTTGGAATCACTCTATGCCTCCACCTAAAAATATATATATATATTTTTTTGAGCTGTACATTCATCCAAAGCTAGAGAGCGCGCTGCAGCTTGCGTGCTGGGTGTGCTGTATGTCACTTCCGACACAGATGCGTACAGGTTAGCCTACGTTATTTACAGAACTCTGATCATGTGTTAAGCACAGCTTGGGAACAGGCGCTGTTCATCCTCTGGCCTCTCTGCATCATCCTGACTGATCATGTCAGTGCAGAGCATGCAGGTTTGCTCATATCAACATCTAACTGTATGTTATAAGCTGTCGTTAATTTTAAGCCAGAAATAATGCATACATTAATGCACACATTTTCTAGCAACATGAAACAATAGCAACAACAACATCATGCAAATTAAAATATGTAAATATGTTAAAAGAACTGAAAATATACTATATTAAGAGAAAATATAAATTGCCTACTCTAATTTCTTTAGGAAATATTGCCATTGATTGATTATTTCATTCATCTATTGATAAATTCAAGTACCTGTTCCTTATTGTAAACATTCTTGACAATTTACAAATGTTTCTTTGTAAATACATGCAAATGTCGCTTTTTAAATAATCTTAACTTTGTATTCTTTCTGTATTAAGATGGTATTTTCTGGCTATATATATATTAAATTATATTTATTCTGTAGGCTATAGTTAAAATACATTCATATACCTCATTAATTGTTATGTTACTGATACAGCATCTATTACAGCAATACTGCTTCTGCTTGTGCCTATTTAATGTTTTATTTCTGGGGTCTCAAAGTCTCCAATAGTGTCATCATGTTTCATATTACATAACGTCATAAAGTATCAACCCCTTATTGCAGAATACGTTTTAAAATATTGAGCATTGGGACTCCAAAGACTTGAATTATATTAGAATATTGAACACTGCTGGTGAACTATAGGCTGTTACAAGGGCAGAACACTAATATTAATTTAGCAGACAGGTTTATCCAAAGTTTAGCTCCAACCCTAATTAAACACACTCAAACCAGCTAATCAGGGTCTTCATGATCAGTTGAAATGTCCAGGCATGCAGTGTGCAGGTTAGATCTACACTGTAACTTTCAGAGGAAGGTAGGCCTCCCGGAGTGAAATCAGACACCTCTGGTATCATACTGTAGACATATAATGGGCCAAACCCTGATGTAAATATGCTCCATAGTTTTATCTTTCGTATGGTAAATAGTTTTTAGAAGAGATGACTCTTGCTGCTGTGCCCTTTCTGTGGTCTACAAGGTTGCTGTAATTATGTATCACCAGGGATTGTTATTATTCATATTTGCTGCCATGAAAAATTGCTTCAGATCCACTTTTCGACTGAATGCAACGAGCGGCACAAATGAGTAAGTGCCTATCATCCCCACCATCGTCAAACACTCCAGAGGATTCTCTGCCTATCTTCACCCAAAAGAAGGTCAACATATAATAATTGTGCACTCCAAATGGCCTGTTTTATTCATTTGTTTAGTCTGACATCTGAAAGTTAAGTGTGTGTGACATTTGGAATGTTAAAACAATAAGTGATAGATTTCGTGTGAGCTTCATGGACTTTACAGCTCGAATGCCATTCATTGGCGTGGAGACATTGTAAGCCGTAAACTGATGCACATTATTCTGAGTGCTGAGTTTTAGAAGCCCTTGATAGGGAGCGCTCCTTTAGGTGGACAAAAGCCTGCCATCAGTGAGCAATGCTAACTGCCTGAAGGCTTCTCGGTGAGACACAGCAGCATTATGCTAAGTCTGCTTGGGGAAAAAAAGGAAAGGGAAAGAGAAAGGAGACCGAGAGAAGATTACAATTCTGCTCTGCAGCTGCGCAGAATTAATGCACTCGCGATTGGTTTCAGTTGAGTCAAAGAAGAAAGCCATTCAACAGGGCTTTGCTCGTATTTCATGTTGTCTCCCTTTGTGGCTGACATCAGTGGAAATTAATGTATTCAGAGATGTCCTGAGTGCTTAGCAAGTGATTGATAAGATGATGCAGCTGAGGAGGTTTAAATGCTACTCAGGGAACAGCTGTAATCCCAAGCACGTAACTTTTATTCCCTTTCTCTTCTGCCCCTCTTTTAGGGGATTAAATGGACGCTATTTATTCCCATTGCATTTCAGTTACTGCATCGGCTGGTGATAATTCTTGCATTAGCGATCCCGCAGTTAGTTTTTTCCATTTATGGTGAGGCCAGTCTGAATGTGTAAACATGAGGCAGTGTTCTGTGAAAAATTTTGCATACGGACTGCTTCTGTGCAGAGAATGGCACTCAGATTTGTTTACAGCCTGGTGTTAATTGCATGCACACTGTAAAAGTTTTTGCGGCGAGTAAATCAGGGGCAGCAGCTCGATCCTGGCTTGTTTTGATACCTGTGTGCTTGGATTGTATTGATTGCTAGGTCAGCTTTTAGCAGCGGGAAGATAAATGACCGTGAGCATCGTGGCCCGCAGGTGTTTTAGTCACTGACGTGAATGATGCAGATTTTCGCTGATCGATACTAAACCTATGGTGTTTCTGCCCTGTGACCCTGTCAATAACAATTACATTTCAAAATCTGACCGCACTGGCAGATAATGGATCATTGCAAGATACAGAGCTCAGAAGCACAACCTACACTGCAGTTCGAAAACATACCAAGTTACGCTTTCTATGCCTGTGAGGATAGCAGGGACATGAAAACCAACATAAATGTGAGTTGTTTTGATGGCTCTCTGAAAATCATTCTCATGCAAACTCTCGGTTTTGAGTGTGGACAGGTGTGAGTGTGACCTCTGCACTCATGTATAAAACACAAGAGCTCTCCTCTGCACATAAACACTTTAACAGCTTTTGTTAATCGCTTGCCAGATTCACACTTCACTGTTCACCATGTTGCTGTTTCTCTTGCAAATTTATCCTAGAGCTCTGTTTAATTTGTTGCTGCCATTTTATTGGATCAGAAGAAAAGCCTAGATTAATTTCCAATACGGTAATTAATTAATATCAATAACATTTGTGTCTAGTTCTAGCTAAAGGGATTATCAAATAAAAATCAAGATTATGTGTAGTGTGCATATTGATGGGCACTGCAGGTAAGTAAGCCATGGAATGTACAGTGCGTTATGTGTGTCATCCTAGATTAAATAAAACTACTAAAAATGATAAAAAATATTAATAATACATGAAAAAGAGAGACATAGTAACAAAATGTGCTTTATAAAAATATATCATTATATTCTTTAAAGAAAACTAAACAAAAGTAAAGTTGCGCCACTGATGTCATATGGACTGTTTTACCTGTGTTTTTACTACGTTTCTGAACCTGGATCATTGCCAGTTGTGTTGCTGTCTATGTAGGGTCAGATGGCTCTCTTATATCATCAAAAATATCTTAATTTGTGTTCCGAAGATGAACGAAGGCCATTCTGGGTTTGGAACGACATGAGGGTGAGTAATTAATGACAGAATTAACATTTTTGGGTGAACTAACCCTTTAATGCCTTGTAAAGCAAAAAAAAAAAGCAGTTGGTTAGTAAGAAATCCATCATTAAGGCATGAGGACAACAGAGGACTAATTTGAAATTAAAACAACATTTTAATCGATTTGTTTACTTCTAACACAATGTTGTGTTGTTTACTTGTATATTATTGTTATTGTGATATCAGCTGTTTAAACTTAGACTCTGTCTCTGTCATTCTGATGGCACCCATTCACTGCAGAAGGTCAACTGTTGAGCAAGTTGAGCAAGTGTATATATATATATATATATATATATATATATATATTCAGATTGTGAGATAGCTAGTCCACTTATTTATTGTGATCTCGGTCATTACAATACTATGGAAGCCATTGGTGTGTAAAATTCTGCAACATACTCTAAAGACTTGAACAGAGATGCATGTGAGAATAACATGTGCCAATGCATATGCAAATGACCCAGGAATGCAGAGCTTATGAAGTGTGAACTACTCCCACATCGTCATGGCGATGGATATGATCCCACTGGAGTGTGCGAGTCATATCGGCTTCCTTTCTTTTGTTCTTATCTGCAGTCTACATGCTTCCTGTACATGTCTGTCTTTTAGGGTATAAAATGGTGATATGTAAAACAGCTTTCATGAGTGAGTGGGTGGTAAGGAGGGGGATAAATGTCTCATGATATGTAGTTTGTTCTTATCGTCAAATTATGGTATTGAACCTTGCAGAAGTTGTGCATCTGACAGAGCGTCGTTTTGTTTATGTCTGTCGAGCGAATGGATGCCAGAGTGGATTTTCCTCACCATGCCCTTTGAGCATAACAAAGTAAAGGGCATGGGAGGAAGGACACGTTCATTTCAGGGACGGAATAACAAGGCTAGATGAATGCCACCGCATCTTCAGAACACAGCATCTCTCTTCAGTAAATGTGTTTCTTTGTAGAGCCTATTCAGCTTGCTTCAGAAAACCAACGGCATCATAGCAACAGGCCTATGGATGGCAGATAATAGGAGAGGGAACAATCGATGGCAGACACAAAGCTAGGTGCATAGACTAAGTTTGCTTTTCACAGGCAGCCTGTCAGAAGTGAGAGTGAGGTTAGCAGGGACCTGTTGTGAAAAAAAAAAAATCTATTCAGTCTCTCTGTGAATGTCAAAGACAAGCTATTTTAACACATCATGGTTTTTGATCAGCTTTGTTAGAACTGACCTGCGCTCCTTTCTCGCGAGTGTACGTCTTGTAACTAAAAGGTTTTAATGTTATGTTCCCACTTTAGATTATGTGGCCTTGAATAATACGCACTTACATTTAGATTAATAATTTGAGACAATGGACTTATTTTGTGCATACATGTTTTTACATTGTACTTCTACAATACAATATGAACACAAATGCATTGTACTTATTATTATTATTTATTTGTTTTATTTTTAATGCAAGTACATAGTTTTTAAGGCCACCTAAGGTGGGACCAATGTTTGTGATTTCCTGTGATGCACTTATTGTGTACATACATGTTTTTACATTGTACACACACATATACCTGCATGTAATTACATCTAATTTCTGCAATTATATTACAATCACATTATAATTACTATGGAACAAAAATCCTGCCAAAAGTATTTGAAATAAAAAGCTTGTTAAATTCCACAAATCGAAAAACAAAAAGCATTGCAATTAACAGTGCTTGCATTTTAATGCATTGTATTTTCATGGCTTGCATTTTTATGCACTGCATTTTAACATGGTTGTATATTTACGTAGTGAATATTTCAAACAAAAACATTTCACAAACTTTTTCATTGTTAAAATTCAGAAATCAATATTCACCTCACAAAGTTCATTTTCAAAATATTCAGTTTGTTTAATAAATACAGCAAAAAAAAAAAGAAAGGGGGCATAAAGTATTTCGATTAACAGCGCAGCCCTAAAATAATATCTTACAACAAACACTTTGATGAAGACGTTTACACTCAAAGCCGCGAGCACTACCCGCTGGTGAAGACATCTAACTGCAGATGGCTTCTTGGATCGGTAATCTACTGCTTTTCCTGCAGTTCCCGGATGTGCGCTCCGTCGTATTTGAACCACTGAATTTGAACCAGCGAATTTGTAAAGTGAAATAAAAATAACCGAAAGTTGCTTGACGAATATTTTTGCTGTAATTATTAAACAAACTGAATATTTTGAAAATGAACTTTGTGAGGTGAATATTGATTTCTGAATTTTAACAATGAAAATGTTTGTGAAATGTTTCCGTTTGAAATATTCACTTCGTAAATATACAACCATGTTAAAATGCAGCGCATAAAAATGCAAGCCATGAAAATACAATGCATTAAAATGCAAGCACTGTTAATTGCAATGTTTTTTTTTTTTTCGATTTGTGGAATTCAACAAGCTTTTTATTTCAAATACTTTTGGCAGGATTTTTGTTCCATAAATTACCCTGTTGACCCATCTTTAAACCTACCCATGCTACCAGACCAGTCCCTAAACTTTAACTATATCCCACCTCGATAGCAGCAAAAGTGATTTACAATACAATATGAATACAATATGTACATTATACTTATTATTTTTTTATGTAAGTACATTGTAGTTAAAGCCACCTAAAGTGGGCCCAATATTTCTGTAAATTACTCACTTATAGGCAGAGCCAGTATTAGTATTTGTGGCAATCTCAATCTCAAATCTGTATCTGTTTGGACGAAATCTGCAAGTGGACGGTGTGTAAACGGTAAATGCATTCAATTAGATGGGAAACCCATTGAAGATATAATTCTGTTGAAAAAAGTTGAAAATAATTATTCTGTGAAATTTGCCCCAGTTGCCCCAGTTCCGGAAAACTAAGAAAATCATATTGTGCATCATTTGTACAGGTTTTGAGGTGTGTCTGATTTCTAAGCACATAAACAGCAATGAACTGGTGTTCATTTCACTCATAGAGTTTACATTTATTCACTTCACATATTTATTATTTCATAGTGATTTTAGAGGGATGTGTAAAATATCGTGCTATCATCTGACTCATCCAGCAAACACAGACTTTGCCTGGTGAATATTTTTTCCTATTATTTGGTAGAATTTGTTTTTCATTTTGAAGCCATTATCCAAATAATGTATTCGGCTTTGGGCACATCCCTATTACTCACCCGTAAAACTTTCTTTCTTCTGTGGGGCACAAAAGAAGACATTTTGAAAAATGTCTGGGTCTTGGGTGAAACATGTATTTTTTTGTCCACACATTAGAAGCCAAATAGATCTTGAAGTCCATTTCCTTTCCTTGTACGGACAAAAACATTCTTCATAATATCTTCCTTTGTGCTCCGCAGAAAAATGACAGTGATACGGGTTGGGGATGACATGTACTGTAAATGATGACAGAATTTTTATTTTTAGTTGAACTAGATCCCTTTAAGCCTTTGCAAACATTTTATGTTATTTTTCAGGGATGATTAAATCAAAAACAAGGACATTTGTCTAAAAGCTCCATACATGCTGTTCCTGAGCTATAACGCATCTCGATAGTTAATATCATTAGTCTTTCTTTTCATAGAGGGATCATTATAAATGATTTGGGCTCATTGGGTCACAATGTATTGTGTGTACAGAGGTGCCAGTTTTACCTCACAAAGACACAGCTGCTTTCAGAGACCCTTTTCAGGAATTATGAGTCAAAATGGCCCCTTTAAAGGCACTAGAAGCACATAACGGTTCTCTTCAGCTGTTACCCAGCAACAGAGAGTGATAAGAGCACACTGTCCATTTAGAATGACTGAACAGAGCATATAGTGAGCAGAATTTACACTGTTATTGATAATTCATGTAACCCTTTGGCGTATATGCTGAAACTGTTGTTCCCAGTGGAGCGCCGTTGTTGTAAAGCACAGCGGCTCAAACGAGAGCTCTTGACACAGCCCAGGGATTTGTTGTAAGCCATTGCATATTCACAGAATCAACTCAAGGTTTTTATCCATCCTCATACAAAGTCTGGGTAACAAAGGCAGGCTGAGCCACCCTGCTTTGAAGCCTGTTTCATTTAGTGCCATTCTTCAGCCGCCGCACGCGTCGTCCATTTAAATGCACTGCTATTGTTCTCCGCAATGTCAGCTGCATTTTGATCAGGGTCATGATGCAAAATATTTTCTCATCTGAAAGCTGCCCAATAGGTGAAACAAACAAAACAGAGTGTAAAAAAATGAGGAGACGGTTGCAGTTGTGTTGTGAAACCTCATGCTAGGGCCTGTTTTGCATTTTAATTAGTTTCTTTTGCACTATGTGAACTATTTATTTTTTTTTTTTAGTAGGATGCATTTTCAACATGAGACATTATGACATTTCAGAAGCATTTGAATGTGCAACCTGGTGCGTGTATGATATCTCATCTTGAATTGTCTCTCTTTTGAACTTTTTGGCTTTTCATATCCTTTGATTACAATACTATGGAAGCCATTAGTCAAATGACCGGTAGAGCCACAAATGATTTCTCTTTATGCCCCATTCCAGTGTCTCAGACCAGTGGGCGCCTAACTGTACCCAGAACTCTCCACAAGAGAGAAATTTCTCCCACTGAGTGTTGAGGTTGTGCCAGCATAATTAGTCCCCCATGCACTCTCCTCCAGCTTGAGTGAGACATGCAAGAGACTTTCTTTGTTGCTCATAGTGGCTGAGTATTAGCCCCGGAAAAGAATGCAACAAATACTTTGTTTTTTATTATTTATTTATTTAGCAAGAGATGTAGATGAAGCTTGCTTGTTGGATTTAAGAGAAACCGGTCCAAGTTCCCGATACTAAAAGATGGAGCTGGTGAGTAAAGCAATTACATCCGAATGGAAGTCTCCCCATCAACTTGGCAAATCTCCAGTCCAGTTAGTCTTGCACTGTCCTAAAAAAATTAATGATTTTCATGCTGTGCATATTCAGATTTTCTTTCTGCATAGTTGGTGCAACAAAAAACAGTTATGTTTTTTATTTAATGCATTAATGCATTTGCATTTATTAGATAAGAGCATTGATTTGTAAAAACCCATTCAAAATTGACTTAAAAACTTAACACTGAATAGCAGTGAAATTATTAGCATTTTTCAGACTTTATTTTTGAAACAACTATACATTTATGATTAATTTATAAAACATTGACGAGGTAAGAATGCAAAACCTGTTCATTAATGAGTGACATATTACCGCGAACATCATTTCTGTCATCTGTCTTCAGCGCTAATATCATCATCATTATCTTGATGTATATTGGTAATGTCATATGGCCAGAATAGAGATATGAGTGAGAAAAATGTGAAAAGACTAGTGATATAGTGGCCGTTAAGACTGTGTGTGAGGGAGTCTTCCTGCGAAAGGGGATATGATGTGACCCTCGGCGTGTCTGGATGAGAATGGATTTGAGTATATGATATTGGATGGCAGCTCTCAGGTGCTTAGGTATAGTCTGTCAGCCTTGATGAATGACGCTGTATATTCCTCTTGGAAAAACTTGAAATACTAGAAAAGATTACCAGATTACTAGCAGTCTGTTTCAGGTCTGTTCTTGCACCTGCTGCTAAAACCATCACAGATATTTGGTGCTTTTGCACCATCGTACTGATGATGAATAACCAGACTGTGTTTTGGTGTATGTCTTTACAAACACATTTGTGTGATACTGGCAGTGGCATGAGCATCTGTGATGCTCAGAAATAACTCTAAAATGCATCATTTTGACAAATAAATAACTATTACTCTATGTTTTGGTGCTACGAACAGTCTCAAAATAAAACTCTCATCGACTGTTTAGTATCTAGACAGTATGGAACACAGAAAATAGAGTTGGATCTGAGTGGTCCTTGATGGGACACAGATTTAGAGGTTTTAAAAAAAACATTTCTCATCTGCTAATGTTAATGTCCACCAATCTCTTTTGCACAAGACCAATCAAGTTGTTTGTTACCTTAAATGAATTGTATAATCTCTCTTATACCCGAATGTAAGGACTAATGCATTTCTGAGAAGCTGTGATTCTGGTTGATACAGTCATCTGGAAATCAGTTTGTTTGATAGTGGCTTGCAAATCTGGAAGTAATAGATGGATAGTGCAGTGGATGTCCGGATGGCCACTGAAACACATTCAGCACGTTCCAGACAGCACACCTATGCTTCCCTCCTGTTGTGCGTTCTGTGATTGCCAGTCTTTTTTGCCCTGTTTTTTTCTTTTTCTTTCTTTCTTGTCTGTACAAAATACATCTATAACTATATAACAAAATATAACAAAATACATCTGTCTCCCACATTCAGCAATGACTTTGCATAGCCAAAATCATTAGAAATGTATGTGATCTTCAGTGTATAGTATGCTTTTAAGGGCCCGAAGACAATGTAGAAAAAAACGATACAATCTTGGTTAACTTGGTTTCCCCCGCATTGAAAAAAAAAAGGAATGAAATTGATTAGTATCTTGACAGGTGGGGATGGATTTGCCATCTAACATCAAAGAATAGATTAAGCATACTTCCCTCTCAAATTACATTCACATATTTCAAATATGTATGAGGAATATTATGCCTTATGAGATTATTTTTCACACTGACCTCATTGCCTTTGCTCACACCCAATCTCATTTGGGCTGAAAAGTGAAATTTAGTTGTTGGATGGATCAGCCTCATTGTGGGACACACAATGGCGATTCTGGGCAACATCACATTGCCAAATCAATCCACAAAGCATCTTGGAGGGGCCGTCATGAATTATGGCAGCCAGCACAGAGGACACCAAACAAGACATGAAACACTTCAGCATATGGATTCATATTAATGTTTACTCATTTAAATAATTGAAAGTCTGTTTATTCCAGGATGGGAGTCTTATCTCCGTATAGTTTGAGCTAGAGAAATATATCGCATCAGCTTGCAGGTAAAGTCTTTTGAGTTCCTGGTTAGAGGTTGGTCTGTGGACTCAACGTCTTTGAGCAAATGTGGATTCATGTAAAGATGGATAGAGGCCCCAGAGACCTGGAAGCCTCTTAGCTCTTAGTTCCTGACAGCACAGTCCTCTCCTGTAACCTTGTTCTCTCATCTGCACTCAAGTGAGCCTCCATGGCAGAAGAGTTTTAATGACCCATGCCACTTCAGAGGCCGTGCGCCCCGCTATAGGGTGGAGATCAAAAGGCCAGGGTTTACCTGTTTCTCCCCCTCTCTCCTTTGTTGTGGGATGAAAATTTCGACAGATATCAGAACCAGATCAAAGCATCTCTGTCTGCTCATTTACTTTGGTTGAATTTGGAGCGTATGAGGGAGAACAGCATTATAAATGGTGCTCAAAGGCAACTGCTGGGAAGTGAAATCCCTGCGCTCCCGAAACAAAATCAAACCTGTATGCAATGCCAGATCATTTTTGAATCATGAGCAGCATTTTTCATCAGTGCGCCCTATTAATACCTGTAGTACTGACTCAATTTTAAACAGAATTGCTGACTTCTTTTGAGCATGCACACCACTGTTAAAAAGTTTGGGGTCCACATAATTTTTATTATTATTTCATTATTTTAATTAATTTATTTTACAATATTGTATCCTATGCTTCTTAATAATGTTTCTCTAATAAAAAATACAGTAAAATAGAAATATTGTGAAATGTTATTACAATTTAAGTTTTCTTTTTGAATACATTTTAAATTGTAATTTATTCCATTATTAATGGCAAAGCTGAATGTTTAGCGGTATTCTGTCTAAAAAAAAAAAAAAAGTATGCACATAACCCAGCAGGCACATAACTTTATAAGATGCTGATATTTGCTTATTTCGGGTGACCAAAATTCAGTGTCAATTCAATGTTAATTTCATGTCCAATACCAATGTCAACTGATATTGATATTTGTTGTTTTTAGGTTGCGTGACCAAAATCCAATGTTAAGTGAACACCAAATTGGTGTCAAATGCTGACGTCAATGCAATTGTAATGATGTTATATTGATGTCCGCAGTGTAATGAGATTTGAGAGATGAGTAAATTTTCAAAAGGACAAATGCATTTTCTTTGCTTTTTTTGGCATGTGTAGCTAAGGATCGATGTGTATTAATGCTCAGGTTGTAGCATCAGAGCTTTTGGGTAACTACGATTACTATTCCTGACTTTCATGTTCAGGTCACACGTTATTTTTTTGTGTCTGTTCAGGTGATATTTTGTAGTCTCTAGTTTGAAATGGCCACAAAGCAGCACGAGCAAACTGTTAATTTTTTTGACTCACAGTTTTGAGCTGATATGCAGCAGATAGTCTTCTTTTAATTATTATTATTTAGCTTTAAGCCATATTTTTAGGAGGTGAATTTTCTGTAACGTTCCGTCTCTCTTGTGACACGGTAGTTCTAATCAGATGACACACACACAAACCAGTCCTTTAGTGTTAAAACGGATACCGTAAAAGTGGAGAGGAAACTCATTAGCACTGGGCTTCTGTAATTGATAAGTTTACATCAGAAAGATAACGCAGTGTGGACTTCATTAGCTTTAGGACTTGAGGGAGACTTTCTCTTTCTGGTATCTCTTTAACCTGTTTCACAGAAAGCTTTATTGAGGAAAAAAAGAGATAACTTTGTCTTTCTAAAGAGGATTTTTAAACAATGTATACTTTTTTTTCTGTTTATTCGTTGTTGTTTTTTCCCTCCTTAGAATGCGATGTGATGATTCCGGCTGTATATTTTTACACACATGGAAATGCAACTGACTGGCTAATGAGATCATGTGCCAATATATTTATTTGAATCATCATTACACCAGCTTAAAATATTTTAAAATGTCTTTTTAAAAGTATTTTTTTGTTTGTTTTGTTTTTAGATTCAAGCTTACTCATAGGAAAAATAAAAAAATATAAAATCTAAGGTGCATAGCTCGGCAATGAGCAGTAGAAATTGGAAATTGTAATGTGCGTTATTACATTTGAATTCATTTTTATTGACATTTCAATGCTCATGAATGGTTGTTTTATGATAGATGTTAAACATTGATACATTTTTCAGAATGTTTTAAATATTACTCTTGATGAAGCGCTTCCACTGACTATCATAATCAAGACTGACATGTAGTTAAAACTAATGAGGTCACATACCAATATTTTTAGATTTAGAAATTAATTTATACCCACCTAAAATATTCTTCAGAGTTTTTCTTATTTTTTCCTCTTAGATGGTCTTCAGTTACATTTAAATTAATCACTTGGTATCAGTATCCCACCTCGATAGCAGAAAAATGTATTTTGCAATACAATATGAACATTGTTCTTATTGTTCTCATTGTTCTTTTTTTTTTTGATGTAAGGCCTTTTAATTTAAAGTGGGATCTTTTTTTTAAGGTTTAGGTTTGCTGACTCCTAAAAAACTAAAAACAAAGCTCGCTGGGGCGGTTTAAAATATAACATAATCAATATAACAATCATAATATGATTATATTTAAATGTATTTAACATTTCATAGGCTTTTCATAGTCAGATTTTCATGAGGACACGAATAACACCTGCATTCATGCAGACAGGGTCTAAAGTAAATATCAAAGATGGTGCCTTAGTGCCATAACATTTGTGACTGTGTTTAACGCTCATGCCGTTGTGTAAACATAAAGTATAGCACAGATATAGATTTTTATTCGTTATGATTCCGGCTCAACTTAAACAGCTTTTTTGGTGGGGAGGCACCCACAGTTTGACTTCTCAAGGTTGCGAACGATTTCATTTCCTCAGTATTCTAATGACCTGAGGCTTCTTCCTCTACGTCTTTACAGTCACTGAGATCCCAGCCAACTGCTCATCAATTTGTCTTATCTCTGCTTCCATTCCTTGCCAGTGCTCAGTAGGTGGAATAAATTACTACCAGTCAACATAAACTATGAAATAACCAAGTCTCTTACAAACAAACATACACTTTCCTTTGGTGCTATAATGAATGATAAAAGAAGGACAGGACTGAGAAAACTAAGCTCGAAATTTTCACTGAGACTTCCAGGCCACTTCATTTTTATCTCGCTCTCCTTCTTACTAGTAATGACACCTTGTAATTCCTGGCAGATAATTGCTAGTGGGACCCTACCTGTAATGTTATTCTTCACAGGAAGCGAATGACACTCTCGGCCCTGATGTTTCAACTGAATGACAGCTAAATTGGCAGTAGTCAGTGAAGTTCACAAGTTCAGATATAGCCATGTGTTACCAGGGGAAATCTGGAAAAGTAATTAGGAGCTTAATAACCAAATGAATGTATTACTTGGAAAAGTGGCTGCTGGTGCAATTTGTGATGGCGTTTTTCTGCCTAGACGTTTTCAAACTGCAATTATTATGTGAAAATAGATAGTAGGGATATTGTGGTAAGTTTGCTAATCTCACAAGCACTTATGAAACGTTGCGTGAAAAATAAACAAAATAAAATAGGATATACTCTTGCAAAATAAATAACAGCACATAAATACAATTTTCATAGCGTTTAGTCTCATCTGTGAGAATGAGCAGTAATTATTCTGTACTTGGAGCACATCTGAATGTCATTGTGTGTGTGTTTCAAGAGGGCCCTGTTTTCTGAACGCTTTAAACAGCTTATCTAGTGTGCTTTTAAGATGGATTACAGTTGTGTGTTAGGGCTGATTTCCTCCTCCTGTGTGACTGCAGGGCTCCAGTCTGGCTGTGAAACAGAGAGAAATGCTCACACACACACGTCTGTGTCCGCAGAAGCCTTGCTCACTGCGTTCAACGCAGATGAGGTGCTTTAACAAACAGAAGGGCTGGTAATTTAGAGTGAAAATAAATGCAAGAACAGGCTGTGTGTATAAATGAGATCTCTCTTTAGTCTCCAGATACTGCTCTTGCCGTTAGCGCTATAAACACTGATGGTGTCACTGAAGCAAGGCAGTCATTAAAATGTTCAAAATAAGGGTGAAGGTTAAGTGGATGCCTATGTTATCTCAGTCATTGAATTTTAATTCTCGGCGCAAAATTATGGACCAGCCAATTAAACGTGCAATGAGGACAAATATTATAAAGGCTTGAGCTTTGGGGTGTTAATTTAAATAACTGCTGGCCATTGAGATCATGTCTCTCTGGAATTGTTTCATCTTTTCTTTTCTTTTTTTCTTTTTTTTCTTTCTTGACACACGAGTAGGAGAAGATGCAGTTTGTTGATGTCATCAGTATTATTGCGATTATGTAGTGTGTGTGCGTGTGTGTGTGGGAACTTGACAGGATATCTGTGATATGGCTAGTGCACGACTTGACATGCTTATAATTAAAATGTAATGAATAGAATAGGCTATAATATAATATTGTTATAATTATTTTCCCGACACATTTCACCACAAGATAAGCTTAGGATTTCTTATTAACGTCTGCACATAACTATTATTTATAGCACTTGTCTTTGGGTACGCTGTCATTTATGAATTGCAATGGTAAACATGTTCTAAGTCTGTGTTTTCTGTCAATTGCACACTGCTTTCAACTTCAGCCTTCTGTCACTTAGAAGAGATCCCATGGGACTGCCGATGGCAGTAGTGAGATATTGTCAACAAAAATACAACATAACAAACCAAGACAAATTCTGTTGTAGACCCATGAACAATTTTAGACAGTCAGACATACTTTTTTCATGTGTATATATGTATATTAACTACCGGCCAAAAGTTTGGAATAATAATTATTTTTTTGTGAAAGCAAATTAATTAAATAAATGCATATTTATTTTGTGAGAATAAGAAACTTCCTTTAAAAACAGTAGTAGTAGTAGTAGTAGTAGTAGTAGTAGTAGTAGTAGTAGTAGAAATACAAATGATAATAATACATTTTGAAGCCTATAACAATGAAGCATTTTATTTTAAACATGTAAATTTAAACTTAAGTGTGATTTTGTTTGGTGTAAGTACGTTTCTCCTAGACAACGGCCATCAGTCCATCTTGCACTGTCTGCACCATGACACGGCTCAGAAACAGTGTGACAGTATCATGGGAGATCTCACTTTGCCAGCCATTAGTGAAAATGGAGAGTTACAGGAAAGCAGCCAAGGCAACGGAGCATGAGTGCCATTACTCAAAGTTTTAAATCCTTCCACTAACTGTAACTGCATATTCAAAAATCTGTCATAGTCAAGGAAATACAAGGGAGCAAAATAAACATTTATAGGATAATCTCTCACCATAAGAGGCTTTTAAAAAAACACATTTATTGGATAGTACATTTTTCTCTAGGGGTTATTTGCAAGGAAATAATACTGCATAACCATTAAGGTACTTAAAGTGAGGTCAAAAAGTGAGAAATTGCTAGACTGTAGCATAAAGAACAACTTTATTCACAAAGTAGCATAACTGAATAGCCTGAGATTATTCATTATTCATTATTGTGCAATGGTTGGTTGTACGGTTTGAGATAATGCATAAATGTACATTTGTTGGTGATTTGCTTTATTTGTCTGCATTGCATAGTGTGAAAGGGCCGATGCGGTAACTTTGACCATAGCTATCACCTGATCTCCAAAACAAGTGAGAATGAGAGAGAAGAGAGTAGGGTAATAAAAGGGAGTATTTTATCACATCAGAACTGAAAATAAAAAAAAAAGAAAACACAAAAACAGAGGATTAAGTACCACTGTGAACAAAACACAGAGAGAGCTCGCTATCGGCATGCAGATTGGTTACCAGTGGGGCTCTTTCCACTTTAATCTTGGTTTCTTGCTTTTTAAAAGTGACTGCCCCTCTGCCAAAGGCAAGTTCCTTCAATTGTAGAGTGAGCTAATGACCCTTTTTTGTGTGTTTATAGGAGCATAAGATCTCTACTTTTGACAAACACTGGCACCTGGGGCTTTGATAAACAGATCCTCTTGCTGTTCCTGTACATGTGGGAGTCAAATGTTTCAAGGTTGAAATCATTGGCCTCATTTTATTCTCAACGTTAAATGGCACAGGCTGTTGACATGTACTTTATATTCCTGCAGTGATTATAAAATCCCCTGTTCTGAATAAAATACATTTTCACTGATGTATTTCTCTCTCCCACTCAGCACAGCATTTTGCCATATGGTGTCACACTCACATATAGCATACATTCCTGTTACCAAAACCCCCTGTTATTCTCAGCAATTTGGGGTTGGAAGTGTTTTGCTAACACGTTAACACATATATAAAATATAAATAGGTATTTTTACACCTACAATGGATGAAAGAAAAAATTGCTAATAAAGTTTGCTTATTGATATTTTATTGTACTTGAAGTGTACTTTATTTGGTTATAATTAATCATGGGTTTCAATTTAGAGTTTTCACACTAAATATATTGTGAATATATGCTAAATTTATTTGGATATTTATGATGGCACACTGATTAGATAATTAAAAAACATGTTGATTTTAACAATTGCTTGACTATATATAGAAATGTTGCCACATCTTAAGAAAATACAGCTATAGTAATAGTTTATCTTTATCACTTTAGTTAACTCATTTGTTTGTCTGGTGCAGCATGAACAGCATGAAAATTTCTGTGACTGTAAAAAGACCGTTCATTTTTAATGAGGTATGCACTGAGGCAGTTTCATTGGTTGTATGTTGCTTGTTTTCAAAAGGCCACCGACAGACGCAGATCAATGATGACAGCAAAGTACAGTACATTACTTCTCAGTCATATCAAAAACCGACACACACAGATTCAACCTTTAATCTGTGAAAACAAATGCTAACCAATGGAGACAGACGGCAACGCAATGATCCAACAAAACTTAATGATGGCGTCTGTTGCCGTTTGTCTGTGTCTGTTGATGAAGTGTGAATTGACCTTAGTATAAGCAAATTAGCTCAAACAAAGAATCAAATCAGAATCATTTAAGATTCTATAGGTTATTTGCACAGAATAACACAGCATCACAGATCAGCAGTTTAAGACATTAACTTGTAAGCACAAAACACAAAATTTCAATTATAAATATGGCTTTATTGGATAAACCTAAGACACATAAATTTTACAGCAGTAGGTGCTATTGCATCAACTTGAACAACCATCGGTCCCACTTTATATTAAGTGTCCCTAATACCTGTGTACATAGTAACTAGATGTGTATCTGGTATGTAACCACAGTGTAAGTACACATTGCTACATAGTATCTACAGCTGTAATATTTCTGTAACTACACACATGTAA
>JAUMHE010000053.1:15778858-15789928 GCA_032359235.1 Enteromius mattozi | reverse complement strand
CAGAAAGGGGTTTCCCGAGGTTGCTGATTGGCTGGAAGTCAGTTGTCGTTGAAGTCTTGGGAGGCCGATGATTGGGCAGTGGCTGAAGGAGAAGTGAGTCGCAGTCCGTTTGAAGTTTGATGCGGTGCAGTCTGAGACTTGGAGACACGGCAGGCAAAACTTAACTTACACAAACTCTCATGAAAAGAAAGTAAAGAAATAAAGTAACAAGACTAGATTGGTTTTCTTCTCATTGTGGCTAGGCAGCAGCAGGCGTGCACGCTGGAGCACGTGGAACAACTCTTAAAGAACACAAAAGGTGGCAAAGAGCATAGTTTTAAAAACCGGGCTACAAAAGATGAGGCTAAAAGCGTAATTTGAACCGTGTCTTGAGCTTTTAAACTCATCTTTTGACACATCCCGAAATCGTGTTTTAACCAATAGATATCATTCTAGCTCAGGGTGTGGCGAAATTTCTCCTCCCAAATCATAAATTTAAATGTTATCTTATCAGTCACATGGTCTGAATTTTCCCACTCTTGATGAATATAATTTTGGGCATGATTTCTATAACATGAATATGATACATTTGACTAAGAATTGGTGGGAAGAAACACTTCAAGCAAGAAGATTGAAGTAAAACCATACTAAACACGGATATTAAACTATAAGCCATTCAATAGTTATTCAAAAATAGTTATTTAAAATTTGTGAAGACCAGAGGTTAAAGGTCTCATCAGGAATTTCAGTCTGGTCCAAAATCTTTACTTATTTTACCCATGTAATGATAATGATGTCCTGTGTCTTTGACCATTATCCTGATTATTTGCCCAATATTGACAATCTCCGTCCTGAGTTGGGATTCTCAATGAGTGTTGATTTGTGTTAATGTTGCAAGCTGTCCTGTGACAATGTCTGCTGGATCTGCTTGCATCAGGCAGGCAACAAGGTATCGTGGGCCGATTTATGGCTTCCTGTTGTCTTGAGGCCTCTTTGTGGAATTTGGCTCCTCATGTTTCAATGTTCTGATCAAATCTTAAGTGTCTGATACACTCTGATTCGCTACATAAGTAACTTTTTTTTTCCCATGCTGGCTCAATTAGAGCACAAAAGTTTAGCTTTTTTACAACGTAACTCAGCATTAAAACAGGCCTTTACTAGGGGGTTTACAAGACATTAACCCGAGGTTAAGTATTGTCTGAAAAGCACTTTAGAGTTCTTTATTAGTTTACTAAAAAAATGACCAATGTGTTGAGGAAAATGTCATGAAATTCAAGCTTATAGCATGTCTTTTGTTTGTTACGAGGCGGCACTGTACTAACTGTCACCCTGTCACTGTTTCACTAGCCTTCAAACCTAGAATATTGTATGGTGCTGTACACATTTCATATAATAACAGGTTAGCATTATGGAAGCAGCCTTCAGATGTCATTCTAACCATGACCAATAAAAACAAGTACATTATTCCATAATGTACTACTTCTTGGGGTGTAAGCCTGACATGTTCCCTGCTGGGATGCAATATCTGGCCAAGAACAAACATTACTTTAGCTAGCCATGTAAATATGTCCACAAAATAACAATAATTAGTTAGAAGTCCGCGGATAGAATTTACATCTGGAAATGCTGCAAAAGAATTACACTGTGTGACGCAAGTGGAGGAAATTATTCAAATCACCATTTTGGCCAAGCACAAAGATCCTAAAATGTCTGCTATTGAACTGATATATTTAGCCATCATCTAAATAGAGTATAGAACATATTTACTAACAGTAACAATAAAACACTGTATTCAGACATTTACAATGAATAACTGCAGACTATGTAATTTATTATTATTATTATGATTATTATTATTACCACCAACCATTTACAAAACAAAATAACAGTCAGATATCATATATCAGTTCAACTGACCCCCCCCCCCCCCCCCCCAAAAAAAAAAAAAAACCAACAAAAAAAAACCAACCTCCCGCCCACTCTTCCCTTGCTACAGAAAAACAAAGTCACCTAAGTCATAAAACCTAAATTCCAACAAATAAAAAATGTGAGAAAAAAAATAAGAATAATAAATTCCCAGACTATGTAATTTAATGTTGTTACCAACAAATTGTTGTTTATAAACAATGTATTGCAGTAATGATAATGTATGTACATAAATGTTTGCTTGAAGTCACTATTCTCGTGACCTTTGGCTGGATCTTGTATCATACTTTGAATTATTATTCTCCCAACATAATGTTACTGGTTGTGTCAGGAAAATATACAACTATATCTGAGTATATCTACTATTATAACTCCATAAATCATGATCACAGTACATGCACATGATCACAGTACATAAGGATAAGTAAATTCTTTCTTATGTTTTGTACATGTGTCACATCTGTAACCAGTGAGAACAAAGAGACATTAAACGGCTGGTTTTGAAGAAAGTAGTTTTACATTTTAAAGTATTGTTTCAATATACCTCAATATTACATTATTTAATTGTTTGATCATTTGTATAATTTATGATTATTTTGCATTTGTGACTAGGAATAAAAACACATAATTACAAGTTATTTACTCCTTTATTTGCATACATTTATTTACATTTATTTATTTTAAGACATGCTCTTAATTTTGTTCAACTTTGCAGTGAGTAAACTACAAGTGCTCATGTAACTCGAAAATATTTGTGATTAAATAGAAAATAACTGTAATAGGTTTTACAGCTACCAATGTGGCAAAAGTTATGTTGAGAATGTACTGCTAAATGACTTTTAACATTAAGTTTGCATTAAAATGGTATGTTTGATAATGCAGTTTTCACAAAGACAAACAAATATGTTACAATCAGTGTAAATAAATAAATAAATAAAACTCCTTTGTTTCATGGCAAATTACCTTCACTTAACAGAAATGAAAGAGAAATATCACACTCTTTTATACTGTAGCTAAAACATTTATCAAGCTAGCAAACTGTCACTGTTTAAACTCATCCAGAAGGTCACCTCATTCAAAACTTCATAGGACACTATAATAGTATTTATTGAACAATTAAAATATTTAATACAGTAAAACAAAGTCAATAAGAGCGCTGAGAATGACAATAATGACTTAATAAAAAACAACCCAAGTGGTTCCATTTATTTATGCTAAAAATAAATAAATAAACCATGTAAACAAGCCCATATACATTGCATCTGCTACTGGGTCCTTTTGAGTGTTATCCCCTAGAATTTGACCTTATAGTTCGAAAGTCAATGTTTAGAGAATCACCAAGGTGTTGCCCCCTTTGACACTGAATGTTTCCCTTGCAGGATTAAAGAAATTTGTAAAGCTACCATCTGCTGTCGGAAATGTCAGCGCCGTTCAGGATCAAACATGAGAAGAGTTCAGTCTTGCATCCCTCTCAGCACCCACAGCATCCTAAAGTGCTTCTTTAAGCCCTGCCATAAAGGCCGCTTCAAGGTCAATGGACTAGCATTGTGCATAACAGAGCCTTTGAAGTGGTGACCAAGCCTAACGTCAGGCAATCACCAAAACAAAGATTTTTGACAGAAGATTTGCAGACATCTAGCACATGTGGATTGCTTGTAAAGAAATTATTAAAAATATCAAGACTATCTATTAGAAAGTGCTGGAGAAAAGAGATGCACATGCACCAAGAGGTCAAGGTTTGACTAGTTAGCATGGTTGAGTTAGTCCTTGCTGGAAGATCATGTGACTGTATCTGGCTCAGACTCAGTTTAGAAGTTTAACTATTAGTTAGTTTTAGGTCCAATCCGTATTAATAAACAATTAACCTTTGCATTAATAAACTGGAAATTTGCTGCTTAATAATAGTTAATTGTTAATAGTTAAGGCTAATTGTTAAGTTCAGATAATTTTCGCACAATTACTCTAAGAATATTTTGTTATGACTTCATATACTGAAATATACTTCATATACTCAAATACTGATGATTTTGAAAGTTAGCATCACACATATCCAGCTTCATGTCAATGGGTTTTCATAGACAGTAGGTTTGTTCAGTAGCTCACAGAGTACAGAGATGAGAGGCGAGAAGCTCCGGTTTGAATCCTGTGTAACTTTGGTTTGACTAAACAGTTCAAATCTGTGTAAAAGAAAGCTGAAATAGCAGAGTTGCACCAACAAATGTGTTTTTTATATCAGTTTTACATCTGTTAACACCATTTTGGTGAGTTTAGGGTTGGGTTTGGTGTACGGCACAGGCTATTTTCGATAGAGCATTAACTTTTAGTGACAGACCCCAGATATTTGAATTTTTAACCACCATAATACGTACCTGCAACAAAACAAAAACACAGCAATATGCCTATTTCAACGTAATAAAATATGCCAGGGTTCACATATTGAACCCGTGTTTTAGTGCCACTAAGTGGACTATGGAAGTCAAGGGTGACCCATAACGGCCTGGATACAAACGTTTTTCAAAATATGGTCCCACTTTATATTAGGTGGCCTTAACTACTATGTACTTACATTTAAATTAATAATTTAGTACAATGCACTTATTGTGTACATACTTATACTGTATGTAATTACATCTGTAGTTAATTTCTGTAATTACATTTAGAATTAAACATCCCTTACACCTTAACCAACACTTAAACATACCCCTATCACCAAACCTGTCCCTAAACTTACCTGTATCCGACCTCAATAGCAGCAAAAGTGTTTTGCAAAACAATATGAACACAATAAGTACATTGTACTTATATTTTAATATAAGTATACATACATAGTAGTTAGGGCCACCTAATATAAAGTGTATCTTTCAAAATATCTTTCACTTTGTTCGGCAGAAAAAAGAAATTCATACAGGTTTGGAACTACTTGAGGGTGAGTAAATGATGACAGAATTTTCTTTTTTTGGGGGGGTGAACTATTCCTTTAATAGTGAGAATTAGCTAAAGTATTACACTATTATTATTTGTATTTTATGAAAAAAATATATATACACAATGTTTTTTTATTATGCACTTTATTATTTTCCCAATAACATTTTTATTGTTGTTGTTCTTATAAAAATACATTCTCAATTATGTGTTCTTCAAGAATAACCCGGAGAAGAATATCTATTTACATGGAACTGTTTTTGAAACATAGCTACAATATTTCAAGGCATAAAACTACAAGCATGGAGCTTTTGTTAAAGTAACATTAGCTTAGCAAATGTGGCGTGTCCTCGAAATGCATTTTTTTATGATCCAAACAAGAACAGTAGAATGATTTGATCCAATGCGTTCAATGAACTAGTGTTTAGCCTCAGTGGTCGATGGTGTTAGAAAAGGATTATTGTTGTTATGTCAAAATAAGATATGTCAAACAGATGGCCAACTGCGGTGACATTTTAATTTTGCATTAAGACCATTCTTATCCTCAAAAGCCCTTTTTTCATGGCATCCTGAACACAAAGCTTGGTCTTTCATTACATGATATGAATGTCATCTGCAACTTTGTGTCGGGGTCAGCCCATCCCTTCATTTTGTTTGAGGCAAAGGATCTTATATCTATAAGTCAATATGCTTTATTCAAAAGAGGAGAAAGATATGAGAAAGGGATGTTTGGTGGATTAGGAGATGTGTCAGACTAATCCATGGATTTCAACTGGCATTGGAAATATTAAGAATGTGCTCTCATGGGGGTGAGCCGGAGTCACATTCACATCCACAGTGAATACATGGAAGACAGATTGAGGTGGCAAACAATAGAACTGGGCCAACAACTGCTTCTTCATGAAATGAAAACTATTGACAATGGCTAGCATTATGTCCAAAAGCAGCATAATCGGCAGCATACAATTCTGGAGATTGATAAGCAGTGTGGGTAAATAAGGCATGTGGTTCTGTCACCCACAGTGATATTGGGTGGCGAGGGGGCTAAAAAGGTCACAGAGACATCTGGATCAAAAATCTGTTTCCTTACTCCAAGCTGTCCAACCTCCAACCCCAAAGAGGTACGTCAGGACCGCTCATCTGCTTCTGTTTGTGACCGGTAACTATATTCCCTTGAAAAACAACATCCTGCTATGCCTGACAATATTGTCCGGAGTTCAAAGGTGTTGTTCAAAGGGAGGGCTGTTCTGGGTCACTCAGCCTTGACCACAACCCCACCTGTCATTTGTTATTAAATGTATGCGACATGACAGGTCCACTCTGGAGTTCTACTTGATGACCCCATTAATGAAGGGCTTGACTTTCCATCTGCCAGGTTCTCCTGATGTGCTCTTCCTAAATGTTCCTTCCATATTGTTTGAACACACAGATAGTTAGTGCAAGATCTTTTTTGGGCATTTGTGATATTGTTTTGTTGGATTGTCAGTTAACTACTAAGATATATGTGGAAATGTGCTATTTCGTAGAGACATTGGTCTAGTTTACTATGGATAAGTGTCAAATTTCGGTCCCACTTTATATTAGGTGGCCTTGACTATTATGTACTTACATTTAAATTACTAATTTGATACAATGCACTTATTGTGTACATACATGTTTTTACATTGTACTTATATTAAAAAAAAAAACAAAAAAAAGCATCTGTAATTCATTTCAGTAATTACATTTATAATTACACCGTTGACCCATCCTTTATACCTTAACCCACCATACAATCAAACCTGTCTCTAACCTCACCTGCATCCCACTTCAATAGTGGCAAAAATGTTTTACAATAAAATATGACTACAATAACTACATTGTACTTATTTATTTTATATAAAAATTTATATAATATAAAGTGTGACCAAAATGTTTGTTTTTTTTTTCACTAAATTTAATATACTAAATATGTTTATTTCATGCTAAGTGTACTACAAATTATTGTACATATTCAAGTGCTTAATAAAAAAACCCTGCAATTGTAATTTTAGTATACTAAACTTGTATGCTTAAAGTCTGCCAAATTGGAACAACTAATTTTGTATTTAATGCACTTTAATTGTGCAAAAGTAGTGCTGAAGTCCAACTAAAGATATACTGTATATTTGATTGAGCCAAAGTGGAACTATTTCAAGTACACAAATACTGTACGTTCCTCTACCTATATTTCTACTAAACTACAAAAACATACTTATCAAGCAGTTTCCAGTTGAAATGGACACTAAAGGGAGTAAAACTCCCACAACTGTTTTTTTTCTTTCTTTCTTTTCACACAAAGTATGATTTACAATTCCACAGTTTCAATTAAAAAAGTCTAATTTCTGTAAAATTACTTTCAAGCCAATTTTAACATGCTGTGCCATGTGAAAACTGGTATTTTTGAACGTTAGCATCACATATCAACTTCGTAAGCATGGGTTTTCTAACTCAATCAGTTAGAGCTCCGGTTTAAATCCTGTGAGTAGATGGTTCAACAAAACAGCTAAAATCCACATAAGGAAGTTAAAATACCACGGCTGCATCAACAAATACATTTTATACCACTTTTGCATTTGTTAACACATTCGGGTAGGTTTAGGGTTGGGTTTGAGCATTAAATTTTAGTTACACCACCACAATACGTACCTGAAGCAAAGTAATAAAAACATAGCAATACATGCCTATATCAACGTAACAAATATATACCAGGGTCATGTATTGAACTCGCATTTTAGCGCCACTCACTGGACATATGAGACTTTGAAACTGCCGCAAAACGTGCAATAAGGTTTGTAATAATGGTGCTGCAGAAATGTATTTAGAAACACGTATTTCCAATGAGCCTGGGTTGCTAATATCTTGCATTTAAAGACTGCTATTATTCAAAGTTCATACAATTCTTATCAATAGTGACATTAAAACACATTTTAGGCTTAACATTAAGAAATGTGCATTGTACACAGGTACTGTAGTACTCAAAGTGAAGTTTAATTAATCTTGAGTGGTATGTGTGATGTTATGCCTTATAGCAACAAAGGTAATGTGTTGTGGACCGGACAGTTCTGGGTAGTGCACCAAGCCGTAGAGTGTAGTGCAATGTGTGTGCGCACTTAATAAATAGTCAGGTTTTGCTGCAAGTCATTGTCCCGTGGCATTATTAACATGACAGTATGTCAGTAAATATGGTCATAGAATTGAACTATGCTTAGTGTAGAATAAATGTGCTTTAAATGTATTACCTTTTTTTCTTTTACTAGACTTATAAATAAATAAAGTATGTAAAGAGTAAATGTGTAAAGTAAAGAGAGACATGACAAAATGTGTAATAAAGAAATGTATTTATATTTTATTATTAAAAAGAAAGAGAAAGAAAGATCACCAAAAAACTTTTTATCTTTTATATACCCTCGTGTCATTTAAAACAAATTACTTTCTTTTTCTGTGGAACATGAAGATTTTTTTCCTTTATACAACATGTCAATGGTCACCAAATGGCTTGGTTTCCAACATTTTTTCTTCAAATTTAGTATACCACCAAGGAAAGGAAGGTTGTGTTTTTTTTTCTTTGTGGTTGATGTTGTTAATAGAAAGGAATTAGTTATATTCTGGTATTTTTAGAAGTCTGGGTTAAATTATTTAGCCTTTTTGAGGGTTGGTTTGGTTTTGACACACTGAAAATAAACTGCAAATGAATCATGGTTGAAATATGATAATATTATGAGGGAAATGGATTGATTGCTTATTTAAGTGATTTAAAAAAAAAAGTGCTGACACAATTATAAAATATTGTGAAATTGGTTAAAATTAGTAATATATCACACATGAATAATTCATTAAGATTCATATCGTAAAACGTGTTAAGTGGTGTGAGTTTGATGTAGAAGTAAAACCTTTAATTTTCAATTTTCCCTCTATCTCTCTTAAAGCTACAGACTTTAATAGTGTGCCAAACACTGACAACCAAACACAACAGAAATGCAAAGTAAGACATATTTTTGACATGCAATGCATCTGTTTTTGTTTTGCTTTTTTTGTTTTTTTTTTTGTTTGTTTTTTTACTTTCATGTAATGTTTGTTCCACCAGAGATATTCAACAAAGAGTACAATAAGTGCCAGTCGATCCCATCCATCTTTGTATTATCAGTGTTGCCATGTTATTTTACTCAATGAGTCCCTCTTTGTGAAAGCATGCCCTTGACTAGAATGCTACAAATTTAATGATGGCAAAAAAAAAACAAAAAAAACAAAACAAAACAAAACAAACAAACAAAAAAAAACAGATCAGCATGATAGAATGTAAACATTTTAAAAGGGGATCACGAGGGAGAGGAGAATATTGAATGTTTTATGTCAGAAGACTCTTCCCTCAGGTATCAATTCATAATTGCTTTAGATAATAGGGATTCAATCATTTATGTTCCATTTAGGTCTTGGGAGAATTGTCGGAAAAGTACTACATGTCTTAATCTAATTAAGGTGTGAGTCAGACCAGGAGGTAGAAGAGGGAAATCGAGGGAAAGGGGGAGGGTGGAAAAGAGAGCAGACAAAGGCTGGTTAGAAAGATGGCTCCTTGACGACAGTGGTAAGAAGATGTAACTGCTTTTTTGTTGTATGCTAATAATCCTGTTTACTTTGGTAAATTCTTGTAATTTATATAATATCACTGTCGAACAAAAGGCATATCAGGAGCCTTTTTTAACTCTGATTTCAGCTGAGTGTGTTTTTGTTCAGTGCAGTGATATAAGAACATGATTGAGGCAAACACTTTAGATGTAGTGTTGCTGTCTGAGGAGACTTTCCACCTTATGGCTTTCCAAGAGTGATCTCTCCACCATCAGACAACATACCATAAGTATTAGTTATGGCCTCTTACCATCCTATTGAGACGGACTGTCACCAAAACCCAATTTACATCCTGATGTATATGAAGCTTTGACTTGTGATGACATCAATTTCAGAAGGGAAATTATCTTGTAACAAAAGAGGACCATGCTCTACTCCGATGATGTGGTAAAGAATGGCAGAACTTGGAAATAGATTGTGATTGACAGCATGCTTGAATACGTTACGGTGACAGTAAAATCTCTGTATAGGATTCGAAGATGCTATTTATGTCTTAGAAAAGGTTTTGTTTTTCAAGGGACTGCAGAGATTATTTTGAGAGACAAATATGTATTTTTATTTATTGATATTTTTACCTCCCACATTGGCCTTCAGTAACCTTGATTTGCCCATAGCTAAAAACTAAAAGCAGTTTGCGTTATCAAGCCTCAGCAGTACACCAGTCAGGTTTTGGACTGAGGGTATTGAGCGAATTTCTTGAGTTTATAACTTTGCAATTTCTAGTTTGTGTGTGGAATGTAATGTTTCTTTATTTGTGGAGTGGCATAGCACTAGATTAGCCCAATGTACATTATCACACACTGACAGATTGAGGTCACAAAACAAAACAGTCGCACCATAGGAGGTTAACACAGTTTTACTGCTGTCCTCAAACAGACATGCTCAATAACCAGTGTGATCTCATTAGTAATCATAGGTTTGTGTTTGTAAAGTGTGCTTCGTACACATGTGTTTTATATGTAGACTGTAGGTTTACTGAATATTGAATTCATAAAACAAATACTTTTTTTTTTTTTTTTTTTTTTGCATTTAAGCAATGAGATCTATTTATCTATCGCTACCATTTTCAATTTTCTACAGTTTCCTTGTTTTGTGGAGTAATTCATTCAGAGTTTTTGGTAAAGCTCAAACAGTCAAAAAGCAATTTTAAAAACCCTGTTAACCTGATAACTTAAATATTCATTTCAAATGTCCTGTTTCATGAATACTTTTAGACACAGATCATTACTGTACTCTATCGGTTGTGCTGCAGCTTTACAAATGAAGAGTTTGGTTGGACTTTGCACTTGCACTTTGTGTCTTTGAAAAGCAACCAAAAGCCTTTAGTGCAAATGGCAAACTGTGTTTTCTTATTCTCTTCAATCTCTGTAGTATCTCTGGGACACTTAGGAAATGATGTAACAGGCTAGGCATAGATTTGAAACTATATATGAAGTGCTTAAAAAGAGGAACAGAGTAGCTACACTTACCCGTCAGTCGAATCACTTCGACGTTACATATGGGATCTCGCTTGAGAGACCATTCGTCTTCGAGTCTTTGAAAAAAGGCCAATGAATATTGGCGTGCAATAATCACAGCCAGGTGCATCTCATCACTGCG
>JAUMHE010000053.1:15742079-15756823 GCA_032359235.1 Enteromius mattozi | reverse complement strand
AATATGGGGTGCTGTGTGTACATTAATGAGGAAAAAAATGAACTTAAATGATTTTAGCAAATGGCTGCAATATAACAGAGTGAACAATTTAAGGGGGTCTCAATACGTACCCACTGTATATATATATATATAGTTCTATAAATATAATTTTTTTTTCTATTGAAATATTACATACAACAACATTTAATGATTACAAATGAGCCAGCAGCACTATAACTAATCAAAAAAAAAAAAAAAATCTTTGTATGATGTGTCTAAAGCATATCGGTCAAAAGTGTCTGGCATTGGGTGTTCAATCATGCTTTCCGTTTTCCATTATCAAGATAAATGAGCCCAGTAAGGGTTTAGGAGATTTGCCCTATAGCCTATAGCTTCAGTCCACCAATTTACTTTGGTTTAAGTTGCTCTGATGAGCAATCTGATATACCAACCAGATCTCACGGCAATTCATACATATTTTATGAGGTGACTAATTCGTACAAATTCGTACGACGTCACTCGTATGAATTTATTCGATTTCTTCTAAATCGTACGGATTTTACAAGTTGCCAATTTGTATGAATTTGTACGAATGACCTAAACCTAACCCCGCCCCTAAACCTTCAAAATTTTGACAAATCGTATGAAATCGTACGAGTGAGGTCGTACAAAATTAGTACGAATTAGCACGAATTTGGGACCTCGTACGAATACGTACAAATTGGTCATGAGACTGTGTTGGATATACAGGATTCCTGTAGATGACTGTGAATACTACTGTAGGAAAAACCGGACCACTGCATGCTACGATTGACCATTTATAATCAAGTATTGTCAAAAGTAGAGAGATATGCATGAATGTAGATCTAATTGTTGTGTCCCTACTATTACTGTTTGAACTTGTGCAGCTCATGGTGAATCTTATGGGAAGTGATTACACATGACACCATGCTGTTGCATGTTGCTCTTGCCTTCAGTATTTGCACACTTCAGACATGAAACCTGAAGGCTTTGCTGGCCTCCTGTTACCAGTGATAAATAGCACTTATGTTTTGTCTTTATTAGGACAATCTCTATGCCTATATGAAATCTGTTTAAAAAAATCTGTTTAAAAATACGTGCAGTAGAGTAGTTCTTGCTGTAAACTCCAGAATGACCTTTATACATCGTATATATGCATGTAACAGCACTTCTGATCAGGGAAGATGAGATATCTGATTCCTAGAACATTATATATAATTCATTTTTGGTATATCTAAGGGTCAGTATTTGGACTCATTAATCTATTATTTGTTCAAGAGCAAATAGTTCATGCTGAGGGCGAAGTTTCGTAACTTTACTAGAATGATGCCTGTGTGCGTTTGACTGAACTGCTTTGCAACTTTTATAAAATCTATTTTACTGTTTTACTGAATATTACTGTTCTTTAACACATATATAACACAAATTTAACACCATTAGATGGTCACAAGAGACTGTCTTTATGAGTAGCAAAGTCTTTTACATGGAAATATACTTAAACAATGTTGTAAACAAAGATGTGTAATTACTTTGACTTTCAGCAACACCTTGGAAGAAGCAACCAGCAAATGCACTGAGCAAGGAAATCCTCTTGACAGATGAAAGGATACTCCAACATTTTATTCTGAATTTGAGACTGACCTGAGGAATAAATGCTAAATCAGATGCAGGTAGTCACTGAGTCCATCTCCATCTCTCTCATAACACTCTACTCTACATACAGTAATACAATAATCCTTCAATGCCATTCCTTTTTCACTAGATCTAAAGCTTGGGCTCATCTGTTAATCTTCAGTGGAAGGAAATAGTTTAAGTCACCCTGTTGTTGTTGTTTTTTTTATTCATTTATTTGCTATTTTATAATTTATTTATTTACACACTTGTGCCTTCTAACTGTTGTATAAAAGCAATATCACAGAGTCGGTATTGCTTCATCTCAGCATGACTGTGATTCGGTAATGATATTGCTCATATAAATATAACTGTAGAATTTTTTAAATATACTGTGTTTCAAAGCTAACATTTAACGGGTGGCTAATTGCTAATTACTTTTTCTTCTCACAATAATTATAAAAAAATGAAAGTGTCCTGTTTATTTTGTTTTATATGTTTGTTTCTGTTTTGATAGAAGATGTATTGACTAAAGAGGAGAACTGATGTTAAGCATTATGTTATATTTTCTTCGTCGCTCTTGAAATCTCTCAGTCCTGGGAATTGTTCCCCCATAGTGCTCCAAGGCCTGAGGCAGCAATGGATAGATCTCATTTTGAGCTTTATAAGGCAACTGCCTAATCTACAATCGCATGAAAAAGTAAAGTGGATTTTAACACTTCAAAGAGGTATTTCCGAGAGTTTTCAACAGTCATTTGTTAATATCGGGTTTAACCTTTCATCCCCTCTATTTCTTGTTTACTCTGTCAATTTTTCCAACTTTTTCTCATTGATACTTATGTTTAGTGTCTGAACTGAATGAAAAAGATAAGAGCTTATTGAGCTGAAATGCTGAACTGGGTACCAGACTTTCAGAATGAGAAATGAAAGAAGCCATTGCAATAGCTCCAAAATTGTGCTTGACAGTATTAAAACGCATGTATCTTGAACACAATCAGCCAGAGGGGTTGGATGAAACTGAAGAAATGTACCACTGCTGCACAGTAGTTTGTCATGAGGTTTGTCATCTGCGAGTGCTTGAAACTATTAGTCAGCTGACACAACCCTAGAACATGTTTATTAGGCAAATCAAATAAATAACAGCAAACATTTTTCAATAAATAAATTAAAAAGTGATACATTTTACAACTCTGGGCCTTTGTGTTAATTCATCTCTTTTGAAAATTGGAAGACAACATTTAGCAGGTCCCAATTATGGGATATCACAAAAACCTCTTCTGGCTCATTAAAAACTGAAATAAATTAGCTAACCTGAAATAAATGATATAAAATTCCATCCTAAATTGTAATAATTCATTGCTCTGTGACACTTTCCATTACGCCCCAGGTTAATCAAATCTCTCACACATTTTATCAAATGCTAATATGCTGGCAAGCTTGAGAAAACAAACAATGAGTAATGACTCTCGCAACATTTACAAAGGTTTTAACAAAGTCATATCCAATATTTGCATTTTGTAAATTAAAACGGCACAAATTGGAATCATGGGAGTTTGATTTACGATCCATTGCCGGCATGTCTTACAGTTAAAAGTTGGTACATTAATTGCTGTTCTCATATGTCTAATTATAGGTGTCCTCCTCAAATTACAATAATTAATATCTATAGGCCACTGGATATAGCAACCAGAACTAATCAATTACATTCGCCTGTCTAGTCCCTTAAATTATCATATTTGTCAGAATAGCACTGTGGAACACAGAATAAAAAAAATGTTTTGGGTTTTTTTTTTTCACACTGCAGTCTAAGAGGTTTTTAATGAAAACTAATTCTATGATTGTTGTATCATATGGGCATAGTTTTATAGTATTATATATGTATTTCCTTAACAACAGCAACAAAAATCTTCTCATTCTTTATGCATCATCTGAGGCAGATGTGAACCAGTTGTCTTTTCTCTCGTTCTCTCTTTATTTATTTATTTTTTTCCTTTTCCAGTTGAATGTGCTATTCTGGCTGTACTAGCATTTCCACAGAGACCTCAGTCTCCTTGACCACTTCACCTTGTGTTTGCAGGCATTAATTTCTGTGTGACACGAGCTGGTGCCTGATCATAGCAATCAGGTGTCCCAAGAGCACCTATCTAGCGGTCAGAAATACAATTGCAAGGTCCTTTAGCCACCAGCAGATGGCGGTCTTGATCTATTTTGTCTAACAGCCTTAAAACCTTTGCCTTCGAGTCATAACATCTCGACTCACTTTTGCCTTCAGAGTGTTCAGACATGCCATCAACATATAAAAGGTACATTTGCTAAAAAATCTGCTCTGGTTGCAGCAGTTGTAAAGCATAAGCTAATATAAAATAATGTGATAACTTCTGAGCACATCTCAGAAATATATTTTAAAGTATTGCTGTTGCTGCAAGATACAAGCTAACAGTGTAGACCTCTCCATATAGTTTCTTTTTGTATTTATTATTAATTTAAACTGTTATTCTTTGGTATTGTTCTTTTTCTATTTTTCACCCGCAGCCTAACACTCTTCTTTTTGTCCTACTTCTTAAGGCACTGAGCCAGGTTTCTGGTATAACGCCTGGAGTAAACAAAGTCCCCTTTTTGTGATGCACTCTGGGCAACTGACCCATTTTCACCACGTTATTGAAAAAAGAAAATCATCTGTGCATGAAAAAAGACTCTCACGCATATAGTTGTAATTGGTAAAGAGTATGTTCCAACAAATCGACAGATGAACTCTAATTCCACATTCTTAGCTTGTATTACTTCCACAGTGACCTTGTCCCTCCTATTATTCACGCTTCTTATAATGGAATATGTAGGGCTGTCGGAAAACCAATCTCCAGTTGTTTTTCACCTATTTAAAATGTACGAAGGGAGGTCAAGACTGGCATTAATCAGAACAGATGCGGATCTAGGTAAGTGCCAACGGAGAGTCCCTGGAGCGGGCTGGTATCTGCAGCACACCGCTGCTTCTCACGCTCTGACTCTGGGCGAGAGTGCAGAGTAAAGCAGACCAGACGTCAGGTGGAGCTTTCTGACCCAGCGCTGTCGTCGGCACCCACACCAGGCCCGTTACAATTAATTTACCATCGCCATAAGGCCCTGGCACTTCAAAAAGCTTCTCATCCTGTTCCATCAAACCCCACAACATGCTTGCTGTGATGTTAAATCTGGAACTGCAGCACAACACCTTATATCCACAAGGAATGTCAACTGTTGAATGATGGCAGCATTTATATGTTGCTCCAGTCCAATCATACTGTATCTGCATGTCTCAAATCCTACCTGGTCTCATGGCATAAATGTACCTTGGTGACTTTTTTAGCGAGACCAACAAGCAAATATCACTGCAGTTTCCAAAAGAAATTAACACTAGACAAAGTAAAACTAAGACACCTTTTATTCATTTTCACACACATTTTAAGAGTTTCGAAATTAAGAGAGTGTAATTTAGCAAAATTACTTGAATAATATAATGTTATGACTACAAAACAATATTAATATGTTGGGATATTTGAAAACTGATGCTTTTGAACATAAGCATCACAGATATCCAGCTTCATATCCATGGGTTTTCATAGACCATTTGTTCGGTGGAGTACAGAGATGTACTTAAAAGTCAAGGAGCTCCGGTTCAAATCCTGTGTAACATCGGTTCGAAAAAACAGTTCAAATCTGAGTAAAAGAAAGTTTAAATGCACAGTGGCATCAACATGTTTTTTTTTATATATAAGATTTGCATTTGTTAACACTGTCGGGTAGGTTTAGGGTTGGATTTGGTGTAGGGCCTATTTCCTTCATGATAGAGCATCAACTTTTAGCAACAGTCCACAAATATTTCAATTTTGAACCTTTGCAATACATGCTAATATCAACGTTATATACACGTGCCAGTGTGCACATAATGAACCTGTGTTTTAGTGCCACTCAGTGGACATTTCTCTGCGGCAAAACGTGCAGTAAGCTACGTAAAAACGTGCACAGAGGTACATGTTTTTATGAGACCAGGTTGCTCAAATCTGCATTTTGGTGGCACATGAATCATTCATTTTCATTCTAGTCGTCAAACATGACCTTGCATCCACCACCGGGATCTCTTTATGACACCATAAACTTGCTTTCAATATTAGAAAATATATATGGTTTTTTTTTTCTCTCTGCTTGAAGTCTTAAAAAACACAAAGAAAGAAAGAAGCAGGGATAAACTTCACCCAGACAGACCGGTCCTTTATCTAAATGGAATCAGTCAGCCAGTGTTATTAAGCAGTGAATGGACACACTAGAATTGTGCGCTTTGTGGCACTGTGGCAGAAATAGCCTGCCAGCGTGCCTTAGTGAGTCGCGCTCGTATTTATTTATTCTGCTCTACCCAGAAACACCTCTGATGCTCCTGGGCAGTGGCCTCTTCCTGCTATCAAAGGCCATCCCCCAATGCAGTTCAAAAGATGGATGGTCTCGGGGGTGGGGTCGTCATGAAAGGTAAGATCAAAAACACAATGGGCCGTCCAGCTGCCCAGTCAGACCTCGAGAGGAAGAGGAAGGGCTGCTGATCTTTGTGGGGGGAAAGTTGACAGGCTTCATTTGTCAGGTCTGCTCAAGCTGCCCTGCCCTGGCACTCTAGACGTTCCTTTGCTGGGAATGTGCCTGTGCCTTTACAGGACCCAGATACACGAACTGTAGCTTATATAAGATGATTTTGACCTGTAAAAAATAATATCATGTAATTACAAGCATTAATAAGCATCCTGCATGTGCTGTTTTGCTCATACTTTATGGTCAAATTATCACCATTAACAAACCATTAACTATGACTTTTGTCTCAAACTCCTAATTGGTTATTTATTAGTACTATTAAGTAGTAAAGCACATATTCTGCAAGATGATCATACTATTCATCCCTAATCCTAATACACCAACTTCTGCCTTACTATTGTTAAACAGCATATTATTTGATTGTTGAGGCAAAAGTCATAATTACTTGTTTGTTAATAGTGAGAATTGGACCTTAAAAATAAAATGTGACCAAATTATATATGATATACAATATTACATTATACAATATACAAAGGTTAGGGTCAGTAAGATTTAGATCATTTGCAAGAATTCAATATATATATATATATATATATATATATATATATTTTTTTTTTTTTCTGAAAACAATGTTCTTAACTTTCTGTTCATCAAAAAGAAAAAGAAAATCACAGGAATATTATTTTAATTTGCAGTAATATTGTACAAATACTTTTTGATCAAATAAATTCAGTCTTTGTGAGTATAAGAGCCCAAAAGAATTTAAAAAATGTACCTAAACTTTTGAAAGTTAGCATACGTCTGCTAGTCTGTGACTTTTTTTTTTACTCAATTTCAAAGGGGAGACTCCCAGGGCAGACACTACCTATTTATATATTTTACATAAATACAATGCTTTGGCGTTTATACTCATATTTTCAAGTAAACATTGTTTATATAATCCAGAATTTGTTGTTTCCTTTCAAATTGCAAACCATCTAAACCCTGAGGCTTCAAAGCAGCCTGAAGCTATGACACACCCACCGTGTTCCCAGAACTGAGTTTTTGTTGGAAAACAGTTTCGAAAAGTTACACTCTGTTCCAATTTTATAACTGTCCTTCTGGCAAAGGTGCCCGAGTGAAACAAGTAATTTAATGCTGACATCAGCCAAAGAAGAAGACATCTGCAGATCCATTGTGAACGGGGTTATATGTGACCTTTTGTTATACTGTACAGTCAATTTACTTCATTTGCACACTTATTTAACCATGTAGGTATGACTGACAGTGTTTCATCAGTATTAACGGTTCCATCTTCTGAAATGTTAATATTCATGAAGTAATCTCTTCTGACCAGGACACAATTCACAAGATTGTGTCATCTATAGCATACTCAAGCCTGGGACAATTTTTAAGGGCTCTTTAACTCACAAAAGACTGCCATCTCACATTGATTGGAGCATACAATGCAAATTACTGTCTTCATAGAGCTGAGTAACCTATAGTTCACATTCTTTTTCTATAAGAACTATGCATGTTGAATTGAAGTCTTCAATAAAGACGTGAAAATATGTGGTTATTGTGCAGTCTGTATTCTGTATAATTAATTCAGAAAAAAAGATAAGCACAATTTTTATGTCAAGTTAATGTAGCACCAAGGGATTTACAAACCAGCAGTAAACTAAAAATAAGGCTTTACAGCCTGATCCCATAGGATACCTTTTAAGCTGCTATGATACCATAAGGGAACCGTTTTAAGTTTTATGGGTCTTTAGAAAACTATAGCCTACTTGTGCTTCAAAGAACCCAGGACTGCTTATTTTTTCTTCTTTCTCTCTATAGAATGAATATACTGCTCGAAGAACCTACAACCCTAAACATGTTGTCTTCTCCAAAGAACCATAGTCAACTAAAAAACATCAATAAACAGTCTTTGATATAGAACATATTGAAGAACCAGCAAATCTACCAGAATGTGATCTGTCACAAACAGCACACAGCAAAACGATAGCATAAACACACTTCTCATTTCTTTGAGGTCAAGGAGAAACTGAAGGACTCTCCTTTTCCTGTGTTTCTCTTTCCTCATAAATATGCATGTGTCTGGGCTATAGGGATGCCATTGAGTATCCTTGTTTTCTGACCTCTTTAGCGAATGTTAATCCACGAAAGGGCTAGACCCATTTCACAAGGTGTACAAGCCCTGCCCATCTCCCTGGAGCTTCAACCAAGATTGAGAATTTGTGGAAGTTAAGCACCAAGAATGGCTGCCTACTAGAACAAAGCACAGAGCATCAAGCTATGAAGGTTAAACAAACATGATTTATGAACATGTTTTCATTGCCTTTCCTCACTTTCCTCATTATTTAAAAGCTCAAACAGGTTTTTCCCAGAACTATATTGCTTTACATGAAAGAGGACAATTGTATATGCACACCAAATGTCTTTAAATAAATAGCTGTATACAACATAGTTTTTTTTTTTTTTTTTTCTTGAATCTGATTGGTTGCGAAAAGCTCCAAGAGTGCAGATACAACAGTCCAACACCATAGGGACTTCATTTTTCACAGGTTGTCTATAATTGCTGATAACAGGCAGATTGTCAGTCTGCATGTGCATTAGTGGTGCAAATGTTATAGGGGTAACAAGGACAGTCTTTATGAGCCAATGAATCATTCATTCACTCAATGTTTCAATAAAAATTATTGATTTATTGTGGACCTGTATTGTTCTAGGAGACTGCAAATTACAACATTTTGCTGTGATTTCATTTGGAACTTTTTCCATCTGTGGTTCCAATGGTGGTTTTCCATTGGTGGTTTTCAATATTGAATCTAAAATGTTACTCTGTATAGAACGTTTGTTAATCAAACACGCATACATGCAAGATTGTAAGTGTGATATTATTAAATTTTTTATGTATATCTGTGTGTGGCATTTGGTGAAGACCAAACTCTATAACATCTCTCTGAGTCATGCAACTGTTCACTGAACAATCAAAAATCTTTTATCTTAACCAAGCACGACAGGTTATGAGGGGAAAACACCCACAGCAGTGGACTTGTGCAAATTGCTAGTGCAACACTCAAAGTCACAAGAGATTAAAGACAAATAAATGAATGTCCATGGAAATAAAGAAGCTTTCAGGTTTGTGTGTTTCTGGAAAGATCTAGGGCAATGAGTTATCTGATTTGCAAACTGCTTTTGGCTATTTCCCCCTACCCACACGCTCTTCCTCCATGTGCCCTCACACTCTCCGAGCTGTCCAGCATGATTATAGGCCAAATCACTCCTACCCTGTCATGGCAGTTATTAATGAGGGTATGTATTACTCTCCTAATTAGCTGTGACACTGAACATGTCATCTGGATCAAGATTAAATGTATGACAAACACTACATTCTGATAAATGCCACTTACCAATAGAAAAGCATTTTATCGCTGGCACAAGCTATTTTTTATACCTTTTACTAGGGATACATTCACTGATATAAATACATTTCTCATTTGGGAAGAACATTACAGTTCTACAGTAATTATCAGATGACACAGCAAGGTTTTTCAGTTTTATTAAATACATAAAAATAAAGCATATTTCATATACTGGCAATACTTTGTGATTCACCTTCAAATGGGCAGAGTAGCACAGCTTCAAGACATAATCTGATTAAAAAACCTGTCTGTCTCTCTGCAATACGCTAGCTGTGGTGGACCGAAAAGCAAACAAAAACCAAATATTATTTCATATCATACATTACATTCGTACAGTTTATTATTATTAAAATTAAGCCAAAAAATTCAGTGCTCTTGTATCATTATTTTCATTCTATAGTACTTCTACAAAAATAGAACATCAGATATGTCTTTTATTTGTCTTTTCATTTAAATTCCAAGTAAGAACATCTTGAAAAATGCACTACAAATTAAAATTTGTTATGTAAACAATATCTCTACAAACATGCAGAATGCAACAGAAGCAATATTATTGCATCACATTCTGGTACAGTACCTCCAGGACCAAGCTAATTACCATTTGATTACACATTTTAGAGCCTAAAAGCAAAAGATATTCCATTGTTTGACAAAAAATCTGCAACATATACACGATTACAACTCCCAATTGCTTTGGACTCTAGGGTGAAGTAACTAGATATCAAATTTCCAATACAGAAGGGTACCTACTGTGCTTTCAGAACTGATGAAAGGTTACCGGTCAAAAAACGCAGCTTAATTACAGTCTCGGGCTATTGGGATTTCATCTGTCACTTACATTAGCGATTAAGGTTTACAGTTTGTCAATCACCTGTGTTCCCCCTGAGCAAACACACAATGTACGAACCACCTATTTGACCTTGTCATCAATGGCAGCACAGCATGCCCTTTTCCAGCAAAACTTATTGCCAATTGAACGTCAGAACAAAACAGTCTACGCTAGCCTTTGAACATGTCAGTGCTATAGAGACAAAAGGTGATCTTGCTTCAAAGTTCTCAGCTTGTGAAAGGCATCTGAATTGTGCCCCACATACACAATACAAATCACCTTCTCTGTCATTTCCTGTCATCAATGAAGGCTCCACTAACCCCGACTAGAGAGAGCAGCGCACCGGCTGGACTGTCCAGAGGTATCATAACGCTTTCTAAATTCAAATTCCTCACTGGACTAGCGAGGCTTGCGGGGGGATGGAAAGAACTGGTCGTCAGACTCAATATATAACCCTGATCCCATTAGAGACAGACCCGCAAAATTGAAGAGAGGCATTATGAGGTCTTAGCGTAAGACAGCAACCAGAGGATTGTTTGATGGAGGTCAGAGAGGCTCTCCCATGCTGCTGAAGCACACATTTTGTTTGAACCCCTCGAACAGATTTGCTCTAGGCAAAATGTATCATTTCCAGATCTGAACCCACTGAGAGACGAACCGCGCAGGGGCAGGTGACTGATCCGGTTCTACTGCTCGTCTGTTGGGTAATACTGCATGCATGAAAACACAGGTCTGTCCATGATACAGTGGAACAAAGTCTCTATGTAGCCCGTGGCCACTTTTAATCTGCAAACCCTCAGTGATCCCAGTGGTATCAGAGGTGTATAATTAGCCTCCTGCTTCCTGTAACAGACACTGTGGTTTAGCGTTGACTATTTCTACCTGCTTTATTGATTGTTTACATTTGCATTGTTTTCTCTTAAAAGCAGTTTCCAACAGAGTCTGTAAAACCCCCAAAAATATGTGGATTATTTTATTCATATATCTTTACGTGCCAGGATTAATATACTTTACTAGTTAAAACAGTTTCAGTGATTTCTGAATTAAGTTGAAATAGAATAAAAAATGTCGGATAAATAAATAATACATACTCTTAGTCGGATCATTTATCATGTTGTATATATAAAACGCCTTTTTGACATGCATTGAATTTCTTTCAATTATCCATCATTGGGTTCCTTCATATGCTTCTTAGTTAAAATCAGTCAATGCAATTTTGGTTAAAAAGTAGAAACGCTATGCCTGGGGTGAGAGCCAGGATCCAGCATATGTTGAAAATCGTAAACATGTCAAAGAGAGTTTGTCAGTCCACAGTGCTTTAGCGTGCATGCAAGGGAATAAAGCATAACAAGGAGAGAAAATAAGATGAAAAATTAATGGCATTTATACCAAACTGTAATCCTGTAGTGTTTGTTGTGCCATGTAAAACAGCAGTAAAACCCTACTATCAATCTGTAACACCACTGTAATTTAAGGTTCTCAAGCACCTTTGGCCCGTTCGCATGCCCAACTTATTTAACGTATTTCAAGCACACTCTCCTATCTTACTTTTAATTAATTCTATAAATCATTATTAATAACCTTTAAAGCTTCCCATCTGCATGCCTGTAATCACCATAGTCAATCTTTGGTGTCAGTTTTGATTGCCAATCCATGTCCTCCTCTAATTGACCTTGTCCACTGAGGGAAGAGGAAAGCGAATTGCCTTCCCTTTGATAGTCGATTTATTCCTGCGCTGAATGATGAGTGCTTAGATTTTGTTCTGAAAATTTAATTAAATCTTGTCTCTTTGAGAGGCAGAACGAAATGCCAGAAGCAGGTGAGCACAGGGTTAAACCATGAGTATATATTATGTGATGATGTGATATTATAGATCTTTTCAGATCCATTTAAATTCATTTTCAAAGAATATGCCGTCAGAATTATGAAAGCTTATTTCTGCCAATAAGGACGCTGCTTGTTCAGCAATGGCTTTAGTTTTGTTAGTATTCCATCACAGATTTTATGGGTCATGTATGAGACTTGTTATTATTCCCAATCTGTTAGAATTGCCATTAAGGTTCAGAGCGTCTAACCATTTGGAGAGAAATTATTTTAATAGTAACCAGATCCATGCAACTTGAATGGTATTTTTGTGCAGTAATGCTTTACAAGATATGCACCCCCTGCTGGCATCTCTTCCAGCAGGAACCAAGTGATCTCCCATCCAGGTACTGACAAGGCTCAACCCTGCTTAGCTTCACTAGGTTCGCAGTTAAAAGCTGCAGGTTTATAGCTGCTGGCTTTTGCAAAAGTTCCCAAAAGTTTTTCACTTTCATAAATTTCCATAACAAATAAAAATAAAAAAGCAGAACCTTCCAAGCTGACTTGAGTTATCAACATTACTGTATTTTTCATGTTTTTCTTTGCCATCAGTTGTGATCCACAAGGGACATATCGCATTATGTTTAACAATTTGTCTTTTACTCACCAGTGTTATGTTGACAAAACAGCACTTGTCAAGGTGACAAGACACTTTATTCTTTATTTTACAGATACAACTATTTTGGTTTCACATGATTACACACAGTTCTTATGTAACAAAGACAAGAGATGTAAACTTGTTTTGAAAGATCTATCTATTTTTAAAAAGAACAATTTTAAATAATCTACCTTTTTTATATACTCCATAGTTTTATGTGTCCATTTTCAAGGATAAAGAGTAAAAATAAATAAATAAATAAATAATAATGATAAATTAATTAATTCATAAATTATTCTATGACATACAATAATTACCATCTTCAGTAAGTAAATATGATTCTGTCATCATTTCATCATCCTAATGTAGTTCTAATCTCTTAAGACTTTCACTCATCTTTCCGTCACAAATGAAAATATTTTAACGATACCTGAGAAATTTCTGTCCTTCCACAACATCGACACAACTTTGATGATCACTTTATATGATGGACAGATTTAATTTAGTCAATGCAAATACATAGAGCACATCAAATATGGTAAAAATATGGCATGCACAAGTACAATCAAACATTTGTTTACCATATTTCATATGCTGTATTAAATACTCATGACATATATTTTTTTAGCAAACTATTCTTCTTTGCTTCTTCTACACAACACACATTCATGGAACAGGTAAACGAATGAATGAACGCATGAATGAATGAACACAAAGCTTAAAAAAAAAAAAAATCCAATCCAAAATTGACGTTTTGACTAAAAATATTACTGGGAACAAGGAAACACTCACTCACTCCAGGTCACTAATATATACATCTAAAGGTGGCCAATAAGCTATAATGGGAAGCTGTCAAAAAGCTCTATTTTGAAGCCCTCAGAGTGTTGACAGAGATGTAGACACAAAAATGACTTGATGGCAATAATTGTTTCAGACAAGGTCTCCACGGCACAGATATATCAAACATCTTTCATTTGAGCCTTGCATGTGTCAGGGGGTTGTTGAGGTGTTGGAATATGATATGCAAAGCCTTGTTTTAGCCTGATGGGAAAGCCATGTCTTTCTCCTCAGGCATGTGGCCTGGGACTCATCCAGCATGCAGCTACAATGAAGGTTATATAACCTGGCCTAGGGAGCCACTAGATCCGAGCTCTGCGTGTGAGTCCTGGGTCTAGAGAGATTTCACCGGCTGATGGAACTATGTCAGGCTCGTATGAAAGGATCAGCGGTGTAATTTATTAAAATGCCCACAATGGGCTTGAAGGTGGTGGTGGTAGGGGAAACCGGCACAAGCTTTTGCTCCAAAACTGCCATTTAGAGGAACTGGCAAGGGGTCATAAATCCTCATCACAAGCACAATGTCCAACCTGTCATTCAGCTCTTATTGTGGAAGAATTTAATTAGAGCTGGACTCTTTGCGTGTTTAAATGGGATGAGCTGATTTGCACGTCAAACGATGGCGATGACAGCATTAGCATGTGACTTATAATGGCATGGATTTTTTCTGCTATCAAGCTTATACACTGTATTGAACAATGAGCTTGTTTGCTGGAAAGGCTTGGATTCACATACGAAATTAGCATATTAGTGATAATTTGCAGTTTCTTGCGCTGCCTACATAATGCACTATATTTGACCTGCAATGTATTTTACAAACCTCCAAGCATTTTTCTCACTGATGTCTGTCTGTTAAAATTAATTGCATTTACTTAAACCCCACTGAGCATTACTGTAGGAACGGATATATATGTGTATATATATTAGGGGTGGGCATAGATATTTTTTTTTAATCTAGATTAAAATGTCTCATTTGAATTCTGCCAAAGGCATTCAGAATATGCGTGCTACCTGAATAATGACTAAAAGTAAAGCCCTATTATAT
>JAUMHE010000053.1:15719824-15741979 GCA_032359235.1 Enteromius mattozi | reverse complement strand
GGGCTCAATCCTAGCTTTACTGTCACAAGGATTCAGTGAGCATCAAGATGCTTCTTTCCTTAATATTTCAAAGACAGTAGTTCACAAAAAATGAAACAATTGTGCATTGTTTTGCATTGGTGGTGTATTGGTGAGATTAACAGTTTTTAGGATAAAACCCAAAAGAAATGTATTTTTCTGCAGTGGTCTCTTATTTTTTTCCAGAGCTGTATATATATATATATATATATATATATTCATATTATATAATTATATTCATTAATATTCATTATGGTGCATATACTTGGTGCAGCTCACCAAGGCTGTATCGATTTGATTAAAATAAAGTAAAAATTGCAATATTATGAAATATTCTTTTGATTTACAATATCTAAAATGTAAATTAGTCCTGTGATGGCAAAGCTCTTATATATATGAACACTAGACAATGAAACACAAGATGAGTTTATTGCAAGACACTTGAACCAAATTGTGCTTCACATCTAGATGAGGATGCACACCAAGTTAGTAAGTGGGTGGGAGTTTTATTTTCGCTCTCTTTCACTCTCACAATTACATATACTTTTATTACAGTTGAAAAGAGCCATTTCACAGAGTGCTCAGATTCCTTAACTTTTTTTTTTTTGCATTTCATGATCTGTTTGTGGTTTCTTTCTCTAGAGTCCTTGCACAAAGATGCAATTAACGCTGATCACTGTCATGATCACTGTAATTTCCAGTTTTAGAAGTTCTTTGATGATCCACTTTTATTTCCATCGGTTCCTGAAACATACAGGTACAATTCCCAGGTAATGCACATTCTCCCTGCGAACACCCAATGCCTCTCCCTGCATTAATAGCTCCTCAGGAGAGGGCCTGTACATCAGACTTTATCTCCAGAGGAGACAAGCAAGCCAAATGAAAGCTCGACTTGAGAACAAGCCTACCTTGCCATCTCGTGGGGATGCTCGGAGAACATTAAGTGAAACATCAGTAATGTGAAAAACAAATGGGGGGATGCGAAAACCCCTTAAGAATTGCTGTGCCAGCGATTCATAAGACCCCACCATAAATCTCAAAAACTCTCAGTTGGGGCGGAGACGAGAAATGTGTGAAGGAGAGAGAGAGAGAGATGGTGAGATAAAGAGAGAGAGATGAGGTGGCACAAAGGAACTTCCTCCTGCTGCTCCTCTCATTCCGTAACGGTGGATGATAAAATTGGCTCATTTAAGGGGAAATATATGGATGTGTTGTCTCTTTGGGGTGTTTTGTAGAACATTTAGGAGCTCATCTTCACATGAGAGCTCTTGTCTCCAGACCAAGCTGTTCTTCAGGCAAGGCTTTAATTGGGCTGCTGATGCTGTTCATTCGTTTTGCATTGGAGTTTTCCATTTAAAGTAGGCGCCAACATGATTTGGATAAAGACAAATGAAGTTTGTTCTATGCTCGGGAGCAATGGGATCGGTGTAATAAAGAAGCATTAGGAGCTGGAGTAACGCGTCTTGGCAATGTGTCACACAGTTGCGGCCCATGGGAGAGGTGGGCAGGAGCAATCTCTCACTGTAGGCTCTCATTGCCTCTTGTCAATCAAATCTGTGCATATGATAATGAAGTTCAGCATTTTGGGTTTCGTGCTGCATGAGAGTTGCTCCTCTCAGTGGAACAAGCCCCATCTGTTATTTCAAACACCTAGAAATTACTGTCATGTAACTTTAGCGAATCCCATACTAATATCGGTGACAAGCTTACATTGATATTATTTGGCTGATGTACAAAGAAAACAAGCAATGTTTGGGATTGAGCAACGAGCAGGAAATAAAAGCACCCACTCCAGTCTCCATTATGCTAAGCTTGTTTCACCCACACAATAACGGCGGAGGATATTTCAGAGCGGTGAGCATCAGGGCCTCTGCAGGACATCCAAAGGCTTTTTTTTTTTTTTTTTTTTTTTATGTTTTCTGTTTGTATCAGGTAGAGCTGATGAGGCTTCAAAAATAACCTTATGCAGCATGCACATTTATAGTTTAGGCATTTGGCAGACACTTTTATCCAAAGCAACTTACACTGCATTCAAAGTGCACATTGAATCAACTCGTGTATTTCCTGGGAATTAAACCCATGACCTTGGCATTACTAATGCTACCTACTCTACTGTTTGAGCTATGGCAACGCATTTGATTTTGTTTTGGGGTTTTTAAACTTAAAATATTCCTCCAGGGAGGAATTTTTCCAGCCTGTCTTATGCCTCATGGCTTCTTGTCAAAGAAACAAGAAAAACCTTTCTCTTAAACAATGATAAATAAATTTGAATACCCAAATCAGTGGTTACCGGTTAAAATGTCACATGCCATTTAACACCTCAGTGGGGCTGACTGAGCTGTCTAAAGATTGGATATGAGTCCGAATATTCATTCCCTCTGAAGTATTGCCCATTCTCATTGGTCATTTGGGTTTGCCTGGCCTCATTTGCCGGTTAATTGCATTCTATACTTGAGCTAAAGACCTGTCATCTGTTTCTGTGGTCCCATTTATCTTACAAATAACCTACAGAAGGTGTGCTGCACCACCTCGCTATGCTAAATGAAAGACTTTTTTATATTTGGCAAATTTGGAGAGCGTTTGCCCCAATTTTTTTTTACTTATTCCCCATGTATTACATTAGTGACAAAATGTTCTTGTTAAAATGTGCCTCGTGTTTGATACGTATTTTTAAAATAAAGAACGGATGGATGCCTTCACAAAGTCTCCCCGGATTTTTGTGCTAGACTTGATAATTATGCATTTTTAATGTATGCGGTAGTTTCAGAAGCAGCGTGAGACTCCTTATTGGAGGTAGATTAATTACAGATACAAAACAATCTAACATCCTGTGCTGAGGGTCCATCAGCAGCTGCACCTCTCTTTCTGCAGTGTTCATCAAGTCGATTTTCTCTGCGATCGAGGAAGTGGCTAATTCAGAGGTCTGGCAGCCATCAAGCAAGCGGTGTCACGCTGGGACCAGAAGCTGCGGACTTAACGTAACAGGTCGGGGAAGACTGGCTTGTTTTATGTGACTGTGAGTGAATTTCATACGAGTTCATCTTTATTTCTTTACGTCCTCCTCTGATCGGGGCTCATCCCGCTGTGCGCGCTGTCCCTATTCCTTGTAATTATGTAAATGACACATTAATGAGGTGTAATTCAGAATTCATAAAACAGCAGGGATAAACTGCTAAAAGACACAGCTTCTTAATGAGCGAGAATGTGTGTTTCATCATCGAACTGGCTGCTATGCTAATTGTTTACCTACCACTGTTTCTTAAATGCAGCACATTTATACCCAGGTCATAGATATTTATGACAATTTTGAATCGCTTAATCAATCAGGTGAAATGTTAGCCATGCTAAATACCATCTGTGCTCTACCTTCTCTACAGGAAGCAGCATGGCATTACAGCTTGCTAGCAGCTAAAAATGGTTGGGCGCCCAGAGCTTAACCTAATAAGTCACTAGTGTCAGTGATTTACCAACTCTTGCATATGTTTCAGAGCCCTCCCGTGGTTTAGAGGACTCTGACTGTCTCCTGGCTGCCAATAAAATGAGCACAGTTTCAGCGTGGAAGGTGATGGCTGACCTCTTGTTTAGCAGAGAGGGGTAATCAGAAAAAATATATTCTGATAATCTCTCAGAAACTGTGCAAAAGAAATATCTTCCTTCCCAAAGACTTTAGTGTTCAACGAGAGCTACATATAAATATAAAAGACAATTATCTTATAAAATTCAAGTCTATCAAATTATTTATTTATGATATTCCAAAGATGAAAATCTTGAGGTAGAGGATGTTTTCAATAAAAAAAAAAACATTATATATATATATATATTTATATTTCTAAATCTAAAGCACTCATTATATGAAAATGTATGCAACTTTCTTTCCTTTTATTTCTTTAGTTTTTTTATTTATTTTTTTTAATTCAAGGCCTTCATCAGACATCCCACTGTCAATGTCAGTGTACATTTCAGCCCTGCGACTATTTATGTTCAAATATTATTTCAAGAGTTCACATTTCCTTGTAATAAGATAATAGAGCGAATTTGGCGAGCTGTCTGGGGAGCGAGCCGGGAGAATGGCGGACTCCGAACCCTAGGGGAAAGAACCCTAGCGAGGGTGAGGGTTCGGTGCTTGGCTCATTCACCGTCTGCCGCCCCGGAACGTGAAAAATGTGGGAGAAGGCGGAGAAGGGGAGGAGGAGGGATGCGTTTCAAAGCGAGATGTGGGAACATAGAAGCTGGGTGAATTTATAGTAGAAGGGAGGTGATTTGATTGGACGTGATTGATTAGGGAACCGGCTGCCAGCCGTGTGTGATTACCGCGTTCACGATCCTCTCGAAACCATGTTACTTGCAAAACATAAACTTTCAAGTGTTCACGTTTCCTTGTAATAAGATAATAGAGCGAATTTGGCGAGCTGTCTGGGGAGTGAGCTGGGAGAACGGCGGACTCCGAACCCTAGGGGAAAGAACCCTAGCGAGGGTGAGGGTTCGGTGCTCGGCTCGTTCACCGTCTGCCCCCCAAAAGAGCTTTAAAGACAGCAGCCAAATTTGAGCGGCCAAAAAATGCGTTGAGAGAGGATGCTGTGTTTTTTTTTTTTGTTTGTGTTTTTTTTTCAGGAGGGTTGTCTGGATGGCTGGGAACCTGTGAAGAAGCAGAGATAAGAGTTAGGAGGCATCTTGAATTGATAACAAGTTTAAACGAACATAAACATAGTAGGGCTGGGCGGGAGTTGGGCTGGTGGAATAGGATGAAATAAGGGAGCCTTCGCGGAGGCTTAGGTTTAGGGAACCTCAGCGGAGGTGGATAGAGGAGAAAAGACCTCGGCGGAGGTAAGGGGAAGGGGCGGGGAAGCCTGCACGGTGGCTGGGGAAGAAACCTACGCGGAGGTTTTAAGGACCTCGGCGGAGGTCATAGCTTAGAGGGAAAAGTAGTAAAGCCTACGCGGAGGCTGGGGAAGAACCTTCGCGGAGGTTTGGTTTTCAAAGGTGAAGGAGGTTAAGCCTACGCGGAGGCTGGGAGAGAGAACCTTCGCGGAGGTTTAATGGACCTCAGCGGAGGTGGATAGAACAGGAAAGACCTCGGCGGAGGTAAGGGGAGGGGGCGGGGAAGCCTGCGCGGAGGCTGGCGAAGAAAACCTACGTGGAGGTTTAGGGAACCTCAGCGGAGGTGGATAGAGGAGGAAAGAGTAGAGCTGGGAGCCTGCATGGAGGCTGGTCGTGGACTTTTGGGAAAAAATAGGTTAGGTTACCTTCTGGAAGAGGAGTGGGGAGGTTCTTGGCTTGGTGGAAGGCTGGTGAGAGTTAGCATGGCTTGGCGGATGGCGGAGGGGTCTAGACGGATGTAGCACCTGAAGGCTTCGGAGGACCAGCGGCCTAGGGTTTGGATTTGGCTTGGGGTTATGCCTCTTTTAGCGGCTGTGGTAGCTGCTCCAATCCTGAAGGAATGGGAGGAGAAGCGGTTTGGGTCGACTCCAGATTTTGCAAGGACAGATTTGATGTGCTTTTGAAACCAAAACCTTGAGGCGGGTTGGTTTGAATCGTCTAGGAAGAGGGGTTCTAGGGGGGAGGAAGCGAACAAGCTTCTATATGCTAGGTAAGCTCGTAGCGTTTGGTACGGCTGAGTGGGGTTTTGGAGCTTGAAAATGTACACAGAGTGACCTTTGTTTAGCTGGTCTGTTTTACTGTGCTTAATGAAGAAGGACATGGTTTGGTGGTCGATGATGGACAGATCTGAAATAGTAGGGTGGATGTTCGGGTTGAAACATTCTCAGAGGATGGTCTAAGGGTAAATGAGCTGCGAGTAGGGAGGAACTGGAGTCGGCTGGGGGTCTGCATCCGGAGCTAGCGTCCTGAATTTATGAAACATAAGCGAGACAGAGAATCAGCGATTGTGTTATCCTTTCCAGGGATATGTTTAGCAGTAAGGATAAATTGGTTGAGGGCTGAGATCCAGACTAAGCGTCTGAGAAGGGGCATGATGGCGGGGGAGTGGGAACTGTGCTTGTTAATACATTGTGACAACGAAGCCACGGCCCAATGAACAAAAATGCATGTGGAGGACCATTCGTTTCCCCAGAGGGCAGCGGCGACCACGATGGGGTAGAGTTCGTAAAGGGCAGTGGAGGCTGAATGAGGGGAGATGTTAGTTAATTCGTGAGGCCAGGGGGAGGCGAACCATCGGTTGCGATAGAAGCCCCCAAACCCTGTGGATGGTGCGGCGTCAGTGAAGAGTTGGATGTCTGTGGGGTTGGCTAGGCAATCTTTGTAGAAAAAGGAATGGCCGTTCCACTGGGAAAGGAATGAGATCCAGAGTTGCAGTTCGTTTAGACAGGGGCCTGGCAGGGTTAGGGAATCCTCTAAAGCTGGTACTGAAGAGGCGAGGGTTAGTAGGTGGGAAATGAAGGGTCTGCCTTGCGGGATGATACGCATGGCAAAGTTTAGGTGCCCTAAAACTGAGAGGAGTTCTCGTTTAGAGCAGTGAGGGTGGGTTAGGAGGTTAGAGGCAATTAAGGTGATTCTGTCAAGCTTTTCTTTGGGAAGGGAAGCTTCACATTTTTGGGAGTCGAGGATAATGCCCAAAAATTCGATGCTTGTGCTGGGGCCCAGAGTTTTTTCCTGGGCTATGGGAATCCCTAGTTTGTTGAAAACTTTAAGGACGGTGGAGAGGTCGGCTGCTGGTGGGGCGTGGGATGGGGAAATGACGAGGAAATCGTCGAGGAGGAGGATGAGATGGTGGATTTGGTAATTGTTCAGGAGAATCCAGCATATGGCTTTGGAGAGCATGTCAAATATTTTTGGACTGCTTTTGCATCCGAAGGTGAGGCGGACTGCGAAATAAAATAGGTTTCGCCACTGAATGCAAAAGAGGTGCCAGAAGTCGGGGTGGATGGGCATGACTTTGAAGGCGGATGTAATACCGACTTTTTTAATGAGTTCGATGGCTTGGTCGACGTTGTGATAGAGGAGGGAAAATTCCTCTAGGGGAATTAGACTGTTGATGCTGGGGGTGGGAGAATTATGTGGGTAAGAGCGATCGATTATTAGTCTCTTTTTTCCAGAAAATTTCCGAGTTGCAATACCGATGGAGCTGACTCGAAAAGTATTGAATGGTGGGGCTGGGAAGGGGCCGATCATGAAAGTGGAGTCTAATTCTTTTTTGATTAGAGCATCCACTGAGTCGGGTTCGGCTGAAGCGGATAGGAGGTTAGGGCAGATGAGAGACTGGGTGGGAATGGAGATGACACCTGGATGGAAACCGTTAGTTAAACCTGATAACAAAAAATGAGAGAAGTTAGGGTCAGGGTGGAGGGAAAGTTCAGCAGAAAGACATGAAATATTGACAGGAGTCGATAAATACTTTTTGGCTTGTTTATTATTAGAGGGACATATGATTTTTGAATGGGCCACCCTGCAGAATGAACAGATGTGAAGGTATTTGCAGGTTGACCGGTAGCATTTATTAGTATTAAAGCTGATGCAAATGTTGGAAAGGGAAGGAGGAGAGAGGTTGCGAATGGAGAAGAGAGAGGGGATTTTTGGAACGTAGCTGGTGGTTTTAGGCTTGGGAGGAGGAGGGGGAGTGATTTGAGAGGAGGAAGAGAGAGGACAGGCAGAGGACTCGTGGGTGACAGACCTGCAGATCGCGCAGGTGAAGTTCCAACAGCCGGTGAAAATGCGGTTATGGAGATCCAAGTCCAGGGCGCCCCAGTAGATGCACTGGTTCCACTGGGACACCCTGGTGGCGGCTTTGGCGGAGAACATGTGGTGGTAGGTATAAAAATGAGTGCCACCATAGGAGGACCTCCTTTGGGGATAAACAGAGCAGATGATGTCAGTAAATCTGAGAAAAGCAGTTGAAAATTCGGGGAAAGTGAGCGGGCGGGAAGGATTGGAAGAGGGATTTTTTAGTGTAATGGTGAAGCTGCCGTACTCCACATGGCGATCCGCAGGGCTGGGTGAAAAGGGTGAAAGGAGTGATAAAAGGTCTATATCTTTACCTGAGAGGATTTGCTGACGGATGTGAGAAGAGACCAGGGTGGGTTCAGCGGCTAGAGCGTTGGCGGGAGCTGGCATGGATTTGGCGGTGGCTAGAGAGAAGGAGGGGCGAGAGGAGGAGGAGTGAGTGATAGCGGGAAAAGAGTCAGGCTGGAGAGCGGAAAGGTTAGAGCTAGAATAAGGGGGTTGGGGGGGATTAACCATGCGGGAGGGCCCGGGCTGTTTAAAATCTGGAATGAGAGAGAAAAGAGTGTTATTATGGTCAGTTTGTCCGGGTTGGGTGCTGGGCGGGGCGGCGGGCCAGGTGGAGAAGAAATCTGCGATCGCTTTCTGGAGTTGGGCTGGAGAGACAGATCCGGGCTGAGTGGAGGTGAATGGCTGGCTTGCTTCGGTGGTGGCGTGGGAATGGCGGCGGCGTGTGAGAGGCTGAGGGGCTGGATCAGCTTCGGGATCGCGGCCAAGGCTTGCTGAGGGAGTGGAGTGGCTGGAGCGGCGTGGAGGGATTGGAGTTTCCGGGATGAGTTGAGTGGCGTTTTTCTGGCGGCTCTTTCTGGGTGGTGAAGCGTCCGGGAGGTGAGTGTTGACCAGTTTAAGCAGTTCCGATTTGTTGGCTTTGCGTGGGTAGTTACTCTTGGCGGCGGCGAGTGTTTGGCGGAGAGAAATGATTGACCATTTCCCGAATGAAGAACTGGCAGAGGTGTATGATGAAGCGGGAGAGGCGGGTTGGCGTCTGGCTGGTGGAGGCGAGCGTGAGCGGGCTCGAGGGGCAGGCGATTTAGCCTGTCGAGTAGGCCTTCGGCCTCGGCTAGGCCCCGCGGCTTCGGTTTGAGCTGCCGGCGGGGCTGCAGCTTGCTGAGCGGCGGGCTGAGAGGGCTAAGGAGCGGGCTCCTCGCGGGCATAATCAGACGAGTCTGAAGACATCTTAGCTTTTCAGAGCGTTAAGCGATTGCTTGAATGCGTTTCAAAGCGAGAAGTGGGAACATAGAAGCTGGGTGAATTTATAGTAGAATTCATTGGACGTGAACCGTGATTGATAAGGGAACCGGCTGCCAGCCGTGTGTGATTACCGCGTTCACGATCCTCTCAAAACCATGTTATTTGCAAAACATAAACTAAAGGCAAAATATTTATTTATTTATTTTTTACATTAACACTTCTGATAAGACATGCAAAATAAGTTTTAACTTCAAGATGTGATTGAAAACAGGTATTTTAGCTATATATAATTTGGAGGTACAATAAGGGGTTTATAGGGGGCAAAACAAAACAAAATAAAACAAAAAAACTGTCCTCAGAGTAAAACGTTCTCAGAGGTCTCTGAGTAAAGGAGAGAAACATGTAGAAGGGAACAGAACATCTTTTTTTTTTTTTTTTGCTCTCAAAGTATTAAAATAACCTTATATATCTGTTTTAGAATACTGTCATATAATACTGTTTTTTTGTTTGTTTGTTTGTTTGTTTATAAAGTCTTATTCTCACTTTACTTCACTACCCCAGCGAAAACAGTGTAGTGTTAAAGTAGTGTTTTTGTGGTGTCTACGATATTCACAAAGTTGTCAAGTATATAGTAAAAAAGAGAGAAAGATGGTGGTAAATATGCCAAGATTGATGACTGATTATCATTCAAATTATGGTGTGGGTCCTTAGTCTGAAAGCATGCAGCACATACTGTTGTATTTTACAATCCTCTACAAAACACCTCACAGCACATAAGCTTAGTAAATCAATTAGGTGTAAAAATGGCATGTATTAAAATAACACCATAAAAGCCCTGTCATAAAGGACTAGTTTTAGACTTTAATTAGACAGGGTTAACAAAAGGAGAACGACCCATAGACTCCACCTATCTCCACTGTGACCCCAACTAAAGGGTGAATTCAGTAGGCTGTCGAATGGCCAATTCCTCATTTGATTAATGTGTCCATGTCCATGGGGTAATTCTGGCAAGGTTCTTGTCTGACATGTCTGGAAAGTCCAGCTGTATTCATAGCAAAGAAGCACTTAATTCAAATGAGCTGATCTGAATTGCAAATAAAGCTAGTTTAAAAGGGCTAAGGTCTGTGAGCATGTGTGTCATAGTGTACGTGTAGTTTGTGCACACGCTTTGTGTGATTGCGGTGTGTGTGTGTGTTTACAAGCATCTGTATGGCATACATATGTTTTCTAAGATGAAATGGATAGAAAGCTATACTTTACTTTGTAGCTATGAATGAAATCTCTGGACATTTTCTAAGCATTACTTTCCAGCATGCTTGACATATATTGCAGTGCTGCCCTCTGATACGGTTTTTATTATTTTACCTGCTCCTTGTAGAGAGACACTATGAGAAGTTCTGTTCTAATCAAAATGTAAATTGCACAGCATCGTTATCTTATGATGTGTATTGCACTCCTCGGCCCTCTTCTGTCAGTCCTCCACTGTACAGCTGAAATTGTACTGGAGTGCATTTGAAATTGCACCTTGCCAATAAAATCTAATATTTACTGATCCCCTAAAGTGTCAATGCCATCTCAGACTGCCATTAAAACACCATTATATGACGCCTGGAGCAGATAATGATTCCAAAATGAGAGCTGGCAGCTCACTGATATGCTAATAAAAATCAATTAATAGTGAAGAATTTGGATGGATTGGGCAATAATGTTTTGTGATTGTTTGGATGGACAAATATTTATGGGCTTACTGCGGAAGAGTGAATAAAATGTACAGTATATGCTAATGATAGAGATGATATAGTCTCTTTCCAGATCAGTGAAATGCTTTCACACATGCAATTACAGATGTATGTTTTGATTTCTATGTGACAGGGGAAGATGCAACGCCAAAGGAGAATCAATATAGCACTCATAGAGATCTGTTAAATAGCACTTCATCTTGAAAGCAACACATTTGATATGGAACTTAAAAAATAAAAAAACCCACAAACATATATATATATTGTATATATATATATATATATATATATATATATAAAACAGGAAATACTTAACACATTATTCATAACTGAGTAAATTATTAAACTCTAGCTCAAAATAACAGTTTTATTACTACATGAATCAATGTTTGTGAATGGGTCTTTAAAATAGTTATTAAAAACTTGTTCACCTGTTTTGTAAAAAGAAAGCCACCTACTAGCATAATAATGTATTCTGGAAAAGGATTTGCAAAAAATAAATAAATAAATAAATAAATATACACCTGTTTAGGTATGTTGTTTTTTTTTTAGGTTTAACCCCCCCAATATATCAGGTGATGGATCACCATCATGTAATATATATCAGAGCATGTTACAATTTATTAATACATTTATCTGCATATTTATAAGTGGAGCATTTTACCAATGTGTGATTACACAGTGTTTTAATGTAACATTATAACAATGCTGACAACATGATTAATGCCATAGCAAGCACCTACACAGCAGCCGCATAAACTACACGCTGTAATCATCCCCCTCGTCAGCCTTCCATCAAGTGATTTCAAAAGTGATAAATAAAAATAGGCAGTTTAGCCATGGATTGCCTGTTAATCGTTTTGGCATTTTTGCTCCAATGTGCCGTGCATTTCTTCCAGAGTAGGATTTGCATTTGCATGTTAATGAAGGTTAAGGGCAGAAGCCACTAATTACAATCCAGCAAAGTTCTGCCTAATGGTCCACTAAAGACACAGCATAGTTCCCATAATTCCATTATGCAAATAGCACCAAGGGTTGGAAGCCCACAACCTGGGCAGACCTTAAAGGGACCCCGTGTCTGGCATCTGCCAAATGAATACAAACTCTCCAAGCTGAATTATTGTGTCACAGCAGGGAGGCTGGGAATTCACTTTAATTCATAATGCAGAGTAAACATTTAAGCTTTTTTACTTAAAATAACAGAGATTAAAGTGTCTCTTAGACATCCTGAATGTCTGTAATTGCACTACTTGCGATTGATAGTACACTAGTTCTTAGCTGACTCCTTAGTATGTATGTGTTAAAAAAAAATGGATAAAACCAAAGAGTAAAAGAAAGGAAGAAAATACCTTCATAATACACAGTTTAAGGTTTGATACAAACCAAAAAAACAGTACACTTCTCACAGGCCTGGAGAGCTACTATGAAAGCCAAATAAAATAATTAAGAACCTCCCCTCTCTCAAACACTGAGGAACATATGGCTCAAGTTCTAAAGTAGCTTCAGAGACATAATGTAGGGTGGCATTGCCAGGGACTAGTGGATGCCATGGCATGACAGTCACTAAGCTAAGTCCATAACCCCGCGCATCTGCCTCCAAGAGAGAAATCTTTCATCTGAACAAGTCCATATGGCCAATTATGAGAGACACCCAGGGAGAATATTTGGTCTATTATTTTTGTTACCTTTTAACTGCCAAGGGAACAGCTCTGCATAAAGTATGTTTAGAGATGGAAAGTCAAGACAGTTTAAGGGTGTTTTATAGCTTAGGCAGAAAAAAGTCCTAGTTCTTCCCTTGCAAAGAGGAAAAACAGGACTTTCTGGCTATACCACTGTTAGAAAAAACTGAGTAAATAAATAAATAACAGAGTAATGTAAGTACAGTCAAATTTGATCGCTTCAAGGCTTAAGACAGCAGTCTCTTATATTCACGATTTAACCTTGCTAGCAAAGCAGGGTGAACAGAGGATTCAACCCCGAAGCTAATGTTCTCTCTTTTTTTTTTTTTTTTTCTACAAAAAACCCAAGCATCTGACCTAGCGCTGCTACTGTCTTTTGTGCTTTCATGCATGTTTTTCAATGTTTTACAGTCTCATACCAGTTTATTCATTCATAACAAGGATATGAATGTGCAGTTGAGCACACATTAAATTTTGCAATAGCAGTGGGTTATTGAAAATGATGCAATACTGTACTTCCTGAGGACTTGCAATCACCGAATGTGTACGGACTGGAGAACATAGCCTGCGTTAATGGTGATAGAATTAATTAGCAATAAAAAAAAGGCGATCAAAAATCATTGGCAAATCACAGCTAGTCCCTCCAGGTTAAATAGTCGTACAATTAAACCACAGATGCTCCCAATAAAATAACCTAACCTTGATTATCTCAAGGAACACACTCTCCAGTGTGAAAATAGCATGTCTACTGCAATCACACAAATTATAAATCCTGCGAGTGACAAACGTAACACAAGGTGAGTATTGCATTGAATTGATGTTGCAATCATCTTGCAAAAGTGAAACCGTATTTGGGCTCAAACAGCTCCCTTTTGAGTAGCTTTATCCTTGCAATTTAAAAGCAAAATGTGCAATCTCTGAGGAATTCCCTTGGAAACAAATCGACAATAACAAAGGTTTTATCCAAAGTGATCTTGAACAAACCTCGTGGAGTATGCATTTTCACATTGTTCAAGGGCAATGTGTTTGAAACAATAAAGGCTCTGGTGTCATTGTAAACGACTGTGTGGCGCTGTCACATTAAAGACAGCAAATGAAAAAGCAGGAGAAAGAAGGAAACGGCTCACCTCCCTCCCCTCTCGTCTGTAGTCTAACCACACATAATGTAGGTCTCAACTTGTTAAACCTGATGTGTGATGCTGGGTGAATAGCAATGTGCTTACACTCAGATGCTGTTGCTTTGTGCAATTCGGTGGAGTCATTCTCTATTAGAGTTGAGCTGAAGAGGACTCGTCCTCTCTGACATTGACTCAGCTTCCATTATCACGGCCGATGGTCCATGCTAACAGTTCCCTCTCAGCCGGTTTCCCTCAACATGTTTTGGGTATCCACGACTCAAGAAGTTTCATTGCTGTGCGTGGCGTAAATGATCCCGCACTATATCTCTATCTGAGATTATTTGGCATGCAGTTGGAGTCACGAGCATGCTGATACCGAGATGCTGGGAAAATATGTTGATTGATCTCAATGGAGTGATGTAAATGACATCAGCATGTGTCTTCAATAGCATAAAAATGAGGTTATGATTGATTCTTCAGATGAGATCTGCCTAGGGTCCATTAAGCCACAGATCTGATTAGCGCATCTGTAAAATGGCCTATCAACAGAACGAAAAAGCACTTACATTCAGCATTTTTTTTAAAAACAACACTTTAAACCAATGCCTAAAACATTATTTAACGCTGTTAATATACGTTCTTGGAAGATTGATTCCTTACAGCAAGGGAGCAGGCAATATATACGTAAGAATAAAGTTTGAGAGCTCTCTTTGGGAGATTTTATAGCACATTCTCTAAAAGCTAATAAATGTATGCAGTAAATCAAATAATGTAAGATATTACTTTCAATAGACAGGAAAGCAGGATACACACCAGCGTTAATTCAGCAGCTCTTTCATTTGTGCTGTTGGAAATGAATCAGTGAAGAGTCGGTTATCGCGTGATAAGTTTAGCTGTAAAGAGATTAAGAGCTCTAGGCAGAGACGGAAGGCTGGATTAAATCCGCGTTAAACAACCTCTTGTGCGACTTCAGCGCTTATACAAATTCTGTGCTTTCCACCTTTTGTGCGCCTTCTGCTTTCAGGCCTCGGAAGAAGATACTACTCACGCTGAGCTAAATTCTACACATCGCTTGATGCCTTCTTTTGTCAGAGCTCTTTGCGCAGCATTTTCCCGATTTGTGTGTCGACGGTACCAACGAATCTTCTGACACCAGGTGCTGCTGGAGCTGAAAAACGATCTCTAACAGGACGTTCCTCTTGAGATGAAATTGACTTTTAATAACGGCCTCCATGCGGCGGAGTCCAGAAGCAGGAAACCTGTTAAACGTGAGCTGGGTCACATAGCCCGGTGTCCTTTGTAATGCCTTAACCCTTCAAAATTGGGTTGTAATCTGGGCTCATCCGAAGCGCTTTCATACAACTGTCGAAGAGCTGGAGGGTAGCAACTTTTCCACCCCCAACACTTTAAACCCCTCCCCCCAAAAGGATGGCTTAATGGTGTCAGCGTGAGGGACGAGGTCTCGACTCTTGTAACAGAGCAAAATCTTAGTCCCATCATCCTCGCTGTGTGCTGTAATTGCAGGAATGGTGTCAGCACTCAGCAAGGGAAAAGAAAAGGGAGGGAGACTGGGAGGGGAGGGACAGGGGCAGGGGTTGTAAAGAAAGAGAGTGAAACGAGAGGCTCAGCTTCAATCCACTTGACCGAGCAGGTCAACGGAAATAAATGACTTTCCCCTGACCAAGGCTGGAGCTCTCTCATCCACCGTGTCACTGCTGCCATATCCCTCCGTCAAGGACAGGAGGGCTCACTTGACTGCAGTCAGACAGAGATAAAACAGTGAAGCTCTCAAATCACTGATTAAGTCTCCCTCTCTCTGCCCAACTTCCTCATCAGTCAGGAGTCCTAGAGATGGCATTTAAAAATAATAATAAATATAAAATGTTTGTGTATTTAACATCAGACTAATGGAACACATGTGGCGTCAGCTGCATTATAAGGCATGAAAAGTGTTTTGTATATTGTGTGTGTGTGTGTGTTGTTGTTTGACGATGGATCTTGAAATGGCTGCCACATGCTGTGCTCCGCTCTGGAACTAAAAGGGAAGTTTTGGACGAATTTGAGAAAAAAAGTTTATGTAACTTTCATTTCCGACTGATCTTCTCTATCCTTCGTCAACCAGCGACAACTCCTTCCTAATCAAAGAAGGTGAAAGAATGCACAGGCGGATAAACTAATCCTTCCACACATCTGGAGATGTAAGTGGTGTAAAATGTGTGAATACTGAGCAGATTTTTATCTTGTGTGCACCTTGTTCACACCACACTAGAGGGAGTCTCTCCAGTTCCCACCTGAACAGACCCTGGCAAGGGCAGGCCTGCCAAGTGGCACAACAGATGGCCCTCTGCTCACCATCATTTCCTCTCGCACAATGCTTCGGGAGCACAGAAAACCCGCTGGGAGAGAAATCAACAGCCTTCCTGTATCTGACCAGCTGAACGAAACTCAGAAGCCACTTCGTAAATCCTCATTATTTTATCAAAGTCTCCTTGTCGCTTCATGAGAGTTGAAGGACAAAGGCTATTGTGTACCTGCTGCAGATACGCATTGCATTTCCTGACTCATTATCCATCCTGCGGTCCTGCTGCCAGGAAAGCTGATGCTGCTTCCATTTGGAGTGTTTTGCCCTCAATGCTCTGGCTGCCACATGTATGGGCTGTTTCATGGATTGCCCGTGTACCAGATGGAACAGCTTTTTAGTTGCACACCTAATCTCCATTGTTTTTCCCTCAAGCAACCGGAGCTTGACTCATTTTCATACATTCTGCTACAGTTTCTTGAAATGTCTTTATGCCCCTAGCATTTAGGTAGTTAAAGAGACAGTTCACCCAAAAAAATAAAAATATTCCATCATCATCTATTCATGCTCATGTCATTCCAAACCTGTATGGTTTTTTTATATATTTTTTTCCCCATACAATGTCAGTCAGTGTTGTTTGGATCTTATTATTTTTCAAAATATTTTCCTTTATGTTCCACAGAAGAACAAAAAGAAAAAGACAGCACTGTAAATCATGACAGACAAAAATAAATGCTAAAATGTATTGTAAATGTAAATTTAATGCTAAGTATATGTATGTATTGCAATGTAATACCCTGCAATTGTTTTTTTTTTTGGTTGTTGTTGTTGTTGTTTTTTGGTATAATAAACAACTAATTTTATACTAATGCACTTTTATTGTGTGAAAATGCTGAAGTCCCACTAAAGATATACTGAAGAGAAACTTAAGACAAATTTTTAATATCTTGCATTTAAAGACTGATATTATTATTGAGATTTTATTGAGACTAAATATAATCAGTAAATATGTTAATAGATTTTAACTATACTTAGTATAAAATAAATGTATTTTAAATATTACTATTTGACTAGGGAAGGGTGAGCTAATGATCATGATTTTTATTTTTAGGTTAACTATAATTTTAAAGAACATTTGTATAAACTATAGTTTAGATTTACTTCCTCAAAGGCAGCACTGGAATAATCTGCCTTCTTCAATCACACGTAATGCATGAATTGTTGTTTTGTGTCCCGTATCTTTGAAACCATCTTTTTGGATGCGCCACAGGTCTGTGCCAAGTGGTCAGACTTTTTCCCAGATGGCGGTCATCTGCTTGCAGTATTCTCATTCATCTGTTGTGCTGCATCCTGCGAGTCTTTTGAAGCTAAGAGTAACCAAGTGAAGGGTGGCAGTGGATATGCATATGCTGTTTCATGTCTCATGATTTATGTATAGCTAAAACCAGCAGGAAATTTATATTAAAATATCTCATTGGTTTATACTGAATGTAGGCTAGTGAAGTATGTTGAAATAGGGGTGTCAATAAGTTATACATTTTATCCAAATTATTTACACGATATGTTACGAAGTGGATAATATGTCACTGTTTAATGAGCAAAGACTCCAAATAAAAAATAATTTGTGATTTCCCGTAATATGTGGGTGTGTTCACACACAACCCGTAAAAGGTCCTTGAATGACATGTGACATAATCATGTGACGTGTAATGTAATGAGTCGAGCGCTATACAGACAAGAAACAGGAAAAACGAGAAGCAGCAAAGCAGAAGTGTTTTGTCCATTGCTTTATAAACATGGCAGATGGTTGGGATGTTATTATTCATGTTGATGAGTTTAAAACACAGACTAGCCCCTCTGGCACTGCAGGGTTGTATTATTGAAAACACCCCCTCAAAGAGTCGCGCAATAACTACGTCATCACTACGACACATCCGTTACGGCATTGGCTCCGGCTTTTGTTCACACAAAGCTCGTTCCGGGACTGAACCTGGCAATGTTACTAGGTCCCTAACCCGGAATCGATCCCAGATTCAATACCAGGACTGGTTTGCATTCACACTGAAGGCACTCCGCCAATTTTCAGAAACCAACGTGCAGTGTGAAAGGGGCTTATGTAAACATGTACTAGACAGACATTTTTGACCTCGCTGCTTTTTTAGCGCCTCACACATGCTTGTCGCAAACTGTTGCACAGCTTATCAATGTCAAAACAGCAGACCAATCAGAAGAAGACATTGCAAGCATACAGATCAGTTCTCAACAACTTTGCTATAAACAGGAGAATTATTTTCCCTACTTGGCTAATTCTTTGTTTGTTCGTATGTATGCATGTATATATTTAAGTATTTTATTCCTTCCTTCTTTCATTCAGATTGCATCTAATAAAGTGGCTTGTCTCAAGACCTGCCTTCCTTTGTCTTCTGTGCTGCTTTCTTTCTTTCTTTCTACTACTTATTCCCGTGTGCTGTCCCGTCCCAATCCACTGTTTTCTGTCCAGCTGCTTTTAAAAACAAGAACATGTCTTGTAAAAATGTGCCCTTTCTCATTCTGTGCTGTCTGCTTTTGTTAAGGGATGCAAGTTGTAAAAAAAAAAAAAAAAAAAAAGGAGCATGGATGCTTAAATTGCTCTGATGGTATGAAAATTCCTCACTACAGAATGTAATTGCAGGCCGAGGGGTTTGATTAATTGCATAGTTTTGTCACGTTTTTTTGTAATGGACTCTACACACAATTACTTGCACATTTAACCTCAGTGCCCACCACAACTTCTGTGGTGTATGGAAATTGTGAGCACAAAATTTAATCTTGATGAAATGTCACAAAACTGGACAAAGCAATAGTGTCGTGATGCACTTTCAAAATAAATCTATTTAAAGGGAAAGTTCACCCAAAAATAAAAATGTGAAGTTTATCTGCTTACCCCCAGGACATCCAAGATGTAGATGACTTTGTTTCTTCAGTAGAATGCAAACAAAGATTTTTTTTTTTTTTTAAACTCAAACTGTTGCAGTCTGTCAGTCATTTAATGGAGGTCCATGGCAAACATTCCAAAGCTCTGAAAATCAAAAAAAACATACACAGATGAAACCAAATTAAACCCTATACAGCTGTGACGATATATTGAGGTGTTAAGACACTAAACAATTGGTCTTTGCAGAAAATATAACAGTATTTATATAATTTTTTACCTCTTATACACCACAATCTCCTTCTCTCCTGATTTCATTCACAACATCCGTTGATTCATTTCTGTTCAATTAAGCTTTTCTATATAATTCTGAGTTCTGTCCTGTGGAGAATTATATATCTGTCCTTCAAGCATTCTCTCTCGCCTGAAACTAATGTGTCAGGCAGCACTCTCAATCGCACAGTGAAATGATGTGGGCCGATTGAGTCAAATTACTGCTTTACTATGGATTTATCTATATATTCATTATATATAGCATCATTAATGTTTACGTCAAAAGAGGCCAAGTGTGAGAAAGGATAGCGGAGACAGAGCTTCACCAAAGTTCACAAAAACCCAGTCTGAAACTTTCTGTCATGGTTGAGGGAAAAAACTGAGAAAGAGAAAGAGAGAGAGAGAGAGAGAGAGAGAGTACAAGAAGAAAGAAATTTACCCGCTCTTTGCTTGGTGTATAAAAGCCTCAGAGCTCACTGCCCTCCACTGTTTAGATTTAGGATTTCTGCACAGCCCCAGTAAAGCGCTTTAGGGCTCTTTTCCCACTGTCGACAAACCCATGTTTCTAGGTCAACCCCTCCCTCTTCCAAAAATGTTTTATGAGCCTGCATTAAATGTACATGTCCTTGTCTTATTTCATCTGGGAACAGAGAATGCAGCCACAGCAGTGATGTTAGTTCCTCTGTCTGTCTGTAGAGGGCACATAAGGATGGAGAATGAGCCTATAAGGCAAAAAAAAAAAAAAGACTTGGTAACTTGTCATAAGTTTGATGAAGAGCAGAATAGAAGTTAAAGATAGCTGATGTTCTAATAACAGATAATCTCAGAATGTATCTGGGTCGAGATACATATCAAAATGTGTAGGGACACATTCTCACACAAAGGTATTATATTTTGTCCAACATCAGTAGCTTCCATCTTCCATTAATTATGCAATTTGTCCAAAATGTTAGGGAACAACTGATTTTGACAATTTCTAATACAATGATGTTTATACTAGACAGCAATGTCACTCCAATCATACTCCAACATACCTTTCCACATAAACTCATACATATTAATAAGTCTTTCAAAACCTCTCAGCTATATGGCATAGTCTTTGCATAGCTTTGAATTCAAGCTCTTCCAGAACCCATTCGCCAGCATACAGAGCATGATTCACTGATAATATTTACCTTCAGATGGTTCACTCCCTCAAGCCTTGTTTGTTCCCTCAAGTGCCTGGGATGCTGCTTTGTGTGCCTCCTCATGAAAGGAACACATTGTTTTTTTTTTTGTTTTTTTTTTTCTCCCCAAATATCTGGCAGGCACAAACCCAATGCAGTTCTATGCCCAAGAGAGAGTTAGAAAAAAAAAAAAAAAATCAGAATGAAATGAGTATAACTGACATCCCTTTATTAATAATAGCAAGCTTGGTGTCACTTCTTTTTTTTTCTTTTTTTTTTTTTCTGAGTAGTAAATTTAAAATCCAGAGTCCCTCAATATTTTTGGATTTCATTAAACTACTCGAAAATAAAATAATAACAATAAATTAATTAATTAATAAAAAAGTGATCAATAATAATTTTAAAAGTATAACTATAACTATAAAAGTATTTTATATTACTTTCAATCTATTATTGATTATTATTACACAGATGTCCTAGATGATTTGTTCCACAAATTTAAACACAAAGAAGGTGCCTAAATACATTGTGTATTTTGAGTACATTATATAATCTAATCTATTTCTATAACAAATAGATTAGGTACAACAAATGCCACTTGATTTGATATATTTCTATAATGCAAAATCATTCCTAAATTAAGCATGGCAGAAGTGCCCAAACTATTTTTGGGGGCACTACATTTATTTTTAAAATAATGTTTTTACTTTAACTATTTTCTCACCCAGTTTTGTTAATCATAAATCTGTGTCATCTAAAATTATTTAAATGATGCTGTGTGTATCAGGAGCTAGTTGTCAAAGCAGACACTATCAATTGGGTTTGTGCTGGAAGGCAACAGTACCATGAATATAGTGATGCATGGGTCAGCTGAGACTGACCTTCATAGGGGATGCTCTGCTGGACTGTCTGTCACCAGCGACTTCAGTGCCCCCCAGTTTTAGGGGAGTAATCTGATTTCTTCCCTGCCTGTTCAAAGAGCATTTTGCATTAAGGGCACCTTAGCGTGAGATCACAGGTCTCACGTCTAATCAGACCATAAGCGACAGTGCACAGGAAGATAAGGCCAGGTGAGTGCTACCTTTGGCTGTTACAGCAAAACATTCCCAGCAAGAGGACAGCAGGTAGCCAACTAAGCGGTTTTGGAAGCAAAATGCAGAGCCAAAATAACAAACACAAAGACAGAGAGGCTGGAGCAACTGCGCATGCCTGTAAATACTCTTACTGCAGCTATACTTTGCCAATGGCACAAATATGAAATATGTTTTTGGTGTATTATTGTGTGTATATAATATTCTTGTTTAATATTTGTATAAGAGGAAGAAGAGGAGGTGGAAAAGAATTAAACAAAAAAGGACTATGTTGATGATTTAAATATATGTTGTCATATACTACTGTTTAAAGGTTTGTAAGTAAGATGCAGTTACAGTATCACAGTTTACAATAATGATGATGATGATAACAACAACATTAAAGAAAAGAAATATAGCTGCAAGCAGCAATTACTGAGGTTTGAGCATTTTTAAGGCCTTTGAGGTTAAATAGGGACACCTGGGTGTATGGCTGACACATCGAAAGCACATCGCAAATGGATAATAGGCTCATAGACACACACACAAACACATACATTCACACATATTGTATTGCAATTTTAGATATTTTCAAATAAATGATAGGTAACAGTTTTTTTTTTAAACAATCTGTTTATTAAGATGTACAAAAATATAACAATGTAATACAACAATATTATAGTTACATCTTTTCATATGAAGGAAAGAGAAAAGAAAAAAAAAAAAGAAAGAAAAAGGGGCACAGGTAATTTTAAATAGCAACACAGGTTATTCCAGAAAGTAATACAGTAGGAAGGAGGAGTTGAAAATACAAAACATGCATAGAAGGTATACAACAAATCATTATTTAACAATGTTTTCCTTAAATAGAATTATGAAAAGGGGGATACGATAAGTCAAGTGTCAAGTTATCTTATCGTCTCTTGTCTCATTTAGTACATTCCCAAAATTCGAATT
>JAUMHE010000053.1:15687160-15698552 GCA_032359235.1 Enteromius mattozi | reverse complement strand
CAAATGTTCTGTTGCCGATAGGGGCACAATTGTTGTATACGCTCTGATGGGTCGTATTTCACTGCTATTGTAGAAACTACCTATACGAGCGTATTAGTTGGAGGACATGTTGTTTGATCCCTGTGTTCAACAAACCCATCTTGAGCGTTTGCTGCTAAAAAGCTAATTTATTAGTTTGATCTGACTATTGAAGCCAGTCCCATTTGAAGCTTCAGTCGTGTCTGATAACTAAATATACTGGAGTTTGTTTTTGGATGAGCTAGAATTTTTCTTGAAACCCTCCCAAACAACACGTGGTGCTGTTTTCTGACCCTGGGACTCAACTATTTTTTGAAACTCTGCAGCTGTGGTCCTTGTCTTTAGCCACTCAAACTCTCACCTTTTCACAGTGCATTAGGACGATATAGACACACAAATTTTAAGACCTGCCAGATAATTTTTTTTTTATGTCCTGAAATGGAAAACCATGGAATTCAATAGGGTGTCCTAACTTTTTCACATGGGTGTATTTTTTTTATTTATTTATTTTTTGAGTACCTTGAATAGATGCACATCTGTGTCTTATATCTTTCCTCTTCCTCCCCCAAGTACTTTTTAGGACGAGAATGAGCCAGTGCATTCAGCTCACACATTACCTGACCACACTCGGAACCCCTCTCATTTACATTTAGAGTGAATAGCACTCTGCCGCAGTCTCCACACTACTAGGACGAAGCTACTGTTTACAGTTGTACTGACAGTGAGCCAAGCAACTGTTATTTGTGTCCTCAGTGTTTTGACATCCTCATAGTCAGAGTCTTTACGGCAAATGGTTTTGCGCATTAAATGCAAATTTATAGCACATCATTTCCTGTTAATGGTGTGGAAAAATGAACGGAAATATTTTGAAATGTAAACAACAGATATATATTTTTTGTTATATCTACGTGTTCAAAAGTTTGGGTCAGCAAGATTTTTCATCAAAGAATCCTGTGAAAGAAATCTGTATCACAGTACTTTAGTCCATCATCGTTGTCCCTGTACAAAAAATCATCCACAACCAGCAGAAGAAAAAAAAGTGCTTTAAACTGCATACAACTGGGTTTCTTCATTGTTAAATATAATATCTGGCTTGAACGGATGGACCAGTGACTAATGTGTCAAGGACTTAATTTTGGAAATGAGAGATTATAGCCTTGAGCTACACAAAAGAGTAAATAGCAAATGAACACAGTAATAAAGTAATGAATGCTAAGTGTATTAAGTAATGATGCTCTTATTAGTGTGACATATGAACATAAGTGAATCCAAAACATGTTGTTGGTAATGAGAGGAAAAACCTTTGGCTCTTATAGCAGTAAAGAGAAAAAAGGTTTCAAGCGAGCCTGTCACAACAGAAAAGTGGACTAATTAGCTTTGCGTTAGGAGCTAACGGTTTTCACTGCTGAAAATCTGTATTTTCCATGGGGTTATTCATCAAACTGGACACGAGGCTCTGAAAACTCAATGGAGTTGTCACAGATTAATTTGTAGCTGGCAAATTTGTTCTTGCAAGCTTGGGTAAAAAAGACCTCTTTTAGTTAACCTATAGTTAATAAAATAGTGTGTTTTTACCGATTAGCCATTACAGCTTTGATTAAGGAGTGCTCAGTCTTTGAATGTACGATCGTTGGCCATCTATTGCATCATTCACATATTCATCAATGAATCTATGAAGCTGAATATTTAAAGGCGTTCTTAAAGGGACACTGATAAAATATTACAACAAAATGAAAATATCTGCAGAGAGATTGGTATCTCCACATCTGCATGTGGTACCCTAGCCTCGCAGGTATTCTAACCTTGTGCACGGAAAGACTTCGTGGCTATTTGCTGGAATGCAGCGCAGGTTCAAGAAGCAGAATGGAAAATGCCATGAAACATGACAGGAAAAAAGAAAGAACGAGAGAGTAAGTACCTGAATGGAAGCAGTAGGCCAGACACGAGTGGCTGCCTCATGTCTGAAGCCTGCTGCTTTCTCTTGTCAGTGTGTGGTGTACTTTCTCTCTTTTCATGTCTGTGTGTCTACAGAAGAGATGTACTGCTTTCATACCCCAGCATGGAGGCATTTGATATTCATGGAGAAGAAAAAGAGGGAAGGGAGAGAAACATCAGCAGGGATGGTGCTCAGTGCATAAGATTATTTAGTAATTATCAAGCCGACTCAATCACAGAGAACTGGCAAATACACACTTGGTGCAGGCAGTAATCGCGAAGATTATTTCGAAGGGGGAACCAAGGAGCACATAGGTTCTTTCTGCTCATCATTTGAAGTCATATGAGCCTGGTGTGGCATATTACTTTGTGTCCCAGTTCATCTAAGAGCATGAGGAAAAAATAAACAACTCTTGAATTATAAGCATACTCACACTGACATAGTCCAAACCGCCACTGCTCTGCATTGTTTATCCACAAGGTTTCTTCTCATGTATTAAAATTGACTTGCTAATGTAATCTTGAAATGTGACACTGCCTTTTGCTTGAGCACTGTCTGAAATATAACAACACACAGAGATGTGTTGTTTATTTTCCTGTAAAAGGAGAGAGCTGGAGAGAAAGAAAGACATTGTTCCATTACAGGGAGTCTACTGTGCCTCAATGGCCTCTTTTATCAAAGATAAGTAGTATTGATTTACTTCAAGGCAGAGAAAAGTATTGGACTTAAGGTCTGGCATTTAATAATCTCCACCTAATCCATGATGCACGTGGAGCTACAGTACCTGAGATCTTGTTCAAAACCATAGCATTGTTTATTGTTGAATTGCATCATTTATCCTAAAAAAAGCTACAAATGAGTTGGACTAAACATTTTGAATTGATATTGTACGTGATAGGGAAACTATATAACATTGCAAAAAGATCAGCCTTTGTCACAGAGTTGATCTCAGCAGAAATTTAGCACTGAAGCACCTTGCACACAATGATGTGACCTGCGCATTGATGTCCAATCTATTTATACAGAATGACATTGAGAGAAACGCAAATGTGTTCTCCTCTTGCTTGATTAGCTCTGGTGCATCTCTGGTCTTCTGAGAGGCATGCAATTTTCACCCTCCAGCTCAAGGGTAGGAGGAACACCCACCCCACTATTTAGAATGGGTTGAAAAACGGTTGATAATTATGCAGTGTGAGAAATAACGAAAATGAAAAAAGGAGGGGTGAGCTGGCGTTGGTTAATCTGGTTTGGATGGATGATATGTCAGTGCACTGCGTCTGCCATGTAGGTATTTCTCTGTTCTTTGGTTTGGGCTCCAGGGGGAATAAGGGTCTTCCCTTTTCCTGCAGGTGGGCATTAGCTCAGGCACGATCAAAGACCTCTGGTTGACAAGGCCAGTGCTCTCATTCCCTAACCTGTGTTTACGGCATGTTTTTTCTCTCTTTTTTCCCTTGCTCTGAATCGATGCCAGAAAGAGGTAATGTGTTAAAGGGGAGAGAGAACAACCCTGTTTTTTAAGTGTGTTGCTGGTGCAGGATTAACAGTGAGAGCGGCAAAACTCGCCTATTGGTTGTATCATGCAATCAATGGCGATGAGCAAGGCAGATGTGAAGGGAGCAGGAGGGTTGGCGGCAAACATGCAAAGCACGAGCGGCCTGTTAAAACGCCTCCATTCCTCACCAAGATGGAGTGCCCATTCTCATTGAACAGACAAGGTGAGGCACAGCTGAGACCCAGGTTAAACACAGCAGGATTTCCAGAATGGAATGATTATGTCAATTTGTGGAATTGAATGCTTGCTTCATCATTTACATCACAAAGTGTCATCTGCAATGCGCATGTATTTGTGACACGTTACTGGGGAGTGGGGACAGGTGAGAAGTGTTATTGATGATGGCAGAAATCATTTCAAAACACAAACACAACTGTTAGTGTAAACTGATAGTTGAAAATGTTATGATAATAAAAAAGAAAATGAAATAAATGAAAAATAATATATATTTAGAAATTAAATTAAGTCAAGATATAATAAAATTATCATTATAATATTATATAAATGTGGTGTAAGGTGTCATAATGCATTGCCATTATGTGAACAATTGCAGGCCAAATAAATCAGAGAAATGCTCAAAGTTAAATCAACTGCAAGAATTTACTAAAAATCACATCATAAGCAATCACAAAATGAAACAAATTTCGGTAACCCTTTCTATGAAGCTTGTGAATATATTTATAATAAATTATAAGGGTACTCTTAAAGCATTATAATGAATGCATAATGCATTATAAATAACGTTATAATATGTTGTATCATCCCATGAATATTCATAAGAACAGTTTTAATGTGTTATAATATTTACTTATGGTTATAGCTTATTTACTTATGGTTATAGCTTTTAAAAAGTATGATAATTTATAACACACAATGAACATGATTCATCCACTTAAGTTACAATGAATTATATTTCACGAGTTCAAACTTGCCAGTAATCTTAATGAGCAAAGCAAGTTTGGCGTGCTGTCCGTGGAGAAGACTCAGGGTTCGGAGGGCTGCCGAGCCCTAGGGTTAACAACCCTGTCGGGCTCGGGGAGGATAGAGGCTGACGGCCCAGTCCGAACCCTGAGTGCTCCCCCGGGTGAAGGATTAGAGAAGGAGGAGCGGGGGTGGAGGATGGATTTAGTTATAATGCATTATAAGTCTCATATCTTGCCATTTTACTTATGTTACTTTACTTAAAACACCACTTATAAGTAATAATAATAACAATATTATTTTTCTCTTTCCTCAAGCAGCCATAAGATCAAATATCGGATCACATGAATGTGTAATATGCAACATTTGCTTTAAACTTACATAATTTTGCAACTACATGTCAACTAGCCATCATTAGAGCGTTAGTAATGTGTCAGCTAAATGTTAACACTTTATTTTGATGGTTCCAGACTGAGTACAGGATACTGAATCTAGGATACTTTGCAAGTATGTGAACATTCTACCTACCCTACCTACAGTAAATCTACTAATACTCTTAGGTTTATATAATAAACATTGCATTTTTTTTTAGTTGAAAGTTTTAGCTAGCTGACATTAGCCTCAATATTAGCCTCACAGGAAACACTCAAATAACACATTCTAAGTTTTTTTGTTGTTGTTGTTGTTTTAATAATGTATTATGCATTCATTATAATGTCTTAAGAATACCCTTATAATGTATTATAAATACAAGCTTCATAGAAAGTGTCACCCACATTTTCTAAATAGTGTTTATTGAGCTTTAAAGGTCACATTGTCATGACTTATCATAGGTATAACTTCAAGGTTCTCAAATACAAATAAATGTATATGCAGTATACAAAAGTTAACAGATCACCCTCTCATTGATCTATAGTTTTACTATCATTTTCTTATCTAAGGTAATATGGTATTCAAGGCATGTTTTATATAATTTCATTGTCCAGGCATTTCACTGTGTTCTAAAAGTTTTTTTCTATTTCCAATCCATGCTGTGGTCTCTAGAGTGATCTGGCATATCATAAAGTACCCAGGACAAATCAATCCTCTGCTATACCTCATCCAATAAAGCCTGCTCAGAGCTTATAGCAGGTCCATTGACTGCAGTCTTTAATCACCTCAGATGAACCTGACCTTTAAATATAAGTATCGTTTGAGGGTTACCCTGTGTCATTATGACAATAAGCTGGCTGCTTTGCTTCAACGAAGTCCCCTACGATTCAAACATGCTGACCTTACAAAGGAAAACTGTCAAAAACTTTGTCAAATCTCTGAGGTATCCAGCCACAAAAATCAGAGGATCAATCAAGCTGACTCAAGCGTTTTGCGGGTGCTCTCTTTAGCATGGAGGGGGTGGTAGTGGGGTGTCACACTGTGATAATACAGCAATCTATCATGGCGATGAGACTAAGTATTGGCTGCCTGTGACAGGCACTGAGGAATGGGACTAGACTGAGACAGACTTCACATACTCTCCCGATCAGCAGTCTGGCGCCTGAACGAGGAACGCTGCTCCAAATCCATTTATTCAACCACTGCCTCACTTTTTTATACTTTGAAAAGGACACTTTTTGTTCATCACTTGACAGTTGTTCCACAAAAGTAAGGAGACATGAAAGCGATTTGTCCATTTCAATGTATTGTTCATGCTGTTAAAATAAATCTCCACAGTTCATTTGAAATTCACTGTATTGGGCCAAAGTACTTATCTGAAAACTAATAATATCTAACATGAAGAGCTGGACATTTTAGTAAGCCCCCCGTCACATGCTCTGCTTTTGTTCTTTATTCTAACATGAGCTCAGAACTCTCATTCTCTGTCTATTTGACTGATAGAATCATGCTCTACTTATATAGGTATGTGTTGCATGATCATTCTGTCACCAACGGTGCCTCTGTGGCCCTCTCTGACCGCCAGCAGCAGGAACCTTCGCCGGCTTACTAAGGTTCCTACACGGATCCATTTCGCCCACGTACCTCGGCTGATTCGTTAAAGGTGTTTGACATTATCCCGCCTTTATAAGGCCCAGACTTTGAGAGACTCGTTGCGAAGTCTTATCGTCCTATGGAGGTATTTCTGAGAGTATTTTCCCGTGTTTGTTTTCCTGTGTATGACCCTGAACTGTTTATATCGACCACGATTCTTGCTACCTGCCTTTGTGACTTCTGCCTGTTTACGGATTATTCTCTCGAATTATCTACGACATACCCGTTTGCTGGTGATTGCGATCCCCGTCTGTTCCCGCTGTTGAATAAAGCTTTGCAAATGGATCCGAACGACTCTGAGCGTCTGTTACACATTCATTATCCCCTTAGCTACTATATACTTACATTTAAATTAATATTTGATACAATGCACTTATTATGTACATGCATGATTTTGTATTGTACCTATGTGTGTAAATACTTTCCTATTATATCTATGAATACACCATATATGACCATATATGTACACCATAAAGGGGTTATTGGGTGCCCATTTTACACAATATGATTCTTTAGGGTCTAAAATTTCTCAATGGTAGTGTAAAAAATAACTTTTTACCCTGTCAAAATCAGCTGTTTTCATCAAGCCATTCTAGTCCATGTTGCTTTAATGCTAATGAGCTTTACTGACCCCGCCCCTCTCTTATGTGGAGTGAACGAGCAGACTGTAAACTCCAGCAGAAACACTGGCTAGCTAGCACATTATTAGGATAGTCGACACAACGGCGGACTCATGACAGTTTGTGCTAAGGTAACACAGACTTGTCAACTATTGTGGGAGGGGCCTGTGCAGAACTATGTCATTCTGACAGGAATCTCAGAACACCCTGATTTAAGAAAGGGGATTTTAAAACAGGGATTAAAATGGGGGGGGCTGTTTAGCTTTTCTTTATGTGCATTATTTCAGACTAGTGGGGGAAAACATGAAAAAGAAATAGCATTTTATTTGTATATGTAGGTTTCAGTTCTAATATAAATCGATGAAGTCTTTCTTTAAAATCATTCATTCATTCGTTTGTTGACTCACTCATTCATTCCTTCATTCTTTTGTTCGTTTATGCATGCATGTCTGTAGTCTGCAGCCACTGATCATCACTTTAGTAGCACTCCAGTTTAATTTATTTATATATTCTAAAGGTTTGCATGGTGCGTATGGATTGTCATTGTTGAGTGATAATTAATAATCCAGTCAGTAAAATGTTTTGACTCTAAAAGACTTTTGAATCTGGCCTTATCTAATACAGTGCAGATTTTTGTTTTGGAAATGTATGCAAATTAGATTCAGAACACTCCTCTAGAACCACTGCTTGCTTTATATATTCAGCAATACTGAAACAAGTAATAAATCTAGTTCTGATACAATTATTACAAGACAATGTATGTGATTTACCATGATGCAGCTTTAATTAGGCTTCACTGTATGAAGGAAATAAAGTCACAAATATTTCGCATTTCATTAAAATTTTATTTCAGGCCAAGTTGCAACAGTAGATCAAAAATAATCCAACATGCAATACATAGAACTGTCACTGTAATCAGTGGCTCTTCAGAATCACACACAGTGCAGATTCCAGCACCTGATGCAGGATGATTGGGGGCACATGTGGCCAGTTTGGTCTAACCCTGAATGCAGTTAAAGACCACCAGAAGACTGAAGAAAAAGCAATGAGAGAATTCTAGTAATCACTCTCTTCTTATTCATACAGATCCTGAAAACTGAGAACAAGGCCACCATGAAGACTACCAACGATCTACACATTCATGAGATCCTCATATACTTTCGCTTATAATACTCCAGCCTTCTTGGAACAAACACAGAGGACTTCTGTTTATAAAAGCACACTACGCTTCTCGATTCTTGCAAATACATTCACCCTTCAAGGTTTATTGCACCATATTAAAGATTAAGAATCTGATTGTGTACACTATGAAACAAGAGGATAACAAAGTGAAACAAGCAAATTGAATTATTTTTGTATCTTTCCGATAGTTGTTTTAATATTTAAAAAAAGAAAATCAATAGATGCTGAGGGAAGCACACTGAAACTATGCCTTATGGGGAATAACACAATGATTCTTTAATTCGATTACTGTATATTATTTCTCATACAGGAAGAACACAAGGTGGTGTTGTAAATAGAAGATGGAACATCTGTACTAATCTGTCTATGAGAGTCAGGCTGAGGCAGAGATAAGCCAATCTAAGCCGAGGCGTCAGGAATGACATAAGACGACTGAGTGGAGAGCTGTTGGGATGCTCTCCAGAGGAGCATGAGAGGCATCACGAATCTATTACAAACCCTATTAAAGGTACCAGAGCTGTCAATCACACAGGAAATCTAAAACCGAGAGATAGCGACTGGGCAGCGAGTCAAACACAGTGCTGATTTGTGTGTGTGTGTGTGTTTGCGTGTCTAAGCGCACACTGACATATGAGTATGAAAGAATCCAAGCGTTATTTGAAAGTGTAGTTGGCTAGGAAATAGATCAAAACTGACCTAAAATGAATCAACATTTAATGTTATTAAGCAAAAAATAGATGGTTTCTTCACTATTTTCAACATTACAAAACAAAGAGGTACTATTAATGAGATGACAAAAAGCTTCCAAAATGTTATCAACATCTGGAGCAAATAAAGCGCCTGCAGTTTTATCAGAAAAAGTGGAATCCAACCAAGCTTTGCACAGCTGTCTCGATAGCTAATGCTAGTCTGTTAGGGCAACAAATGGAAAATAATTAAGCCAGTCTTTACGTATTGGCATTCTTTGCAAGTTTCCTGATGATTTGTTGTAATTTGTGAGGAATCGACATTATGGCTAGTTGGACAAGAGAGGGCATACTGTTTAGATTGTTGTAGGACAGTTCTAATTGAGGTGGACTGTGGGAGCTGAATTCTCAATTAAACAGCAATGAAGCAACTTACTCTTTAGCTTTGTCTTATTCATTGTATTTCTTACAGGAACATCAATATGTCACAAAGGAAATAATTGCAGTTGCAGTAACACCCAGTCTGAATGCTTTCCCCGATGCAGAATTTGTGGCCGTAATTATGCTGTCAGTCCAGCCCCAAATATAGTACATTTTCTTGCATAATTATGGCATCAACCCACAAATTCGCTAGGCTTATACATGTTTAGACTCTATAGAAAATGCCTTAAATAGAAGGGGAGAGAAAGGTAATTATGTCTTACCCATCAAAAACATCCATTTCTGACTGATTAAATTACATGTTTCAATGAACCTTAATTGCTTTTTTGTCAAACCCGTTATGTGATTTGGCAGACTGGCTTTCAGAGAGATTGGCCGAATATTAGCACAATTATTTCAATATTACATTAAAAGTTTGAGTTATAAGCCAAGCACACTCCCTCGACTAGTATTCCATTTTCCTTTGAAATCAAAACATTGTCAGGACTGTCAAAGTGGTCTCAGATAAGTGATGCACTGAATGGGAAATGTGACTGAAAGCAAAGAAAAGAAGAACCAAAAATTAGGACAAGAAGGAACTTTAGTATTGCAACACCTCAAAAGCTATGGCACAGGCTCATTTTAAACAGAGATGCATTGCCTTGAATGGCAACTATTAGCAATTTATCAGTGCCTTCTAATATGTGCGATTCCGCATGCCTTTATGTACTATGCTGCAAGTAAAGTAGGTTTTCACATTTAAGCAAAATTTCATTTTTCAGTCAGTTGGAGTTTGTTGTTAAAAAGTGCACAGTAGGTGCTAATTTTCCAAATAAAAGTGATTTATCACATTTAGCCACCTCACCATTTGTATGTATGCTGTCATATTTCATTATGGAAAGGACGAATTGCCACTTTAATAATGGCGGTGACAGAGGAGTAAAAGTTAGCCAGATGAAGACTGATGACAGGCTTAAGCATTGGACATGGCAGTCAGAACATGGTGGAGATTGAATCCGTAACCCTCTGCACCCATAATAAATTATCTCTCTGAAATGGAATGATTGATTTGCAGCGGTGATGCTTGCACCTGGAATGGGGTCCCTTTTCTACCCACTCTCAGGGACATCTATGAAACTTTTTCCTTCAGGAGAGAAATCCCTCTTCTTTTTCCAGCTGAGTGAAAGGAAGGATATGAAAAACTGTGACCAAGCGATTCAGTTTTTTTTTTCTTTTTTCGACAGCATGGTACAATTTGACAGGAAGGCTCTCGAGATTATGCTTAAATCAGTACCAGTGTTTGGCGGCTACCACTGTCTCTCTATATCACCTCAAGCTTTCATGTTGCCCTCGCAGGCATTTACAGAAGCATCTGCGGTATGAGAGCAGGACAGCTATGGGCAGAGATGATATGACATCAAAGCCAGGATGGTCAACTGACGCGATGAAATTTGTCAGCTGACTCCTCTGTGTTTGAATTGGTGAACACCACCCAACCTCACCTTATCACTTTGCAGCTTTCATCCTACAGTACCTCAATGCATCACGCACTCTAAAATATAACCACATATTCCTTAGCAACAAGTATCATTTCCACTAAAAACTGAATGTTCATTTGAATTATAATTCGGTTACAAAAGCTCTTTGAAGGACTCTTGGGAAGCTCGCTCACTCACTTTAAATGCCTTTGTCTGATAGAATTGATGATTTTAATCTGGGCTTTAATTCTGTTCTTATCTAACTTTACATTACCATACAATACCATATCTAGTTTCCAAGGACAGCGGTTTGTGCTGAACTTGTTAGCTGGAATAGTGAGCTTGTGATTCCATGCATACAAGCTCTTGATAGCTGTCATATTTAATTGACCTATTCACAAATTATACTCTGGCATATTCTCTGTCCTCCTAACGAATCTCATTATGAGACTTCAGTCACTTCTGGGTTATCAATCACTCATATTAAGAGAGATGACAGTCACATCATAAATTACCATTATAAATAGGTAAACAGAAAGAAAGAAAGAAAGAAA
>JAUMHE010000053.1:15641392-15652071 GCA_032359235.1 Enteromius mattozi | reverse complement strand
TGTTTATCAGTACATTACAGAAAATAATGAACTTTATCACAATATGCTAATTTTTTGAAAAGGACCTGTATATATAACCCAGTACAAAATCAGTATTACATCTCAATACATGTGAGATGTTCTGGACCACGCTAATGACTAAAATCATGGCTTCCAGCTTTCAGCCACCATTCTTTATTACTAAGCAGCTATATACTGCTGGACAAATGCTACAGACATAAAAGAGAAAATATGTGTATAATAGATTAATACATTTTAAAGTAGAAAAGCGACAAGGAAACACAAAAGGTAGAAAATATAAAAAGGCCTTCCTTGAAATGTTGCTCATTTTGGTTTTGAGAGAGCTGTCCTGCTTTTATTTGAAGGGGTGAGTGTGAGTTTGTTGTGCACATTATCATCAATGTGACTAGACTCAGCATCACGTGTCACCCATTTTAGACAACAGAAATATAATGCTACACAGCTTACACACATTTGTTTTTGTTTTATTTTTAGTTGCTTGCAATTTCTGAAAATGATCCTCAACTAAACCGAGTCAACACTGAACTGACTTGAGCTAATGATATTGCTTCAATGGTTTGTTAGGGTTGCTTCACAGCAGAATTTGAAATTGTCACTACTGCTTTGAAACATATTGTATAAAGTGTATTAATGTGCAATGACAGATCCGCTGTGATGTGGTGATCCCAGATTCCTCCGTGCCAAGGAGCAGTGCAGAAGTACAACCCACATTAACAAATAACTCCACATGTAATGTTTATTTCTGTATTACAGCTTTCTAAAAAGTGTCGTGTCATGAGTAAGAACAATCCTTAACGATAGCCTCTTGTGGCTTATTGCTTTATTAACATACTGCCATTACAAAAGTGCTGCAAGCTACACTCCATTAATAAATCTGTCTGATGTGGTTTTTTTTTTCCTCACATCCTGAACAGAGGCCTGTCTCATCTTAAGTGGGCTACACAGTGACCTGAGGACAACTCTAACACTGAGCTGAGCAGGACATTTACACAGCAGTACAATACAGATGTCCATCCTGTTTTGGAGTGTTAAATACAAAATTAGTTCAAGTACTAACGAGAGTGATAATTACATTCATATAATTACATTTTCAGAACTCACAACTGCATATTGAGTTAGTTTTAGTGTTAATGAAACTGTACTTGATAACAAGTTGTCTGCCATGTCAAACAGTGCAATAAGTCTCTCTGCACTGCATACACACTGGTCCCATGTGAGTGTGTGTGTAATAAGACTTTCTAGTCTTTGGATCTTCAAAATTTAGTTTGATCTCTATGGTTACTAATCCTTTGCTATTGAGAATATAAGAGTCTTACTTTTGCCATTAGTTCATACAGACAATATTCAAGCTGCCTGTAAAATGTTATAAGAGCAGTTCAATATGGTCGTCAATCCTCTGTGAATGTTTCTTACGTTTAGCTTGATATATTCTATTTTTCTTCTAAATGAACAAACATCGCCACAGACAGAGGAAGCTTCTGTTACTCCACTATACTGTCAACATACCTACAAACTACGCTACTTTAATCTTGTGATCTGGGATTGTTTTATACAGTATGTTCCATTTATTTTGTTTTCTTCAGTTGACTACAATGTATAATACACACACAAAAATAGCTGACACACACACACACACACACACACAAAATAATGAACAAGGGCATAAAAAGTTCTTGACTAGTGGGCTGCAGCCTGAATGTTTTCAAAAGATCTGCTTTCTTGCTTTTTTATGTTATAGTGAACACAAGACAGAAGGAAAAACAAAAAAACAAAAACATGTGGTAGATCTCTCAAGGTCACACACAGACATGTGTCCACACACACACATTATTATTGATATATAGATCAATATGAGGCACCTGTCAAAGCTGAAAGTCTGAATGCTTACCATGACATAGAGTGAAAGGAAGCAGACATAGCTGTGAAAAAAGGAGGATGCATTTCACAGGCAAGACAGATCACCCATCAGTTTTCCGACCATTTTGCAACTATTTCCTTATGTTTTGAATTTTTGACACTGATCAATAAAATACATTATTTCATGTCAAAATGAAAACATCTACACATCTATAAAATGTATGGATAGGATTTATAAAGCTTATGTATGCCTTTATGTAGGACATGCACAGAAAAACCTTTCGTCTATAAACATAAATTAAAAAAAAAAAAAAAAAGATAAACTTTACAAACTGGATACACAGGACATTTATACTATTGCTGTGTAGCTTTGCCTATGCTTGAGGTCATTGTCTTGTTGGAAAATAAAATCTCTCAGGTCGACGGTGCTGACACATTATGATTTCCTGCAGGATTTACCTGTATTTTGCTGGATTTGCTTTACCATCTACCTCACAAGTCTTCCAGGACCTGCTGCAGAGAAGTATCTCCACAGCGTGATGCTGCCACTATCATGCTTCACAGTGGGGTTAGTGAGTTTCTGATGATGTGCAGTGTAGCTTATGCCAAACATGCCGTTTAGTCTGACGGCCAAAAAGCTCAATTGTGGTCTCATCAGCCCATAAACTCTTCTTCCAGCTGGCTATAGAGTTCCCCACATGCCTTGAGGCAAACTGTAGCTGAGATGTCATATAACATTTTTAACAGTGCCTTTCTTCTCCCTTAAAACTGTGACTGGTGAAGCACAAGGGCAAAATCTATTGCATTCACAACTAGGTAGACTTTCAGCTGTCATAACATTTCTTATCGCATCACAATAATTTGTGATACTAATCCAAACGCAGTATAATTACTCAGAAACAATCATAAAAAAACAAACAAACAAACAAAAACAACAGTTAATTCAGTTCAGAATTATTCAAATCTGAATGCTGCCCAGACCTAGATTCAACACTGTAAAACAACAAAACCTGTACAATAGGCACATGACTGTGTACATAGTAGTAGCAGTAAAACCTCAAACTAAGGTTTCGTTTATTAGCAATAATGTACATTTGTTAACATAAATAACCAATGAAAATTAATTATTGAACTAAAATGAACTAATAATAAAAAGTTATTTAGTAAGAAAGAAGAAAAAGTATATGATGATGAAGATGATAATGATGAGGAATACTTCATACATAAATGTGTTTTCTGACATTTTTAGGGGGTGGAATCTGGGTCATACTGAGGTACATTTACAAGTTTTCATAATAGACAGCTTTTGACCAAAACTACATGCAACACATTTAATAAATGTATTTTATCTCTATTTGGCTCTACAGCAATTAAACTTTTGATTATTACCAGCTAATCTGCAGTAAAGACTGTAGGGGAAGAAAAACAAACAAAAAGAAAAAAGCTTACACAAAAACAACAACAACTTGGTAAAAAGCATTCGATTATGTTAAATAAAATATATATAGTAGTCAACATGTAAAGGGGATAAAAAACAAAACAAACAAAAAAAATACACATTATTGTTTTTGTTTTTGAAGGTGTTGGTCCAATTCAAGTTGACCAGTGTCCTACTGGGCTGTCAAATGCTTGAATTTGATTGGTTGATGAACATATTGCATATTTGAGGTTTTTTTTGTTTGTTTTGTTTTTCAGGGAAACACATGGCTAAAGTAGTTTCAGACTGACCAAACTAATGAATATAGTAAACAAGCAGATAAAATCAATTAATTATTTCCCCCACACCGTAACCTATGTAAACAGAAGCAAAAACATGTTGTCAGCTCGGCTTTTATCAACAAAATATTTGGAGTTTATTATTGGAGCAGATGAACTAAAGTTTGGCCATTAGTAGAGATGCTACAGCAAAACATTGCTGAGAGATGCACAGACTCAGGCAAACTCCATTACTCAGGTAATTCACACATGCTAAATCTCTCTCTCTCTCTCTAATAACTGCATTAATAACAGCATTAGTCTGCTATCAGTGCCTCAAGAGTTCCTTACTTGGTCTAAACTGAGGCATGGAATGGGATTCCTAAGAAATTAATCCTCACAAGAGCCTTTTAAGAACCAAAACTAGACAAACGTCTTGAAATACATCATCTGAACAATGTCTTGAGGTGTGGCAGGTGCATAGTATACATGGAATTATTTACCTCAGTGTGTTAAATTATAAATAAATAAATAAATATATATATATATATATATATATATATACACCCAAGTACCTGTAGTCACTTATTCCTTACTTAACTTTAAACACATGACTGCTGAATTTTATTGGTCATACAAAACTGCCGCTTTAAAGCAGATGCAATAACGGAAGCAAATTAAGATATTTTATAGACTTTTTAAATTAAAAATTTACATTGAAACTGTAGCGACATGCAAGCCGTATGAATCTGGCACTCAAACACATAGTGTGTAGAGTTCTGGTTACAAAAGTGAGAGAGGCACAGTGAATGATGAAAAGTGGGAAAAGGAGAGAAAATAAATGGGAATGATTGCAAAATGCCTGTCTAATGCAGCTACCTAGTCAGCCATTACAGGTGGCATGTTATCCATCACATGTGACACAGACCTGCCAAGAGTTCCCAATCTTTCTTCTCTCTCACTGCCACACTTTGGAGAGCTTCAGGCTATCACACGTGACCTCACCGCTTAAACGTCTCCTTTCCCCCTCTTTTTTTTTTCCTCTTCCCTCCCTGTTTATTTCTTGATCACCATCCCTAGCAAACGCTGCACTGGCTGCGGCACAGCAGCTGTTGTTTAGTGATAGATCAGTGAAGCAAGAAATGATGCGGAGCTGAAAAATAGATCTTGAAGCCGCTCTGCCTCCTTGTTCGCGCTCCCTTTTGTTCTGCATTAGTGACGGAACCTCTGGGATTCATTTAGTGGTAATCATTTGTTACTAAGGGGCACCGTGTCTTTCAGACACCGGTGATGAAGTCACCTTTGAAAGGAGTGTAAATGAGTGGGAAATTATTTCCGCTCATATTGCCATTGATAAAGTGTCATCAAGCGGAGATGAATGTCTGTCAAACTGAAAGGTGTTATTTATTCCCTGAAATAGCCACCTTTGTTTGCTGCTCCTTTTATCTTGGCTGGTTCTGAATATGCAGTGATATAACTCTGGAAGTAAGGTGTGTTGTAAATAATGTTTATAATGGGCTATGGCACTTCCTGACGTTGACTGTTTCCCTATAGGCCTGTGTGAATTTTCCCAGAGAGGATCTCGGGAGAGGATTTAACATCACTCCAAAAAGATCAAATCTTTACACATGCACGTCAAGTTTAACGCTGACACATCCCGTGACCCGTGGCTGACGTTTTGCTAAGCAGTGGCCAGATGCGAGGATCTGCACATCAGTTTGACAGCCACGTCTCTAATGTCCTCCAAATGCCCCCTCTGGTGTCAGCACACCTGCCTGTGCGCAGCAGGAAGCCACTATGACACCCCCCACAGTGCACCTCAATCACTCAGCGCTATGGGAGTTCACCTTCTACTTGTAGGTTGCTATGTGTACAAGACAAAACACATACAGTATCTGCCACATAAAAGAAACTTAAATGTCATACACGTCAATTGACTTGTCTAGTCAGCTTGTTTAAATCGTCTTTTTACAACCTCAGCATGATTGATATTGCATTGTTTAGAAAAAAATGGTGGGGAAAAGTCTTAATAAAGAAATGCATGGATCAGCAAATAAACAATAAGGTCTTGGTATGATTTTAGCTGTTATGTTTTGTGAGTTCTGAGAATTCTTATCTGAAAAAAAATGACATCCCACTTTTGTCACAGTCGGTGGCTGCCATGCCCTAAGCAGCCACCAGAGGGCTCCTTTTTGTAGCTTTGTTTGCGTGTCTGTGTTTGACTGTGTTTCCCATACCTTCGTGCACTCCTAATTGTCTCATTTGTCTGATCACTTCCACCTGATTGTAATCATTCCATTAGCCCTACCCTATATATTCTCTGTTCAGATTGTATTTTGTTGCTGTTGTGTTTTCTGTGGAAGCTGTGTTCTGCTCCTCTGGTTTGAGTTAGCTCTGTGGATTTTTGATGTTTTTTTTGGAGTTCATTAAATACTTTACTGCAAATGGATCTTTTGTTCTGTGCTTCGTGACAGAACACAATAGCCACTACAAGATCCATCAGTTTTGTTTTGTTTTGTTTTTTTCTGGTGCCATGGATGTTCGGATTCAAGGTCTGGAGGGACTTCGACAGAAGGGCATGGAGGTGCGAGCCTACGCCCAGAAGTTCTGGATGAGGGTGGAGAGACTGGGATGTCATGGTGGAGACATTAAGGACACCTTTAACTTGGGGCTGGATGAACCCTTACCATGCTGGGAGATGGAATTGGTGAACTCATTGGATTTCTGGAACTTCTCAAGGTACTTGCAGCTCCACAAGGAAGGAAAGGTGATTCACCACCACCAGGGTCCACCTGGAGGGGCTTTCTCGACCCCACCTTTATCATCTAGCCAAGCTCAGAGTCCTTCGCGTATGCCTGTGCATAAGCGGAGAACAGCAAGGCGGAGTCCGGTGGTCCTGGAGGAAACGACTCCCATGGTCTTGAGTCTGGTGGTCCCAGGGGACTCAACTCAGGTCATCTCGAGTCAGGTGGTCCTGGAGAGCCCGATTTCGGTGGTCTTGAGTTTGGTGGTCCGGTTGGATCCCAATCCAGTGGCTCCAGAAGTTGAGCAGTCCGCTCTTTTAGTTTCTCCTAGACTCTTTGCTCTGCCAGCTCCATCCAGGATTCTCCACCGCCCAGGCTCCTTGCACTGCCGGCTCCACCCAGGCTATCTACTTTGATTACTCCTTTGAGACTTTCTGTTTTGGGGGTCCAGAAACCAGCTCCACAATCCACTCCAGTCCAAGAGTCCTTAGAGCTAACTCCAGAGCCCGCTCCAGTCCGTGAGCCTATGGAGTCCACTCCAGAGTTTGCTCCAGTCCGTGAGCCTACGGAGTCCACTCCAGAGCCTCTTTCAGTCTGGGAACCCCCAGAGCCTGGTCCAGTCCAGGAAACCTTAGAGTCCGCTCTAGAGCCCGCTTCAGTCTGAGAATCCTCCAATCCCACTCCAGTCCAGGAACCCTTAGAGTCTGCCCTAGAGCCCGCTCCAGTCCGGGAATCCCCAGAGCCTGCTCCAGTCTGTGAGCCTAAGGAGTCCGCTCCAGAGCCCGCTCCAGTCCGGGAGTCCGCCAGAGCTCACTCCAGACACAGATCCAGTCCGAGAGTCTGACCAGGAGCCAGATCCAGTCCCAGAATCCTCTGAGCCCGTCCCAGAGCAAGATCCAGTCTGTGAGTTGTTTAAAATCCATTCCTGAATCCACTCCTGCACTGCCGGCTCTGCCCTGGCCTCCTGCATTGCCGGCTTCCTCTCCCGTTACATGGACCTGCCCTGCCATCCCTCCCCCTTATCCGCCTCCGTTCCGCCTCCCTCCTGAACTCATCAAAGACATTGTGGAGTGTCTGGAAGCCACTCCTTAGGAGGGGGGTAGTGTCACAGTCAGTGGCTGTCATGCCCTAAGCAGCCACCAGAGGGCTCCTTTTTAACTAATCTGTGTTCTGCTCCTTTGGTTTGAGCTAGCTCTGTGGATGTTTTTTTTTTTTTTGGAATTCATTAAATACTGCATTAAAATACTGCAAATGGATATTTTGTTCTGTGCTTCGTGACAACTTTATACAGTATTAGGTAGCCTTGATTACTATGCCTCTACATTTAAATTAATAATTTGATATGATGCACTTACTGTTTTTACATTGTACTTTTATAATTACAGAAGTATTTACAACAGTTGATGAACACAATGAACACCCATTATTACTAAGATGTTATTATTATTATGATAAATCTGGCACTGCATAACAGTTATAAGAAACATACACACCAATTAAAAGTCTTTGAAGAAAAATTAAAGAGAAAATATGCTTTCTGTTTTAGATGCATATACGGTACCATATACAAACACACTAGGTCAACAAGGCTTATTGGTTAATAACAATATATATCAATATGTATATTTATATGGTAACACTTCTATGAAGCCTGTATTTATAATACATTATATGGGTATTCTTAAGGCATTATAAGTAATGCATAATGCTTTTTAAAAAACCTTATGTGTTATAACATCTCATGAATAATGATAAAAACAACTATAATACATTATACTATTTACATATTTGTGACTGTAACTTTTAAGAATATGATTATTTAGAACACACAATTAACACATTAAATCTACATTTATAATGGACAATATCATATTTTGACATTGTTTATTTACAATCTGCACTGTACCTTACATTTTGTGTTATTTGAGTGTTTCCTGTGAGGCTAATATTGAGGCTAATCTTTTCAACGAAAAAAAAAAAAATGCTATTTTTATTATATAAACCTAAGAGTATTAGTAGACTTAGGTAGGGTAGGTAGAATGTTCAATGTTATGAAGCGTACTCTGTATGCCTGTTGTGGAACCATCAAAATAAAGTGTTAGCATAAATTTAGCAGACAGACTAATACTATAATGAGGGCTAGTTGACATGTAATTGCAGAGTTACTTATCAACAACATCTGAATAGTACCATCAAACTGATATTATAAAATATATATATATATATATATATATATATATATATATATATTGTTATCATTAAAACATTTAAGTGGTATTAAAGTATTAAAGTAAAGTAACATAAGTAAAAAGGTAAAAAGACATAAAATGCATTATAATATTATAGTATTATATTATAATCCATTGTAAATTAAGTGGATAAATTGTGTTCATTGTGTGTTATAAATTAGCTTAAAGCTAACCACACATTAAAAACACATTAAAATTGTTCTTATGAATATCATGAGATGGTACAACATATTATAAACTTTATAAAGTATTATGCATTCATTATATTGCCCTAAAAATGTATATAATGTATTATAAATACAGGCTTCATAGAAAGTGTTACCAAAAATATTTATATTAAAAGTATAAATTGATATTGCAAAACATATATTTGAATATATTTTAAATTTTAATCTATTATTGTGAAGCAAAGCTGACATTTCAGCATCCAGTACTCTAGTCTTCAGTGTCGTTTTATCCTTCATTCATTGTGCTGCTTAATATTTTCTTTTTAAAAACTTTGATGCTCTTTTTCCCTCTCAGAATTTTTTTTAAGTAAAATGAGATGAATCAAGTCCAAAAGAACTCATAACTAAAAGGATATCTTAAATATTTCAAAAAGATTTTCCATTAGCGTGCCCCCTCCAGTTTCTTGGAATGCCCTCACTCTATCAGTCATGCAGTGTAAAAATTAACATACTCAGTCCAAAGTGCTTCCTGCTCCAAGTGGCATGCCTTTCTCACTCACCAGGGTGGTATGACACAGAGTATGATCCAAACCTTTTATGATTTTGTGTGGCCACGCAGCCATGAGGCCTGTGGTGTGAGATTGCTTTTGTGGTGACACAGGGGGAGAGAAAATGAGCTGGAGGTGGACTCTGCTGTTCTACACTGCCAATCTATTCTGGCTGAAGCAGAACTCTGACCCCCCAACCAATTTCTAATGGGTTTTGTGAGTCACAAGCAAACACGCAGCTGGGGTCCAAACAAACTTCAGTACGTCTCACGTCTCTCTCGATCGCTTTTTCTCTTTCTCTTCTTTCCACTAACTAGTTTTCTTTTATCTGCTGTTGTTGTCTGCTATTACGCAATTGTTTAACTAATACTCATGGCTCGCTCTCACACATTAAATGAGAGAGAGTGATTAGATGGGCATCACTGGCATGCTCAAGAAATGCAAATTGTTGGTTTGTGATTAATACTATAATTGCAAAGCTTTCAGTTAGAGACTACTTACTGCCACATGAGCATGATGAAGAAATTCACGTTACTGCAATTTTAAGACAAAAGAATTCCCCTTAATTTTGATCTTTATATAATTCAAAGCATAATCTCTATACTTCCAAACCAACATGTGTTTTAACCAGAGGTTAAATTATTATCTATATATTTTCAAATTAAATGATTTACAGTGAAAAACACAACTGCATTAAATATTATTATTTTATTAATTATAATATTAATTACTTTATTATTATATTAAATATTATAAATTTCTTAAAATCTATTTTTAATATACAAACAATAACTTTTTCAACGAAATAAAACGTCAGTAGGTGCCAGTAGTGAGCTTTTAATATGCAAGTCATTGAGTCGTTCATTCAAGCGATTGGTTCAAACAACAGATTCATCATTAGTTAACGCATGGGCTAATGAAATTTTGATTCGACTGATTCGTTCAAAACACTGAATCATTCCAGTGTTGCCAACTCAGCGACTTTTCAGACCCCTTGGCGACATTTTTCCAAAAAAGCGACTAGCGACAAATCTGGCGACTTCTTGGACAAACCTCAGCGAGTCTCTGGTACTGCCACGCGAGCTTGCGCGCGCACACCTCTCTCTGCGTCTGTTCTGTTCAGAGAGCGGCTGAGAGGAGCAGAGCTTTCAGTTAAAATAGATATTATGTTGCTTCTAACTGTATTTTACATGCAAATATAGCCAAAATCACAGAATAGCCATTGTCTATATCTTATGTGTATTTGATTTCATCAGACAACGGTTCGATTATAAATCAGGATTTTAATCCAGATTAACATCTTGTAAAGTAGAGCTAGTTAAGTAGGCCTAATAATGGGGTGCATTTCAGTCACTATTTCATATTCATTCCATTTTTCTGACAACAGAAACCATTAAA
>JAUMHE010000053.1:15627919-15641292 GCA_032359235.1 Enteromius mattozi | reverse complement strand
ATTTATTGAATAATTAAAGAGTCATAATGGTGGAAAGGTTGTGTGAGGTTGCCTAACTAACTGTATTTTAAATATAAAAACTTACATTTTGATTTTTTTACCTCAGCATGCTGACTTTCCTAGCAGCGCAACTTTATACCGTCAACAGATGCATTATACAGTAACCTAGCTATACCATATTCGCCATTTACTCTACATGTTATAAAATCAGAATAATATTTGCGTTTTGGTGTTTGCATAGTCATTTTTGACTACTGAAGTTTTAAGCATGTCTGGCGTTAATGAAGCGTTCATGTCAGGCCCTGGTATGTATTTCGTGTCTCGCTAAAAGTATGCAGTGATTAATGTTTAGAAGTTGAATGTGCACCACTCCAAAACGTCTTGTTAACTAAATGTATTCCTTAACTGATCTTAAAAAGTGACTAAAACGATACAAACAAATTGAAAGGGCTAATGAGGCCAGTGTTTCTATATTTCTGCAAAAGCTCAAGGTTATGGTTTGTCCTCAGGGAAGCAGAGTAAAATAATAGGATATAACAGTTGATATGAAACAGAAAAGTGAGTGAGAAAGTCTGCCCTTAAAGCTCTGTGATTGTTTGTTCTAATCAATCTCTGTCCTCTGTTGTACTGTTAATGCTCCACTTAGAGGAGGCTGGAGGCTATGTACTTCATTGCCTAAGCTTATTCCTTTGAGTTTAGATAATATAAAATGAGGTTGAATGTGAATTTCCATATTCCTTATACTGAGTATTGAAAGTAGTTTGTAAGTTGATGCATGTTTTCCCACAAAGATAGACAGATTCATTCTCTTTCTTCCCTCCCACAGTTACATGTATCTCAAAATTATTTGTCCCCCTTCATTAAGTGGAGTACATGATTTAGGATGTGTTGTGTCATATTAGGCTACAATCAGTTGTTAAAATACCACTGGAAGCAAGGAGACTGCCAAGACCCCTTTAGGCATCTTGCCTTCATACTCATTCAACAACATTACAACGAAAACAAATTTTGCACATAATGTGACGTGTTTGAATGTGCTCTGAGGCACAGTTATTTTAAAAAAAAGTGTTTCCTTGCAGTGAAAATGTTAAATCCATATTTAGGTTGAAAGTCATGAATGATTTTTATGAAGAGATCTCTCTCTGCCCGAAATGACAAGGCATCAGTAAATATTTTCCAAAGGAAAAAGTAAAATATCTCTGCAGATTAAGTAAGGTTAAAGAACAGCACATCAGGCTTCCCTGTGAAACCTCACATCAAATAATTAGAGGGGAATTCCACCATGATAGCTGAGTGCCTCTGAAGTTCTGCCAGTGGGCTGCCTTGGGCAGTAAAAAGAAAGAGGGAAAGGAAACCTGATGTGAATATCCAAGCATGAGAATGCAGCCCTAAGGGATAAAACAATAATCCAAAAAAAGAGAGGAAAAAACACTCATTATAAAATTTGATAAAATAGCACATTTCTAAAACTCTTATGAATACGTTATAAGATTTTTGCATATGGGATTTTTATTTCTGTGATGGATACACTGTAACAATTTGTTTCCATTCACTTGGGAAACATTCTCACTCCTTTGGTGATTACTGCAACACAATCCCAATAACTGTAGGAGCAGCTGATTCTCACAACCAGACAAGCTTCAAACTGTTTTCAAAACCCACCTACTAGGCCCAAACTGACCTCACATGAATAAAGTAATTAAAAACATTTAATCATATTCAACTGCGCAAGAAATGCCCTACACTCACTGAGTGTGTTGTTACTTGCACATTTTTGAACCGGTTGTGTTTAATAAGCCAACACAGCTAGATTTTCACCAGTTACCTCGATTGTGCTTGGCCTGTAAACACAAAATTCTGTGTTCTTTGGCTTATTGAAGTGTTCATGAATAATATGGACCTTTCCCAAATTGCACACTTCTGACAGTCTTGTGGTCGTTGCAAGCATGAGATTGTGAAGACTGTGAAATTGTATGGTGTCCCATTGTCATTTTAGGTTTCAGAAGGGAAGCACTCCCTTTGCGGTCGATCTGGCCCCTGATGCACACATTTGCTGAGCCTGCACTGAAGCGAACAGCAAACTTCAAACAGTAAAAGCAGAAATACAGACTCATAGGAAGACCGTGAGTGTTTGGGGTACCATTTGGCACAGGACCTGCGCGACAGGAAAGCGTCTTAGCAGCAGATTTAAACTCATCAAACAACAGTGAGCGTTTTGCAGTATAAAAGGAAAAAAAGAAAATACAAACTCTACAAACAACAAACTTTCCTGACCCAGGAAATAATAAAAAAAATGTTTCATCTCATGTAGCAATAGGACAAGTGATACAGTCAGATATGAAAGGAGAAAGAGTCTGAAGAGAAGGTTTTTTGTTGATAATTTGGAAACCTATGCAAAGTTACAACTCACATAACAAATGGAAACTCTGAGTACATGCTTACTTATGTTTCACCACAGTTTACTTGCATTGCATTTATTAATTTGATTGTTAAGCAGTAAAATGGGTTTTTTCAATAAACTGATGTTTGTAAACACACCCACTGATGTGACCCATGTAGCTGTATAGTAGTATTTTGACTGTCTATTAGTTGAGAAATCCAGTTTATTTGCAGTTACTTCGGGTTTCTTATGCAGTCATGGCTTGCAATGTACAGTATATTCCCAGCTACCTTGGTAATTACATTTTTGCTTTTTATTGAGACACTTTGGTAAGTAAGATTATGCAAACACTCCTATCCATTCTATAAAGCAATTTATTCACAAATGGCATAACACAATAGTAAATAAAAGATTTCAAGATAGTTTGTCACATTTGCCACCTTGACAAACCTAACTTTTGTTTAACTCTGCATTTCCATCCATTATTTCCATGGAGAAAACCTTCAGGGTGCAACATTACCATAGAAACAGACATTGCAGAGGAAGACATATAAATTTCTCCTTTTTAAATTAAATAAACAATTCTCGCTTGAACTGTAAAGACATGTCTTTATTGTAAGCAGATGTGATGCAGGTTACACATAAAGCAAACAGCTCTGCTTATTGTGTGACCAGCATATCAAGTCTCTTATGAGCTCTCAAGGCGTCTCATGCATAAAGGTGATTTATGTCAGGCTGAATGCAGAAAAAGACATCACTGCTGCCATGTTAAGCACCGTGAGGTTTAAAAGGTGCGCTGATGAGCTACGGTTGCTTTGCAGATTATGATGTGCCTAAATGGGTCTACAATAATTTATATGCAAATAGTAGTTATACTATAAATAATATAGTGAGAAAAAAGAAACACAGCGAGTTGAGTTGACACCAAAGAGCTTGATTTTAGTCTAATCTGACCACAACACTTTCACCCAGTTCTCTGAATCATTCAGATGTTCATTGGCAAACTTCACACTGTCTTTCTTGAGCAGGTGGGACATTGCAGGTACTGCAGGATTTCAGTTCATCGCATTGTAGTGTGTTACCAGTTGTTTTCTTGGTGACTTTGGTCTCAACTGCTTTGAGATCATTGACAAGATCCTCCCATGTAGTTCTGGGCTGATTCCTCACCGTTCTCATCATCACTGAAACTCAATGAGGTGAGACCTTGCATTGAGCCCTGGACCAAGGGAGATTGACAGTTATTTTTGTGTTTCTTCCATTTGCGAATAATCGCACCAACTGTTGTCACTTTCTCACCAAGCTGCTTGGCGATGGTCTTGTAGCCCATTCCAGCCTTGTTCAGGCCTACAATCTTGTCAGCTCTTTGGTCTCGGCAATGGTGGAGAGTCTGGAATCTGATTTATTGATTGATTGCTTCTCTGAAAAGATGTCTTTTCAACTGGTAACAAACTTAGATTAGGGGCACTCCTTTTAAGACCAGGGATGTGAGGTGTTTATATAATTCATGCATGTAGATTTTTGAGTTCCTTTTGATCCATATATTAAATTAAATTGGAATTAGAATTTATAGAAATGACCCATTCTTAGCTCACTTCTCCACTCAGAAAGTATTCCTTTTATTCAGCTTGCTCCAAAAAGCTTTCAGATACTTTCAATTGATCTCTCTGTATACTCAGTGGCATGATAAAACATGGTGCCAGATAGTCAGCAAGGGACAAGGTTGAGAGTTCTAAGCAAATCCCATAGATGGAAAAGAGATTTTAGAGTTGTGATCGTGAAAGCCACAGAACACTTTAACTGCATGTCCAAGGTTTTATTCCACCCACACTTCAGACGCCGATGTCTTTGATGCCGGCTAATAAAGCATGTGACACGCTGAATTGTATTCATACAGTATCTCAGTATTTCACAGAGTGCTTCTCATTCACCTTTTCCTCTACTCATTAGTTCACTTCCAAAGACCCCCGTGGTGAGAAAATCATGTCCTTGGCGGGGCTGCCACTATGCTTCTCTTGCGTATTCTTTGCCACGAGAGGGAGAGAAGATAATCAGCTTGTCAGACAGCACTTAGGCTTCATTCTCCCCTGTAGGCTCGAGCAGGGATGTCAGTGTAGTGTTGAATGTGCCCTCTCAAGACACTGTGCCGAGCTGATAGCCAGCAAGGCCCCTTGGTCAAACTTGCCAGCCAATTACGGCATCCTGATCTCTCATTGACAAGCATGTCTCTGCTTGTAGGATGCAGAACACAATAATATAGTTGCTGTTTTCCTGAGCTATTGCAGTTATAATGAATGTGTCAAAGGTTTGAATCAAGAGCTTGTCGACATGTTACTCGACTTGGCTGCAACAAACTTCATCTCAACAATAAATCTTTTAGTTTTGCATTCTTAAATTAAACAGGGGCCAGCAGCGATGAAAGTGGATAGAGATAAAACATATTTATAATTTGAAAGAAAAAGTATAATTTACTTGGATACACTAGTGATGATCTTCCACTGATCAACACCCATACTCTGTGACAACTTATTTAAGAACATATTTTCATTATTAATGGCTGGTGGTGACAGTTCTTACAGTTTTAGCTGTGCTAGTCCCCCAGCTTTTTGCAAAATCCATGTCATTAGCTAAAATGACATTTTTGATCTCCAGCCACTAATTCTACATCAAATTACTTTCAGAATGGCCTCTAAAGGCATTTAAGATTTCCATTAATTTTTAATCATTGCACTAAAATGATAAAAGACTTTAAAAAATTTTCTTTCTCTCTTTTTTTTTTTTTTTTTTTTTTTGGTGGTTGAAACAAAGATATTGCCTATGCATCAGTGTACTGGATATTTGTCTGGTCCTTTATTAATCACAATATTCAATGCCAACTGCTTTCAGAATTTCATATTAATAGCATAAATGGCAATAAAATGATTATCACAATCTTGAAGGTTTCGGTGAAAGTTTCAAATGTATTCTCATGCAGGCATTTACATAACTTGAATATGAAAAAATAATGGTCATTGTCAAATTGATGGATGTTTGAACTGTTGTCTGATTTGCAGGGATGAACTAATAAGCCAGAGGAGCATTCCACCAATCAGCATCATTGCCATTATCACCACCAACACTATGATAATGTGCTTATGCAAACTGCGTAGAAAAGGAAACATAAATTATTGACACCGGGTGCTTACTGGAAGCCCAGGTGTGGAACGGTATGTATAGTATGTATTATATATACACACTCAGCTTCTTCAGGCTAATTTCTGGAAAAAGCCATAATTGCTCGCTTTATAATTTATGACCGTTAGAGTAAGTCTGGCAAAGCACCATCACCTATTACTCACCAAGCCTCTAACTCTCGCTGCCGTGCTGTCAAAACACACGTGTACGCACACACACACCCTCTGTGTGGCAGTGTCTTAAATCACAGAGACAATTCTCTCAGTGGAGGGCTGGGTGGGATGTACTTTCCGTGTAAAAATGACATGAAATACAGATAAATACTGGCAATGTGTTTGCTGTCTTTGTAGAAGCTCACCAGGACAACTGCTATCCTTCTGTTATTTTCCCCCATTTACAAAACCTAGGGCAAATTCAGTTCATCAATACTTTATGACAATCTATAAATATGGATATGCTCTAAAACTACTTGTCTTTGTATATTGTCTTCAATTTTATTCAATTGTAATTGTAAAAATTTTTGGTAATTACGTAAATTCTCCTTTTTTTCATTGTAAAGTTGGGAATTTTAATTTATTAGAATATTGATGTTACTAGTCCTTTCCTTTTTCCAGTCATTTATTTTTTTATGCACTAGTTTGTTTGTTTTTTTCCTTACGTTTCTCTCTATTAATGAATTTATTTTGCTTTAATTACACTCAGCTTTTTTTTTTCTTTTTCCCATTTGTTGCTTTTGTTTTCCATTTTCTGAATTTTATTTTTCTCCCATCTGTTGATTAAAGCATATCATGATTATGATACATATAATTTAGTTTGATACCACATTTCAAGCTGTGAGGAGCAAATGCTGTTAGTGTCCCTTTTTTAGTCTGCATGGACCCAGGGCAAAAAACATGTCCATGCTCCTTCTTTAAACAATTCTTTTTTTTAAGGTGGACACAATCAATGAATAAACAAAAATATACAGAAAGAAATAAAGAAAGCGTAAGACATAGTTTTGAGAGAAATCCTATACCATAGTAATCAACTAATGCGCCTGCAGATTACACAAATGTTCCTTTGAGATTTAGCCAGCTACTTGAAAGGGGTTGTTGTGTGTTAATTGAACATTAATCTGTTATCACATCACCTCAGAGACAAAATCTAAAGTTTTATCACCCCTGGTATTTGAGCTGTTACACAATGTATTTGTCAATTATTTGAACCACATTTTCACTTTTTTTCTATATTTTATGTAGTGTTCAAGAATGCATTTTATGGTCCACCTGGTAAACATCCTCACAGAAAACTAATACTACACCACTTCTCCATAAGCTCAGTGATTCCTTAGGATAGTTCACCCCAAAATGAAAATTTTGCTTTTACTCACCTACCTCTTGGCCAATACATGTATGACTTTTTTTCCTCTGTAGAATTGCAAAAATTATATTTTTATTTATTTGTTTATTTATTTATTATTTTCAAACAAAAAAAGTCACCAAGGTATTTTTCAAAATATGGCATCTTATTTTGTATTATGCAGAGGGAAGAAATGCATACCTGTTTAGAAAAGTATGAGCTTGAGTAAACAATAGAATTAAAATTTTTGGGTAAACCTACCCTTAAGGTGTTGTGCCTGTTGCACAAACAATGCAAAATAAGTTGAGGCAGATTAACACTTAGAATTGGGTTTTCTCTTGCCCAGTATTATGCTAAACAACATGTATATTTTAAAGAACAACCTGGATGTTTTCTCAAGGTGCCTGATACTTTGAATGTCATCTCTTCTACTCTTCTAGTAGGCTGACCTCAGATATCACTGCAGTTTATGATACACGTAAGAATTCTGCCATTTCAACTGTCCCTTCTCTATGCCCCACCCCCCTTAGTTACTGTTGCTATTTTGGTCAAACCTACCAGCACTTTCTGCTGCCAGCAAAACAACACTTATTACAGATTAAGTGAAGACTTACTTCAGGAAGTAAATAACATTGACATTTTGAATAAACAGTGAATTTATATCTAGCGATTGGTGCTAAAAGGTCTCCAGTATGCCATGGGAAGGTTTAGCCAATATGTGAAACAGGATAAAGAACATGTGAATCAAGGATTAAAAAAAAAAAAAAAAGAATTAATGACACAAACTACAAAAATGTCTAATTAAATGTAACACAAAGCAATGAAATCAAATACAGCCAAATCTTACCACATCATTCCTAATAGATAATTAATAAAAGTACAGCTTAACAGACAAAACGTTGAAATTAAATTAGATTATTCTTTCTGCAAAATCGACCATATATTACAGCAGGAGTCATTTGGTCAATGAAACTGTGTGACACTCTTTCTGATCGGAGTGTCTTCTGTATTGTACTGAATTTTAAAAGATTTCATAATAGTGTCTAAATAAAACAATCATAGGAGTGGCTTAAGCATAATATAAAGACTGTTTGAAGGTTTAGTTGGTCTATGATTGGAAAGAACTAGCCAATCAGTAAACTGGTTTCAGCCTGAAGGATGGTAATGAAAGTGCAAATTCAGCTGGACTTATATCCTATAAAAGATATAAGCAGTGTATGAACAGAGCTATATATACAACAGCTTCAGTGTACAACAAAACATCTAATGGATCTGCAGGCTTGTCAAACAAAACTGCTTAAGTTTGAACTAAAAAAAAAAAAAAGACATGGAGGCCTGTGTATTATTTACTTACATATGCACTTTGATGGCTGTACAGTGAGCTCTGACGGCTGTCGCTCACTTGTCTTTGATTATCCTCAGGAGCCTTTCGATTGATGAAAACATTCCACCTGGTAGCATTGCTGGAAGAAACAGGAAGCTGTAAGGAGTTATATATTATACAGTGTCAGATATGCAAATCTTCCAAAGAGCATTTACCAAATGTTTGAACAATACATTTTTCTTCACTTTTTGCTTTCAGTACATCAACTTAAGACTGATTTATTATCTTTATTAAGATACATCTGACACATTGCTGCTACATCAAGAAGATACAGTCTCTTCAGTCCTGGAACACAAAGTAAATATTTACATGGATACATGGATTTACAGTTAAGCTGCCAAAAGTGTGCATTTTCTCAGTTTCATTATAGTAAGTTATCTCATGCAAATAATTTTTACAGACCGTCACAGAAAGTAACATAGATATGTCTGTGTAGAGTTGCCAGTCTTTTCAATGTGAAAATCTGTTACCCGTAATTTTGTGGTATTTACAAAAAGCTTGTCATATTTCCCATTAAGGGTTTGAGCCAGTCTAAATGCAGGATCTCAAACAGCTATCTCTGAAATACTGCTCATAGCCTACTTTTTTTTTATCTGCCATCTTGATGCTGTTGAAATAATCAAATGTGTAGTGACCTGCTGTGCAGGGCGCACAGCTTGACTGAGCACGAACATAAGGTCATGGCAGGGCGTGGCAACCCAACAGGCATAGTTTATCTTGTCATGTAATGTATTTTAATTGCATTTTTTTCTTTTTCTTCTTTTTGGATTATGCAGTCTGATCTCATGTTTAAATGTAGGTATTAATATGTTACATTTACAAGCATAAAACATAAGTTTTCGCACGTTTTTACTGTTGCAAAAAAGTACAACTTAGACATATTTTAACATTTAAAACTTACAAATGGCTACGTATTTTTTGTTAAAATACGTAAAATAGTTGCGTTTATATAATTTAGATATTTGTATCAGTGCATTTTTATTTTGTCAATAAGCAATTTAGATTTTTAGAACCCTTATCCTACCCCAAACCTAAACCTACCCATTTCATAGAAAATATGCATTTCTATCATTTTATCAATAAGCGATTGAGAATTTTAGAGATTTTTAACCTACTCCCAAACCTAAACCTACCATTTTTTTAGCTAATATAAAAGGATATAAAACACAACTAACCGAAATATGCAGGAAAATAACAGTTTTCATCTCTGTACAGTGTGAGAAAACCATGACAGAGAGAGAAATGTAATCACAGTCATTTATTTATTGCACAAATGTCAAAAGCAGTACCAAAGGTAACCTAAATGACAATGTTTTGCAGCCGCAGTCCTCGCTGGCGGAATACAGTAGGTTTGTATAAGGTCCAAAGCAGAATATGTTGTTAAACACTGAAAATATTATCCAGATTATCTTCCTGATCCTCTCTCAGTGAACTCGTGAAGATGCGCACATCATTCAAATACACTTCACCAGAAACACAGCAAGTCGCAATCTGTGACGAATGCAGGTGAGAGCCAATGAGTGTTCAATTATCCTGACGTAAAATCTGTTGTTTGAAGCGACAATATTTGAATTTGTAACGAGCGCATCAGTCCGTGCGAGCTTTGCTGTTTATGGTCACATCTTCTCTTGCTGCTCCAGATAGGGATGATGATCGCTGAATAAAGGCTTGGATTTTGGTGTGTTCCTCGCATTTGAATGGGTCCAGAAGATTTTGATTACACTGCACAAGTAAAATAGTTTCATTTTGTAATTGCTGCATTTTTTGTGCATTCACAGCATGTCAGAGAAAACCCCTTTTGTGGCCCATGGCACATAGACATTAAATGACAAGTAACTATTGCAGAAATGTTATTTATTTTAGGGGTTTAAAATGATGTCTTGTATAACATTATAAAGGCCAATTTTGGAAACGAGCTGGCAGCAGAAAAGAAACAAGTAATAACCAAGCAGTTACCAAGAAACCAAGAAAAACCCTACATAACTAACAGTATAAGCAAAAGTGAAACACTAACTGGTGTCTCTTGCCAGTTTCTGAATTTCTCTTCCTTTATGCATTTTCTTGATTTTCTCTTGTTCTCCTATGTCTGACATCAGTCCAAGTTTTTTTTTTCTGCGTCAACGGGCTTTCTTTCTTTGTCCTGGTTCTCCTGGGGTTCCAGGTCAGAAGAAATGGATTCAGTTTCACTGCTACCCTGGGATGCAGGTGATTTGGGCTCATGTAGAGGATCTTGCATCATGGGGTTGTCAGGGGTATCCTTGCTCTTTTGCAGGACCTCACTCCTTTGACATCTGACCTTCGCTGGGATCACCTCACAGTCAAAGGGCTTAAGGCGATTGTGATGCATGATTCTTTTTTTGTAACCCCTGCACCTCATAAAGTACTGGGCCACAGCAGGCAGATATCACAAAGGGGCCTCTCCAAGGTGCCTGGAGTTTTGGACTCTGTCCTCTTTTCTTAGTACTGTCCCGCATGTACACCAAATCTCCAACAACATACTTCCTCTGCTGAGCCCTGAGATCATAGACCTTCTTTTTTTCTACCGGACCACAGATCCTGAGGTTGGTAAACTTCTCTGCCAAGTATAAGTCTATTTGGTGTGAATCCAGTGACTGCATGCTGGGAGCTACGGTACACTGATGTAAGGAGAGGAAGATGCTCATCCCAGTTTTTCTGATTCTGGTCCACATAGCATCGAATCATCTGAAGGAGCGTTCGATTGAACCTCTCTACTTGCCCATTGGAGGCAGGATGGTAGGGAGTTGTCCTCATTTTTGTGATCTGCAAAAGTCTACAAACATTTCTTTTCAAGTGGTGCACCAAACCTGGAGACAAACTCGTAGACAAGGGTCTTAGCCGTAGTTTCTGCCCCTTGGTCTGGCACCGGAAAAGCTTCCACCCATCGTGTGAACTGGTCAATGATAATTAAAACGTACTTGTTTTCTGAACTGGGCACAGGAAACGGGCCCAGTATATCGATGTGGATCCTATCAATTGGTGCCCCGCTTGGTAATTTTAAAGCTTGGGAGGGACAGAGTCCTTCAGGCCTTTCCCAACGATAAAAGAGGACACCTTGATGAAGTTCAAGTTGTGGCCAACACAGCCAGCATTTTCTTACTGCTGGATTTTTCAATGCAACGTCCTCTTTTGTCGGGAGAACTTTTTTAACTCATGCAGGATAGAAAGATCAGGATCAGCTCTCTGCTCTTGTGCTAGCTTTTCTTTTGAGAGAGCTTCCAGCCAGTTCACACGTGGGGTTTCAAACTACTCTGCAGCTGCCCTGTTCTCACCATCTGCACTTGGGCTGTCGATAACATGTTCCTCTGTTGCGCACTCAGTGCTCTTCACTGCAAGTGGAACCACATCATCCACGTCTTCTTCAAACCTCTCCCAGTGATCGTGCAGCTTTTGCCAATGTTTACATCCTCCACCTGGCAGATTTGCAACACTCTTCCCTGCCTGTTGCAGTTGCAATTATTGAAAAGCTTGTCACCACATCTTGACATTGCATCAGCATTTGAATGATGTTTTCCAGCTCTGTGCTCTATGTCAAAATCGTACTGACACAGCTCTTCCAGCCAGCGAACAAGCTGTCCCTCAGGATGTTTGATCCGGAACAACCAGGTGAGGCTGTTGTAATCTGAGCGTAGAAGGAACTTCTTTCCAAGCAGGTAGTGTTGAAACTGGCGGGTGTAGAAAAGAACAGCTAGCAACTCTCGTCTCGTTACACAGTATTTCCTCTGCGCTGGAGTGAGGTGGGTGCTTGCATAAGTGATAACTCTCTCCTCTCCCCACTGAAGTTGTGACAACACTGCACCGAGACTGTGATTTGATGCATCAGTGTCCAGGATGTATTTCCCCTCCACCAAAGGATATCCCAGCACAGGTGCAGAAGTTAACTTTTCTTTGAGCTGTGTGAGAGCATTCTGGTGCTCCTCAGTCCATAAGAATGTTGCTTCTTTCCTGAGAAGTTCATTAAGAGGGCTGGCTAGCCCAGAAAATGCCGGAACAAACTTCCTGTAGTAGTTACACAGTCCAAGAAATGCCTTCAGCTCATGCACGCTTGTGGGGGGGTTCTAAGCTTCCACATCACTAATCAAAGATGGGTGGGGCCGTATACCTTCACCACTGACCACATGGCCCAGGAAAAGAAATTCTTCTTTAAGCAGGTGACACTTTGATGGCTTTAGTTTTAATCCATGGCTGAAAAGGCATTGGAATACAGCTTCAAGTCGATCAAGGCTCTCATCGACCCCTTTGCCCAGGATGATGATGTCATCTAAGTAAATCAGAAGAGTTTCCCACTGAAGTCCTCTAAGAACAAGCTTCAGACTGGAGGTCTAGGGTGGAGAAGACACAAGCTTCACCAAGTACATTAAGGCATTCCTCAATTTTGGGAAGAGTATAGGCGTCCTTTGGCTGTTAAACTGTTGAGGCGGTGATAGTCGACACACCAACGAACACCTCCATCCTTTGCACGAACTAACACCACGGGTGATGCCCATTCTGAGGAAGAAGATGTTACAACTCCTGTTTCCAGCATAGTATTAAGACGCCGCTCTTCTTCCTCTTTAAATACAAGGGGAGTCTGTCTGACTTGCTGTCGTACTGGCTCTGCAGCTACAGTATTTATCCTATGTGTGGCAGCTGTTAATAGGCCAAGATCCAAATCTGAAACAGTGAAGAGTAGTCTGTATGAGATCAGAAGCTCAATATGATATGTGTCATTACTTTGTTCTTGAGTGCTACCACAGTATTTTCCCCCTTTTTGTAATCCATAAAGCCCTCATCTGGATATGTCTCCTCTAAAGCCCTATTCGGACAGGACTAGTTTTCTAAACTACATGTGAGTTTAGATTCTTATCACCTGACGTCCGCGATTTTCATGTACCATTTCAGACGGGACTAACATCTCCGTGTTTATTTCAGAGGTGAGAGGGTCTGTTTTGTACATCTGGGCGTCACAGAGATCATGCGCTCTGTATGCGTGCATTGCAATAGTCATTGATTACAATAAGTATAGTCACAAATACCATGGTGAAGCTAAATGGCTAGTACAGAAAAACATGTTAATGTGTGGTTACTTTAGTTTAACTATTA
>JAUMHE010000053.1:15609640-15627826 GCA_032359235.1 Enteromius mattozi | reverse complement strand
CACACAGCTCTCCAGAGCAGCAGCAATACATATATCTTGGTGATATTAAGTTGTTTTATTTTCTTCTTTCAGCTTTGTATCATGTGTATCATAAATCATGTGTGCAGCAGCAGTATGTCTTAAATACTCACAACACTGTACTGCCATATGCATTGCCAGTAGCAAGTTCCTGTACTTGCTTGCAGCAGCAGCAATAATCAATAACTACAGCAATAACCAACAGCAGCAACAATTCAGCAGCAGCATAGCAGATCTATTCCACCAAGACCAAATACATTAATATTGTCATATCCTACACCATGTTAAAATCTTGAGTCATGATTGAAGTATATAGTTCAGTCATGAAACTCTAGATGGTGCAGGCTGATGGTTTGTTAAGTAACTGATGATATTAAGATTGGCCACTCTACAGCATGATTTTACTATCAAGTTAGGTTAATCAACAATTACCCCATGAAGTCAGAAATCTTGGTTTAATGTTTGATGACCAGCTTTGAAGACCACATTGCAAAACCTGCTCGATCTTGCAGATTTGCATTGCACAACATCAGAAAGATCAGGTGTTTCCTAACAGAGCATGCTGCACAGCTTCTTGTCCAGGCCCTTGTTGTCTCTAGACTGGACTACTGCAATGCTCTTCTAGCTGGACTTCTATCATGCACAATCAAACCTTTATAAATGATTCAGAATGCAGCAACATGACTGGTCTTCAATGAGCCAAAAAGGGCCCATGTAACACCTCTCTTTATCTCCCTTTACTGGCTTCCAGCTACTGCTCACATCAAGTTCAAGACATTGATGTTTGTATGTAGAACAGCAACGGGCTGAGCAGCCACCTACTTCCACTCATTTTTAAGAATCCACATCCCATCCAGAAGCCTGAGATCTCCTTGTGGTACCATCAAAGAGAGGCTCAAAATCACCTTCCAGAACATTTTCATTCACTGTTCCTGGCTGGTGGAATGAACTTCCCACCTCAGCCCGGAATGCTGAATCCCTGACACCTGAAAACTAATTTCTTCTGACATCATGTGAAAAAAGAAAAACAATAACAACAACAAAAACACCTTTCTTTCCTTAACCTCTCACTGTCTAACTACTATTAACTTTGAACGATGTCTGAAGCTTTGTGTTGCAACCACTTCCTGTGTTTATTTCCTCTTTATAATGACTTATTTATTCTATTCCTCAATTGCAAGTCACTTTGGCTGTTTCTGGAGGTCCACGGATTACCATCACTCTGTTCTTCTATTTGATAATGTTCAGTGCTTTGCTACAATCTGTATTGTTAAAAGCGCTATATAAATAAAAGTGACTTGACTTGACTTGACTTGAGTTTAGCTACAACCCTAATCAAATACACCTGACGCAGCCAATCAAGTTCCTTGAGATTGCTTCAATATACACAGACAGATGTGCTGAAGCAGGTTGGAAATAAACGTTTAAACAGTGGGTCCCCAGGAGCAGGGTTAAAGACCTCTGGTTTAGAGTGCTGGTGTCAAACTCAGTTCCTGGAGGACCATATCTCGTGACAGTTTTGCTCCAACCCTAATCTAACATACCTGATTTAGCTAATCAAGCTCTTCAGGATCACTAAAAGCTTCCAAGCAGGTGTGATTTGGAGCTGGTTGGAGCTAAACTCAACAGAGCTGTGGCCCTCCATGACTGGTTTGACTGCCGTCCCCAGGAGCAGGGTTAAAGACCTCTGGTTTAGAGTGCTGGTGTCAAACTCAGTTCCTGGAGGACCATATCTCGTGACAGTTTTGCTCCAACCCTAATCTAACATACCTGATTTAGCTAATCAAGCTCTTCAGGATCACTAAAAGCTTCCAAGCAGGTGTGATTTGGAGCTGGTTGGAGCTAAACTCAACAGAGCTGTGGCCCTCCATGACTGGTTTGACTGCCGTTCCAGTGCATTTTCATGAGTAGAAGGTTGGAAAAACTCTACAGGACACTGACTGCAGGACTGAGTTTGGAGACCCCTGGTTTAGGGTATGAATACTGCAACATAGAATGATCTGGGAAACTCTGGCCCCCAAGATCCATCCACTTTCCTCAAGAGTTTATTTCCAACATTGATTAAAATGACCTGTCTGTAGATTTCTAGTAATCCCAAAGACTATGATTACTCTGTTCAGGTGTATTTGAATAGGACCAGGTAAAGGAAAACATATTATTATTATTATTATTATTATTATTATTATTATTTGACTTGTAATCATAAAATCATTGAATTATTACATTGAATTCACACAGAAAGCATGTGTGGGAGGAAAAGTTTTTATTTATTTATATATTTTTAAGTGAAATATGCAGATTCTGGACACAACTCTTTACTCATAACAGATCATAGAGAGGCATAGTATTGAAAAAACAAACTGTCATCTCTCTTCTGCAGTGTAACACAGGAGATTGAGGACATGAACTGAACGTGCTGCTTTGAAGCAGTCTAGCTCGCAGCATATAATCCAAATGATCAAAACAATAAATAAATAAAAAATAAGAACACTAGTAAAAAGGAAGATGTGATGTTTTGAGACACAACATTAAAAAAAGGGAGGTGGGGATACTTGAAGCTATTAAAGTGGGACATCTCGTATTCAGTGGAGAGCTGGAGGCTGCTGCCATCAATCAATTCAACTGGCTTTAGCAGGTGCGGAAATTGAGAAACTGTGTATAGCTGCATATTAAACACCAACATTCAGCCATTTAATTTATGAAGATGTAGATAACAGGCCACCATTCATACATCTAATTCATTTCCGTGAACTGGATCTTCTGAACCATTGATTTTAAACATTTTGCTTTGTCAAATGCAAAGAAATAGGATTTGTGTTTAAGCTAATTTAACAACATCCTACTTTTATGGCACCTATGATTCAGCTCATTAAGAACTTCAATATGATTTATGATGATGATGATGATGATGATGATGATGATGAAGTTTTGAAGTGGCCCCATGTTGGCCAGTTTAACACTCTTAACAAGCAACCAGAGATATTCTCTAGTCGATACTTTACTACTAACACATCCGGTTAAGGCCTGTATTAAACAACCACAACATACCAAATTAATGTGAGAGTGTAAGGAATGCTCAAAATTTGACTTTTTATGGCAAACAACTGCATAAAGCATCTTTCATGATTTGTTAAAAAAAGGGGAGAAAAGCCTTTCCGAAGAATTAAAAGCTTCAGATTTCAGGCCATGTTTTTACCCTGTTCATAGAAAGTGCCATTTATTTTCACAATTAGTATTGATTCTTTTTAAAATGTGTGTCCTCTGTAGTTGAGAGCATGTAGTGGACCTTAATTAAAGGATGTTGAAATAGAGAATGGCAGAAGGACTGGAGGATTGGACAGTGTTCAAGAACAGTACAGGAGGGTATAATCTCCTGTGTTGACATGGTTAATTAGCCCAGGTTAGAGGGAAGTGAGGTTGATCATATATCACACTCTTATTCACAGCTCCATTTGCTATCCCACTTTAGGGAATTCTTTTCTCTTCCCCCCTCGCTGCAAGAGGGTTCGAGGAGATGAGCATTGTGTGTCTGGGTGGAGAGGACACATACGAAAGTCAAATATTCATTTGTCTAATTTCATAATGAGCAGGAACAGAGGAAAAACAGGGCTAATATTCCAGTGGGCCTAATTAAAATTGGTGAGAGCTTGAGAAAAGCAGTTGCACTGAGGTGATTTTAGACTCAGCTCAAATGAGAAGACCTAATTAAGGAGACTGATGGCCTTTACTTAGAAGCCGCCTGAGATGTGTTGAGCACTTTGTGTTTGTCCCCACAGCAGATCACTTTGATTAACCACTGTCTGTATCAAATCTGGCAGGACAATTAATAAATAAGGTCCAGTTAGAAAAAAAAAGTAATACAAAACAATTATAATAATTATGATGATTGTGATGATAATAAATACAGCTGCAAGTTGCAATTATGAGGCCATGAATAATAAAACCTTCAGCTCATAAGCTCAGCCTACATTGAACTCAGTATGAGGCAAAGTCAAGAAAAACAAAACTGAGCCACATTGGACTTGACTTTGGATTGCTTCCAAAGATGAAAGCACAAAAGTAAGATACTGCTGTAAATGGGTTTTATAGGATGCAGGCTTGAATAGTAAGCAGCTAATTGCAGACATGTGGCCAAACTTGGGCATTTTTATTGTGTTGTACTCTTCATGACTCAAGCAAGCTCATGAGACGGCCAAATTATTTAAAAGTTATGACCACAGTTATCACCTTTTGTTTTTAATAAAAAAAGCAAAAAAAACAACAAACAAAAACAAAATGCAGCAAAGACAAAGCCCCAGTCCAGAACCTCTCCTCATCCTCAAGTTTGTTTATGCGGTACAAGAAAAGCTGTCACAGAGCTTTTAAAAAACTAAATTTATTTACAAAAGGTATTGACATGTTTAATAATTTTTATATTTGTTTAGCACAAGGTGGTGCTATCTCTAAACTCTCTAAACTCACACACAAAAACAAACAAAACAAAAAACATATTACATATGTATGCGTGTGTGTGTGTGAAGAGTTTGCAAAAAACACTAAACCCTAAACACATTTTGTCAAAAAAGGCGGTATTGTCAAGGGATCACAGGTTAAGTGTGCTATATTCAGGTCAGGTGACAAGGCTACTTTTACTTTGAAAAGACACGCTAGCTGTTATTCTTGTGCATAGTTAAGAAAACAAAATGCACATGGATTGTCATGACAAAAGGTTCTGATGTGACGTGTTCAGAATGTAGGGTAGATTGCAGTGCCAGTAAAAAAGCAAAAATGTAGTTTGAGGCAGTGTTTTATAATAGTAATACACTATAATAAAGGATATTGTATTTGTATTTTGCATATGCTCAAACAATTATTAAACTAGATGAGCTACTATTGAAATCCCACTTTAAGTGAGACCTTATGAATTGCTTCTGCTACTGTACCCTGTTTTTAGAATTTGCCATTAATCAGTTTTGAAGGGCCACACATCCAAATAATGGGCCTTAAAAGTGATTAATCATCTACTGAGAAAGAATGAGAGAGGATTTGAGATGTTAGCAATAAATCACCCTCATAGCACTTGGGGAAATATTTAAATAGTGACACCAATAAAACAATACAGCTCTCCCTCTCTGACCTAGCATGACAAATTCATAATCATTATCAACTTCCATTTGCTATGGAAGAAAGAAAGATTCAGCTGTCAGAAATTCTGAAGGATATCAGGGTGTCAGTGATGCTTACTGATCAATTTCATCCCACAGTTTACAACATGAATGTACACAGAATGGCGGGGCAAGGTTAACTGGTTTTCACATAATGTTTTTCACACAGTGAAAATATTTAGAGTATTTCAACAGCTCCTGGATCCATTAAAACACTCTTTATGTGCACATTAGAAGAAGATAATTAAGCTTGGACTGTTATTAAGTACTTTTTAAGGATCCCTACTCTTATGATTCTAAGCCATGAGTCTGTGAGGGCCGACATTTCTTGTCTGTGCTTCGTTGGCGGAGTATAGATGGTGCAGCTCTCTTGCGTTCTGACTAATCACTTAATGCCTTTATCCATTATAAATACATTTTATTCTTAAATAATCTATCTTTTGACCATAATCCAGCCGTATGTCTGATCTCTGTGTTGCTTTGTGGCTCACAATCACTTTCAGGAGTCATTTTAAGACATTCCAGTGTGGCTTTCTTGCCATGTAAACATTATTAAGCGAGATGTGAACTTCATAATTATTTTTATATACTTTAGCAAAACAGTTTGTTTTGATCTGACAGAGTTCAGCTTGCCTTGGGAGAAAGCTAACTGCCTAATTTTTCTCAGGGGTTTTAGATGAGGTTTCATCTTGTAAAGAGAACATCAATTGCTGAATCCTCTTGCTGCCAAGCGAGCTGTGTCACTCACATCCATCAAGCGGTGGTAGTTTATTAATACACCGCATTATGTATATGAGATGTTTGCTTCTCTTTCTCTCTCTATCTTTCACACTCTCGTTCTCTTTTCCTTTTTTGCCTTTTTTAACATTCTTACAGTCCCTCTTCCGTTCGACATTGAAGGAGCACTGTCTTTGTGGTTTTCTGACACAGTGCTAGAACTGGCGCTAATCTTAATCGATGACACCGTTACTCATCTGCTAAAAGCTACCTAAATTTATCCACTAGCAGAGCATACTCAGACTAATAGCGATTGCTTTCTGACACTCGTCCTTGGGAGGATGCCGGGAATGCAGCGAGAGGGCAGGAAGTATCATCTTAATGCCTTAAAGCTGCACTATATATCTCCGTGAAGAGTACTCACGCCCCACAGGCATTAGTGCAGCTGTACACGCAAGCAAAACTCTTGACATCTGCATCAAACTACACTGTCATGTTCAAGAAGAGCACTTTAAAAGCAGGTCTTGTGCGCAGATGTACACTTTCATAAAAATAATTGATTTGTGTGTTTGAGACTTGAATGTGGGAATGTGTTTTAGTGGTACTTAACACATCACAAGATTTGCATTTCGCATTTAAAACATTAAGTGGCAGAAATAGTTATTCATGAACTTTGAACTGTTGAAAATACCAGCATTATTAAACACTGCTAGGCTGGTTTATACTAATTTGCTCTTTTTTTTGTTTTTTTTTAATCAAATGAAATGGAAGTTAACAACTGGAAGTTTTTTTATTTTTTTTTTTTTTTTTTTTTTTGTCATGTTGTGACATACAGAGTAAATAATATAAAAATAAATAATAAATCCTCTTAATTTTCATTATTTATATTAATGGGACAATGGAGAGTTTGGTGGTGTTAAAGTCACAATGAAAAAGAAGTTGCACCGGATCTTTTAAATTGTACATAGATCTGTATTGTACAATTGAATGCAAAAGAATAAAAAAGTGTAGGGTAGGGACTTGGTTCTATCCAACCATTGTTGATTGGAATTTAAGATGTGGGCGTTGCAGTACTTTTTGGGTGCAATTGACTGCTTGTGGTCGATTGTGGAGATGTCTAGCAAATATCACCAGAGAGAAGTTGTTTTCACTGGAAGATCAAGTTATGACATTTTGATGAAACGAGGTAAAACAAGTCTATTAACATGCATGGACAAACTGTTCATAACACAATGCATTTACACAATAGATATTTTAATTTTATGTGGACTAGCCGGCAGGCATGACTTTGTGATGAAGCTTGTTGACCAAAAACATATCTGGGTAAGGGATCTACAAAAAGAAAAATAAAATACTACATATTCTGGCCTTTTCAACAGAATATGTAGTATTCTATAAAGTATAGTACTTTACATCATGCTAAGTAAAGTGTTTTTTTTTTTTTTTCCAAGTCAAGGCTTTGAGTATTCATTTTAATCCTCATTCATCCCCATGGGAACCCGTGTGGTTGTCCTACTGTACTATGGCAGCCTTTGATCCTCTTTGATTTTTGAATCCTGCAATTGTTGAATGCCTCTTAAAGTACAAGCCAGGCAGACTCGGATAGGTTGACACCCCAAGGTTTTCTCACTTCTATATCATTAATTATCTATTAAAGTATGCAGAAGGGTTGTTAAACTCTGTGCATCTTTATGCGTTGAGGATATTAGAAGTAAATTGTCTAGCACATACTATTTTAAATATCACAGTATAGAAAATGTGAACTCCAGCATGTGAGCGTCACAGTGATTGACAGCACTTGCCTTTCTGTACTCCTCCCACGCTGTAATTGACTTGGCTGGGGCAGCTGTGTGTCTGTGTGAGTGTCTTCCTTAAATGGCTATTAATTAGCATTAGAGAGCGCAGTCTGCTCACACCTCGCCTCTCTTAATCCTGAGCGTGTGGCTTTTCGCGAATCCATTAGCCACGGCGTGGAAGTCGCTTCTGCGCCAGAGTCAATTACTTTATTCATGCCGCTTTGCTGTTTTGGAGACTCAGCTTTGACATTGTCAGCAGCCAGACTGAAACAAAAGCATAAAAAGGAACCAGCCACTTTTACATTTTAGACCTCGTTTGATTGATTTCATATTTGCCTTTCATATTATTTGTTATTGGCCATTAGCCTCTTCATTCTCATTAGATATAGTGCTTTACCCTCTCCATTTTCGGTTTACAAACAGTCACTTTCTTGTGTATTTAAAAGGTTACGTAAGATTTTTTCTGTCTTTAGAGACTGTAAATGCTCCACCTCGTCTCATGGCAGAATGTACATGTGATAGATTTTCAAGCATTATTTTAAGTGTGAGGAGGTTACATTTTTTTGTCACATGTTTGGTGTAGCTACTAAAAGGGATGTCTTTCAGCTTTTGGCTGAGCTCCCAAATCCAAACCCCATTAAGAAGTACATCTAAAAGCTTTCAGATTGCCAGTGAGGGGAAGCCCATCCCTTCGGTATGAAATTAGATTGTACCGTGCTACTATGAGGGAACACGTGTTGCTTCATTCCCAGGAGGAGCTGTCACTTTCCAGACGCGATGCTTTGCCATGTGGGACCTGTGGCTGTTTATGTTGTCCGTAGCTGTTTGTGGGGCAATATTTCCTACTTTACCGCCAACCTCCCATTTATTAGTGACAAAGCTCGCTGCAATAGTCTGTTCTGACCTATTCGTGACTGGCACTGGCATTTAAGAAATACCAACAAGAAGGCAGTGCAAACTGACAGGGTGGACTGGAGGAGTGGCGCATAGCATTTTAAACGGCAAATGTTGGAGAGGACATGCTGTCACACTGTTCCTTCCCACCAGGCCTTCAACCCAAAGGGTGAGCGGGGCTCATCGGTAGATGATGAGCACTATGGGAGGTCACCTGCACTGCTGAGATTGCTCACTGTTAGGCTTTGGAATTTCCCTTTGGCCATTGAGTCGGCTTTCTTGTGTGGTGGCTAAAGGAAAATTGGAGTTACAGAAGGTCAGATCTTTGTGCTTGGAATGGCATTATAACATATCAGTCACAGATGAACTGATTAACATTGATGTGCATGGCTTTTACCATGGGGTCACCATGTTCAGTAGCATCTAATATGTAGGAAGAGGGCTACAGATAAGGCTATGTTTGGGTTTGTGAGAGCTGACAGTGGTTTATATTGATGGTACTCAGTGGACGAGGGAGTGGGAGAGGGGAATTAGGGGAAAAGGCTCTAGTGGCGGGCTGGAAGATGATGAAGGGGCTGTAGGTGGCGTGTTCATAACGCTGGCTGGATGTTCCCTGTGCTGTGATACCCCTATGAGAGGCATAAGATCCTCACTCTGGACTCTAGGCTTTAAGATCAATAGGATTATGGGACTTGTGCTAAAAGCTTGTCTTAGTTCTCCCTGCAGCTTGCGTTGCACTTTCATGCCAACTTCACTTCTTCACGAACATCATCTCTAACTCAGTGCAGGGGATCATAGAGTATCCGGACCGTAAGTACTGTAACTATATTTGACTTCTGTAGGATATTGAGCATCACTTTTCTTGTGTGTGCTTTTAAATAAGACGTGTTAAAACTTCAAAACAAATGAATTCGATATACTGGGAAATGTTGTGGCAGGAAACCAGTGAAGATCATTTCTTAAAAGAAATGGTCAAATAAATAAACCAAATGTAAATACTAATACAGCACATGTGTTATGCAAGTACGTATGCATACATGCATGCATTGATTCATTGATTGATTAATAATAAATATAATTAGGCTTGGAGATGACATGTGAAAATGAGCTTTAGATTCAACGCTAGTATTTCACTCTGAAGATACATAAACTGCAGTGCTGCTTATTTGTGAAATGTCTTTGGGTATGAGAATGGTCCAAATAAAATAAAATGTTCACCTACTAGATCAAAACCTAGTACACTGATATTCTAATGTCACTGTAAAATGCATAAATAAATACATAAAGTAGATGTGCCATTTATATAAATGTGACGAATATCTATTCAAGTAACTGTTTCTTCTCTTTGGGAAAAGAAAACACACACACACACAGGCAACAGAACACGAGTGTTAAATCCATCAATATGAGTCATTTACTCAAAAACATTTGTGCTAAAGCAAAAACATTATTGAGGTTTTTCATGACATGCACAGGATTAAATTACAATTGATTAAAAACAGTATGCTTGGGGAAAAAAATGATAAAGCAAATAAAACTGCATAAGAAAATAAAAGTCTGTAAAAATGCAGCCCAATGTAACATGTAATTATGAATGAATTTTCTATATTAATTTTTGACAGGTATTTTATCTGTATTTTGAATTAAGCATTGCATTAAGCATTGTGTTGTGTTAGGGTTTCAAGAAAGGATGTCTGGGCACTGACCCACCTTGGAGCATTACCTCAAATTGATGTACACAATATTTTCCTTATCCTTAAAATATCGGTGTATCTCTGTAAGGTCGAGTTGGGTGTAATGGGATTCCATCTCATAAATCATTTCTTAAAGAATTTAAATTCCGTGAATAAGACCTACACCTATTTGCCCACACAAAGACCTTTCCCAGTCCCAGTGGTCCTCTTGCAATGGGTCTACTACCATTCCACTACTACCAATACTACTACCAATTTCCAAAAGATCGCTACACTTTAAATGCTGTTATGTGGAAGCCTTCATTGTCACATAAGACATAAAACTGCTGGTCAAAACATCCAGTTAAAAAGCGAAACAAAATATTGAACAGGAATACACAAGGGACTTGTAACCAAAACTGTCTTGTAAGAATGAAAAATGGAGGTAGAATTGAGAATGTGTGTTTGTGTGAAAAGAGTGAGAAGGAAGAGAGACTGTTGCATTGGTGCAGTGTTTGAGGCCAGATTGAAAGAGGAATTGTGCATTAAGATTCTGTGACTGTTATGTTGTACACTTCAAAGATCTTATTACAACACAAATTAGTATTCATGTGCCATTCAAAAATGCAAGTCCAACACCTGCATTGCTAACACGGTGCTAAGAAAATGACACGAAACGTGAAACAACAGCTAAAGGCAGTGCTTTCTGCAGTCCCTTTTTTTGACTGACTGTCCAGTGCAATATTTCAGTGTATTACAAACACAGGCTCACTGAAACAAGCAAATAAAAGCAAGTAGTCTACTTACAAAATACAATACACAATTTGTGTACATTACATATTATTACAAATGCCTGCAAGGGTCACCAGAGGCCTGGTAATTGCTGGTGCTACACTTACAGGACCAGATAAGATCCTTGTTTAATACTGACCAAATAATTAATTCAAATATCCACATAATATTTTATTTTTGGCAAGCTTTTTACAATAGAAATGTTACAGCCTCAAAACATGGGGACATCACAACCCTTACACAAATTAACCATGGTGTTATCACAGTAAACTGCTTAAAGGCTTACTCCACCCAGAAAATAAAACTTTTTCATTAATCACTTACCTCCATGTCGTTACAAACCTGTAAAAGCTTAGTTCGCCTTCGGAACACAATTAAATATATTTTTGATGAAAACCAGGCTTGTGACCGGTCGTCCCATTGACTGCCAAGTAATGAACACTGTCATGGCCCAGAAAAGTATAAAAGACATTGTCAAATAAATTCCATATAACTTTCATAAAATAAGGGAGAGGGGGCGCAACAGGGAGGACCCATTTGATTATTGATAATATAAAATCAAAATAATATATAAATCAATATAATATTTTTGTGTACAATTAATTTCCTTTTTTTATTAGTTCTATCTGATTATTAGACAGCTTTCTATCTGTATCAGACAGAACTGTTAAACGAGGAGAGCAAACAAGACGGAGAATGTGAGCAGTGAGCACCATGTGCTATCAAAATAAAAGTCCTGCCTCGAACACGTCGGCCAAACAGAAAATCTTTAGAAAAATGCTACATGTATGCCAAAATAGGCCATGGCTATATATCAGTCGACTGCTAATATTACACATAAGTGTACATACATAAAAGACCTACAATTTATTACTTAGAACCTATAAATTGGAAACAACATCAGTGTAATATGCGAGTGCTGTGGAGCTGTTATTGTTGGATGGTTGATAAGCAGTTGTCAAAGATTTGTTCTAGGTGGTTGAAAGTGTGCTGCTAGAAAATTGTGTTTGGTTATTATAGTGTTAATTAGAGTTTTGAAATAAAAATATATGAGATGTTTAAAGAATCTCAAGAAATTAATTATGCACTGTTTTCCTACAGAAAAAAAGCATATCCCAGTGACTGCCCTGCTGTATTGTCTTTAATATTCGGGAAACCACAAAGAGTCGATCTCACTGCTTTGATCTGACTACCCATCTGCTACGGCCCACACGCCGCTTGCGGTGCTTAATTAGATTTTTGTCAAGTTCGCTGTTTACAGTTGAAATTGTCACAGACCCCATTTTCACGTGTTGCCACTGGCTGTACACATACTGATGGAGAAGCATGTGCTGTGCCCTGGAGACACTTGTGCTTCACAGTTTAAATCTAGAAGGACACTTTCAAAACCTACTGCAGTTTAGATTTCAGTCTGCAGTTCAAAGGCATTCCTGTAGAGGTATGGAATTTCAAATCTAAATTTATCTGATGGTACAATTGCCTGCGGAAGAAAATATAAAGTAGCCAAGGATCTTCATTCATAGACGGAACAACTCGCTCTGCAGCAGCGGTAGAAATTTTTTGTGAAAAGTTGATGAATACAGTACTTCTTACTAGAGAATATTAGTCACACCAAAGTATCTTAGACATTTCAAGTTCAAATGTCAAGTTTATACAGTGCAAGAAAAGAATACGGCTGGGATTGAAAGTAGACCTGCTTATTTACTGTAAAACATTTTGTTCTGTTGTGAAGCTGTACTTGCAGAAAAACTAATTCTGTCCAGAAATACAAACTGCATGCACAAATGAGCTTGACAGTCCATATAAATCTTGCCGGGTTGTCCCCAGTGAGGTGAAGTCTGGGCTGCTGGCCTGTTATCAGCTTGTTTACATTAAACTGCATTATAAGCCTCTTGGGATGGATAGTGACAAATACAATGGAGTCATGATCAGACACCACATTTATCTGCAGATCTTTCTCCTCTTTTGGAGACTTTCGGGACTTTTTTCCTCCATGTCCTCATGAATTCTTAAACATAGGCCCCGGCATTTTAAAATAAGGTTTTATTGTGGTGATACAGAAGTACGAGTGTGTGTGTTCTCTTACTGACTTTTGTGGTATGATGCAAAAATATTCCTAATGTTGCATGTAAATCAAAGCAGATGTGGAGATCAGATGATCAGTGTATGGTGCTTGAGTAGAAAAAAAAAAAACAGAATAGATCATTCACTTTTCCTATGAACTATAGCATTTCCCCTAAACATCCTTTGTTGTTCAGTGTTACTTTTGGTTTTTTTCTTTTTCTTTTTTGTAAGAACTCTGTTTTGAGATGAATCAACTGTGACAAAACGGACAGCCCAAGTTGTATTACATCTTGCTGACTCAATACCTCCCTAATTGGTCAGAGACCAGAGAACTGCGTGAGGTAACAGTTGCTTTTTGTTAGTGTTGCCTCTGTGTTTCATTGCCTGTTTTTTTTTTATTTATTTTTTTTTTTTTAGATATTTATTTCTACTTTTTTATTCAAAGAGAAAAAAACTGTTTACTATTATGTGTTTTCCAATTAGTATCTAAGCTTATAATTTAAGTCTCAGTGTTCTTTCCTAGCTGTGCACTTCTCCATGCTCACTCATAGACACCACAATAATAAGTACAGAAAACAGATTAAAAAAAAAAAAAAAAAGGCAAAAATAGATGTCTTGTAGTCAGAATTGTTGTGCTAAGTGCTCATTTCTACCCGGAACATTGCTTACTAGACTTTGTTTCTAAAAAAAAAAACGTTATGCCTTCACTCTGTCCTGATTCATTATTCTTTCCTCTGTCTGTCAGGTTGGTTCTTTAAATGCATAACTTCCTTGATTTACTCACCTGGTTGTAATTTGTTTTGCATGATCACTGTTGCTCATCTGTTGGAAAAATGCATTGTCTCATCACTCTTACTGTAAAGTCCTCTGTTTTAGGTTTTGCATTCCTTTTAAATGCAACATGAAGCAAATTATTTCAAAATGTTCTGTTTTAGTATGACTTGAGTGACTTGTAGTTTGTTTCTTTATTCCATAATTAACATTTTGAATGCATAGATTATGCAAACAGCTTAGGGCGCTTACACTAGAAGCTTTGACAGAGCATCTGATGGATATGAATGTGCAAGATCATTTTAAGTGTGTGAAAAGAATTTTAAATTAATACAGCCTTTAGAAACTCTTGTGAGCAGCCTGACCATCACTAGAATTACTTTACATTCAAGACTGATTACAAACTATATTAAAAATTATTATATCAGGCATTACCTGCTAATCGGAAGTTGATACATATCCTTCACATTTGCCTTCTGTTCTTTTAGAATTTTAGGATGACATTTTCTTATAACTCATTTGTGGTACTATGATTATATGATAGATTTTTTTTTTTACATTTGTGTGGCGCAGCAGAACTACAAAGTAGAATAATCTTCACAAGATAGTCTTTTATATGAAATGTCACACATCAGGGTTTTACATTAGGAAAGGGAAAAAGGAATAGTATTTCAGCTCTCTATTTCACTTCCTTTCTTCATATTTCAGTTTCTACCTTCTTATTTTTGGGCTTGAAATTAGGGATACAATTGGACTGCATTATAACATTCTTTTAAAGTGGAGTTGAAAGTCAGTAGCTCATGCACTAAGGTGGTTAGTGTTCACTCAAATAATTCAAAAACAATAAAAGCTCCTTAAAACACACACTTCTACACCAACTAAAGAGCTTCACGGTTTTCCGTTTCTTGATATTAGACCAGTTTCACCACAGACTGTTCATCTGACTTTGGACTTACGAAAAAGTATAAACTCAGGGCACGTCCTGGGGAACTCTGAGACTTTTAATCTGTGGTGGAACTGATCGCAGCTGACCAAATAATCTGCCAATTCCCTTCACCGGACTGCAACGGCAACAGAGGCTAAGTCCCTGGCCCTCTCATCCCAGAGAGCTTGCTCAGCACTATAAAGAAGCATTAAATCCCAGGAAGAGAAAATGAGAGGTTTCAAAGTAAGAAGATGATGAGTGGACACATATAGGTTGGGGCAAGGTTTTCATACTATCTGGATGTATTATAGCTGTCACAACTTTCTCGGGGAGATTATTTGGCAGGTTTAGGTTACATATTTGACATTTGAGCTCTTCCGCCCACACTGGATGATTGGGATGATGACATGAAGTACATGGGAGGTTGTTTGGGGAAATGTACATACCATCTACAGCTGATGACAGCTTTAACGCTTGTTACATGCCAGTCTGTTGTCAGGTCAGAGAGAAAGTTGAATATCTCTACACGAGTAATAGGGATGAGTAAAACTGCAGCTCTCATCATAATACAGATACTTTTTACTGTTTTAATTAGCCGTTTTTTAATTCATTTAGAATTGGAGAAGACGTAACCAGTGTGTAGAATTACTGTAGTTGTGGAGCTACAATACTTATTCTTCCTCCTCCTCTCTCCGCTAATTTTATCATGCACAAATGTTGAAAACAGTCACAGGAAGCAGATGTGCACAGGCCACATTTATACAGAGAGCCGTTCTTGCCAGAAGCAATGACAAGGGGGTGAAAAATGGTACATCTGAGTTATTTCATTCTACCAAATAATGACAAAAATAAATGTCTTATTTATTTTAAAAGGTTTACGTGAGTTTTATTTTTGTCTAAAAATTCTATGTACTTTTCAATGTACTTTTTCATAGATTAGATACTGGAATTATACACACATACTCTTGAAAATATATAAATTATCTACACATGCACAAACACACACACACACACACACACATATAATGTTAATATGTGACCTTGAGAGACATGCACTTACACCTACATTTAGCTTTGCTCTTCTTTTGTCTCTTTCTCTTTCTGCTTCATTAATTGGTGCTTGAGTTGTGCAATGTGCAAATTTATAAAATTGACTGAACAAACATTCCCTGCTCAGCTGCCTACCAAAGACTATCAAAAATGATTATATTGGTAAAAGACTGTAAAAATGCTACTGAAAAAAGCTGTTGATTCTTTAACAGTACATTCCATTACATTTTAAAAAACTGTAATAGATCTGTCAGGATATTTAATAGAACTTTACATTAAAATATTGTTAAATATGCAGATTTTATAAGTTAAAATAACAAATCATCAAATTGGAATGATATTGAAAAATAAAAAGGAAAAAGCGAACAGACATTTCCAGAATATCCTGTGACACATGGATTACCATCTGATGGATTACCATAAATATAAATATATTTTCCTCATCAGTTATGTCCATTAAGTTTTTTTCATGTTACATCTTACATCATTTTATTAATGTTTTTTTTTTTTTCTTTCATTATTTTAGTCTGTTACCATGATATTTGTGTGTGACACTGTGTACCTTCTGTGTATTTACCTCAGTTTGTGCAAAAAGGCTACTTGTTATGAATTACGATTCATTATGTGAATAATATCTCTTTATAACTTAAATAAGCAAAACTGAGTTAACCAGGATGGTAATTCAACAAAAAATGATTTTTTTTTTTTTTTCAACCACAGTTGTCAGATTTATTTTGTAAAAACAACATATCCATTTATTTGATTTGATTTTATTATTTGATTTCCTTTGATTTCTTTTTTTTTAGTCAAAAGCGTCATCATTTTGACCACATTCAATCCAAAATGGAGACATTGTGTAGAGCTGTACAATTTTCTCTGAGTCTTGGGTTCTTCTCCTCTCTTTCTGTGCTGCCAGTTTGAGAGGGGCAGCAGGCACAAGCTGGGAATCATTCCAGGAACCTTTCTCAAGCAGCTGAATATTCATCTTCATTAGGGCATCATCACCCCACCACACTCCACTGCTGATTCCTGTTAACACTGAGCGAATGTGCAAAACGGGTGCTGGGGGAGGCGACATGACGGGACGAGAGAAAGGAGGAATATCGAATGAGTGACAGAGCTGGGGAGGACAGGGTGAGCTTGAACAAGATTATGAAGGACACACTGATCTCATCGCTTGCTTCGGCAATGTGCCCCTCGTGCTGATACTGCCATATATGAAATACTGGAGAATACAAGGACATTAGCAATTCTTCAATTCATTTTCTCTTTCTATAGTGTTCAGTTCATTTTAACTTATGTTGATGCTTAATGAATGGGCAGTAACACTTTATTTTACAGTACTTGCATGTGTACTTGCCTGGTACATACATGGTAAATATGTTGTACCTACAGGCAAATGAGTGCAACACAAGGTACTTACCTGAAGTGTATGTACATGATAATTAAGAAACACAACTGTACGTAACAGTCTTACATGCATGGTAATTAGTTTGTATGATAAGTGTGGGTAAGAACGGTCACTTACAGGTAGTGTATTTTACAGTCCTATTTCCATATACTTATTATGAAGTACTGGTGTATGTACCTGTTAGTTAATGTACCAAATATGTTATGTAGTACTCAAGTTGAAGGGTATAAACATAGACAAAGGTACTTATTGAGTAGTTGATGGTAGATGGTACACAATAAATATATACTGTAGAATTAGGACTGAAATAAAAAATGCACCATTTTACATGAACATTACTGTTAAGAAGCGGACTCTACACAGGAGGTAAGTGGAATAAGAAATGTTTATTGACAGCAGCGGTGTATGACAACAGAGGAAGACAGTCGTATTAGTGAGTATCTGAGAATATGTTGATTTGGCAGGAAGAAACACAGTTCATTAACTTAGTCCTTATATATTTACAGGTTCATAGGGGCGTAGGAGGAACTCGGAGACGATGGAGATACAACGACTGGGGAAGACAACCACACACACCACATGCACAAGGATATCCAGGGACTTGGGAGAGACAACGAAGGAATCCTGGAGCTGAGGAGAGACACTGAAACAGAGGAACACAAGGATGTATATACAGGGTGAGTATTTTCAATATTGCAAGAAAGCAAACAAAGCCAAGAGTTTAGTCCACTTCGATGAAACAAGCTCGGATGTTGACTGAGAGTAGTTAATAAGGTTTACATAGTGTCAAGTAAGGTATTTACGACCTGATTTATTGTTTTATAGCCCCTTTTATGGTTTTATTGGGGTCATAAAAAAACTGTCCAATAACTCGGACTGGACACCTGTTGCACACCCCCACTTTGACCTATAAACACCCTGTCATAAAAAA
>JAUMHE010000053.1:15598934-15609540 GCA_032359235.1 Enteromius mattozi | reverse complement strand
TCCTCTATTTATCTGTCTTTTTATCTGTATGCCTAGGACACGCCGTACGCGGAATGGGTTATAAAACCATAAAAACTCTTACCACTTGGTTTTTACAACAGGCGGTAATAAATACCGTAACTAATTGATACACCGGAGGAATTTATGACAGGGTGTTTATAGGTCAAAGTGGGGGTGTGCAACAGGTGTCCAGTCCGAGTTATTGGACAGTTTTTTATGACCCCAATAAAACCATAAAAGGGGCTATAAAACAATAAATCAGGTTGTAAATACCTTACTTGACACTATGTAAACCTTATTAACTACTACTGTGGTGTGGTGTGTGGATTTGTAGTGCTGCTGATGAGGGTGGTAATGAGTGACAGGTGGCGGTGATCAGAATTGCGGGGAAAGTGAACATTGTGATTGGCTGGGTGTGGAGCCTGGCAGATCTGTGACAATTACATCAACAGGAATTACAAGTTCTTCAGACTTTGTAAGCAGTGTTGTGGAAAGCAATTTAACATTAACACACACTTGTTTGTAAGTACTACATATTTACCAAGTGTATACCAAGTACAGTATTTGTCTTGTTTGTTACCACATAATGTCACATTAGTTACCATATATGGATACTGTAAGGAAGTGCCTAAATTCAGAATTAGCACAATATTATATTATAATGCTATATAAAAAAAAGAAAAAACTGACGCTTCTGTTTCCAAAGTGTCCATAGACAGTTGATAATATTTACAATAATAAATAAAATTTGATAGGTGTCTCTCACATTGTCCCACAGAAACATTTAAAATAGTGTACAATGTTTTATAATAATAATTTATTTTACTTAGTGTCCTTTTCATTCATTTAACATATTTATATTGGCAACATTCAAGTTATCTGACATATTTGAAAAGTTACTTTCTCTGGTAATTAGTTAATTTTATTATGATTTAACTCAGTTACTAACTCAGTTACTATTTGTGAGACGTAACTAACTATAACTAATGTAACATGCCCAACACTGCTCATTTGCCTGTAAGTAGTGCTACCGAATGGGCTATAGATAACTTGTCTTACATTTTTACTTGTCTTACTTCGTTCTGCTTGCATTTAGATTCATTTGAATTAGCTTTGTTTATTTATTCCCTCAAAGTCATAATCTGTTCTGCTTCTTCTGATTGTTTTGTCTTGCTGTTTCTTGCTGGCCTTCAAAGAAGTCCAGTAATCACTTATGATGAGAAGCATGCCTTGAAGAAAAATACTCTGGATTGCTCATGTTTTATGTTAACTGATAAATATTATATATTTTCATCTCATTCGTTCAAAGCTCATCATGTTTATTGTCTTGGTAAACTTGGTAAAAGGAGTTTGTTAACTGATAATTTGGCATCTAAAAAACAGGATTTGTTTTATGATCTTGTGATGTGTGCTTCATGCACATTATATTATCAATTACATGTCCAATTTAGTTAATTTCTAATATAGACTTCCACCAATTTTCCACCTTAATTGATGTATAGGACGGAGCAGGATCTTATATGCTGGAAAAAGTGGCCTACATGGGGAACATAAATTTCTCTTTTTTTTCCTCTTTTTTTTTTCAGCCATCATCTATAGAGTTATTAGTGGTCCTTTTTAAGACTGAGCCCTCAAAAACAGATAAACTGGGGCACTGGGTATTAAAAATCTGTATTACCAGCCAATTACAGCACTCCGTCTCCCTACATTACGGCTTGTGGGCAGTGGGATTCCATTCTGTAATCAGTGATGCATGTCAGATCCCATCCTAATACGTTAGAAAACCTTCCAGCAGGCTATTGAAATATACATTAAAGCTTTGTTTATAGTCTGCTTCTCTTGCATTTGCTAATAAATATCCTGTATGTATCCTGAAACATGTTGTATTAATGTGGACAAAACCTGGAGTATTTGGTGAGGAAAATGTGATAGAATAAATTACTCATAGTTCATTTGATTTTGACATGAACAGTGGTACATCTTTACATCATGCTGTAGAAAGCCATGTGTTTTCCACTACTTTTCTAGGGTAATGTAATCCAAGATTCTATTGCTTTTACATTATGAATCTTGTGTTTTGCAGTGTTTATGTATGCCATAAAAGCAGCTCATCTGCAGAAATATTTAAGCAGTGCTCATGGTCATGAAATAGGGGAGACTGGATGGTTGTAACGCTTTTTTTTTTTTTGGTTTAAAAGTCTGAAACTTAGTGCAAACACACACACACAATTTTTCTCAGTTTTATATAACTTGCATCCATTTATTTGCTACAAATTAAGTTTCTACAAGTAATAAATAATAAGAAAGGAAGAAAGAAAGAAACTGCAAATTTAGAATCTTTAAATTTATCTAAAGTCCCTAAATTATACATAAAATAACTGTCTTCTATTTTATTACATTTTGAAATGACTCATTCCTGTGATGGAAAAAAAAATCAATCCTTCAATAAATAATTTTAATATGAAAAAAAAAAAAACAACAACAATAAGAAATCACAATAACCAATAATTTGTTATTGATAAGTGCTGCATTGTTTATACACTTTTTTATTACCTAAAAACCTACATAAATTAACCTACAAATGGCTCACTTATAGCTATCCACATCAAGCAGGGAAAGATTATTTTAACACTGGAAAAAAATAAATAAATCAAAAATACATCACCTTTAACATTTAAACATTTACGCTTGGAGGAATGTGTATATAGAACTGAAACAACTGATCCTGCAATGCATTTATTGTAAAAGCCAACTCCATTATGAAGTCAAGAAGAGTTCAGGCAGCACCTTCTGTCCCTTCCTCTGTTTGTCTACCTCCCTTGTGTTTAATATCACTCCATCACTGCGGGCATATATCACCAGTCCAGTCAGGCCATGAAGCTGTGATGCACAGCTCTTTTCATCGGGCATGAATATCTGGAGCTGGATTTGGTCAAGTCTCAATATTATCATAGCACTGAATGCAATGTCCATTTTAGTTGTGTTTCACGTCTGTTACATGTTATTAATTTGATGTGGCTTCTGGTCGAAGTAGATCCTATCCTGATGAACTAATTGCATGTTATACCTCTCGTATAGAGTGCTGGTCTGCCTCCATTCAGGATCTGCGGTCATAATATGAAACAATAAACATCAGTCAGAAGAAATACCCTATGCTTGCAGTCAATCTTTGTCTATGACAGTGTCATGAGATTCCCAAGAGCTTCAGTCAGATGGATGTTTTATGGGATGTAGGGAACCCTTAGGGAATACTTAATAAACAGCCATAAAAATGACCAATAAACATGCTTGACTAGTCTCCCAATGGGCCAGTGCCATTCCTGTCAAATACTAGTGGGGACGATGTTGTAAAGCTTTTCTGATTTCAAAACAAGAGAAGAAAATAAAACATCTGAAATAATGCTTTATGACCGTGCTTTCATTTTATGATGGATGGTTGGAGACATTATGCGCTCGACTTAGCTGTAGGATAATATAAGGTGTCAGTTATACCGTTTGGTCTGGGCTCATTTTAAGCATGTTACACAGTCTGCTGGTGCCGCTGTTTCATAAACATCCCCTGAAATCATTTGCAAGTCAGTAATGTTTGGACACACCATGCCCTCTGTCTCAATTTGTTGCAGTTGTATCCAGCGTTTGTGTTTCTGCTTTAGCTGCCAGAATTCATTATCTCTCATGCTAAAAATATTGCAGATTTGTCCTGAGAACGGGTGTCAGAGGGGCAGAGAATGGCCAAGAAAAAAAAAAAAAGACTGGCACGGTAACAACTGTCCAGGCAAAATTAATAACCTCATTCCCAAAGTACCCTTATATTTTAGTCAACTGAAAGGGAGCGAGGGCTCAATAAAGAACTCTCTGTCCACAAGCTAACTGCTTGCATCATTGTGAATCAAACCTTCAGGATTGTTTGAAGCTGCTACAAACTTCAAACTTATTCTACTACAATTAGCATCATATGAACTCAGTGAAAAAAAGGCCTCTATCTACATTTTTGCATACTATACATACAATTAACAGCAGTTGCCAGCTCAAATTATCATTATTGGAAGAAACTTTTTCATGAATATTGTGATGACTGCAGCAAATTACGTCTCAGGGTGTACTCACACTAGGCAATCCGACCCGTGCCCAAGTGCGATTGACCACCAAAGAATGGTTTGTTTGACTAGTGTGAGCGCTCCAAACCGTGCCCGAACGCAGTTCGTTTAGCTGGCCCTGGCCTGCTTGGAAGAGGTGGGCCAGAGCACGGTCCAACTCTCAACATACCTGCCTTGAAGAATTAGGTATGTTTGATTCGAGTTGGAGCTAAACTCTGCAGGACACCAACCCTCCGGCAACAAGTTTGGTGACCCCTGGACTAAAATAAATATTATGTAAAAGTTACAGCAACTTTTTTTTTTTTCTTTGTCCAGTTTTACACAACAATCTGTTATTCTGGGGATATTTTCACACCCCTAAACATAATGCGGCACAGAACTAAACATCATTGGTGGCCTTCTGCATAACTATGTTATGACCTCAAAAATATTCACCGCAGTGCATCTTTTGTAAACTAACACATTTTGATCTTTGCATCACAAAAACAGCTATGTATTTATGGCTTTTCAGACGTACGTAAACTCACTAGGTAGCTCACCTGGTAAAGCATTGCATTTGCTATATGTGTTTGAGTACAAGTCCTGTAAAACATGAGACAAGCCGAAAGACTAGAAGCAAATTAAAATGGAATGGATGCATCATAAATTGCTTTCTTATCACACCTTTGCTTTTGTTAACACTGTTATTTTGAAAAATTATTTTTAAACGTAATAGAGCTTTTTAGTGTCGTTCACCACATTTCATATCTGAACTGTCACGATATGTACAACAAGCAACGCAATGAAACGTTGTAGATTCACATCTGTTTTGGATAAAATTGTCCAATCATGAAGTGTCACTCACTAGATTTTTCACTTTGAAAGTGCAGCAAACTTAATATAATGTCGCTACAGGCATGTTTTTCCAAAGAGCCCTGGTTGAAAATACCACAGTAGACTCCTTTTGACATTTCCTCAAACAGATGTGTAGAGTTAAGAAATGCAAGTCATGCTGACCGGGTCCCAACAAAGATTTTAAAAAGGTAGGAGGTCATAATGAGGCATAAGTTGTGGCTGTTAGATATGTTATGCTCAATCAGAGAATATGGCCTCTGGAGCACATCCCCCCAGGCACTCTCCCCTACTTCTGACAGACCGCCACAGCCTCGCATACTCTTCTCATTTACAATTAAAGATTAATGGGAGAAAGGGATTTCAGATCACAGAGATTAATTGCATCCCCCACTTTTTTAACAGCTCTCTCCTAGCATTTCCCACCCCAATGTAAAGCTTATGGTGATTTTTGTCAACAAGAACACTGAGAAATTAATAGACCATTTAGTCAGATTCCTACGGGATCCTGCCACCATTTTTGGTGTAGCTGTAAGGGGGTAGAGGCACTGGCTGACTTGAGATATTTTATCATTCACACCTTCTTTGTTTCCACTTCTTTTAAATTGTATAGCATGACAGAAGTTTCTCACTGACTAAAGCAGTCATTGTTTTAATGTTATTGATTAAATACACTGAATCTATGTCTATGCAAATATATAAAAATATAGTTGCATAGCATACCTATACACACGTACAATCACAGGGAAAAATCCCCCAAGCTCAGGGCAGCTAAAAGGAAATAAGGCAAATCTAAAGGTGCTGTTGACTTGAGTATATATCAGTCTCCGTGCTTTGTCTCTGCCAACTTTGTCGCTGCCAACGTCGCACTATGACAAGATCAACATGACTTTGAACTCCCACTACCTGTTCAAGACTCACACAATTCACTTCTCTCCTCTGCCCTCCACCACCACCACTTCACCGACTGCTGAGGACTTTTAAGGTGATAAGGTTGTAACAAACATCAGCCACTTTTCACACATCCAGCAAAGTTATATATGTCTTCAAGCTCCTTCACTTCAACTCAAATACACTCCCGTCTTGTAAAAGGCAACAGTCCTCTCTGCATTCGCACAACTCATCAGCGCATCACTTGTCCTTGGCATCCTTCCCAGCACATTTAAGCAGGCTGAACTAACCTCGCTGCTCAAAACACTCTTTACTCTCCACTAGTGGAAGATTACGGACCAGAATCCTCCTGTTCCTGGCAAAAACCCTTGAACAAGTTTTTGTTAGTCTGGTCTCTCCTTTTCTTTCTCAGAACAGCCTGCTGGATGACAAACAACCAGCCTCAGAATTGGGCATTCATGGCAACTGCCTAGCTCTCGTTTGCTGAAACCCTTCAAGTGGGGCGATTTGCTCTCCTATCACCTGTGTACGTTCAACCAGACCTGTCTGCCACCTGTGCAGTGTGTCAACATGACCCTGTCTGTCCTCTCTGCACTGAACATCACAGGAACTGCACTTGCTGGTTTGAGTCCTACCTCACAGGTAGGTTCTTCGAAGGTAACTTGAATGAGCGAGAGTCTAAGTCACATCTGCTACCACTGGAGTGATTCAGGGGTTAGCGTATGACCTCCTTCAATCAATGTGTCCAACATTCAGGCACATTTTTATTTTTTTGGAGAGATTTTTCTCCACCAACTAGGCTGATGGCATGCAGACCTGCCTGTCATTTCAGTATGACAACCACTTAGGGTCTGTGCAATCTAAAGAGGGCCCAATTCACACATCTCTTTGTCTTGCTTCACTGAATATCAGTAGCTGCATCAGTTTCAAAGCATTGGTGGTTGTCTACAGCCACTGAATGTACACTCTGCACTTACTGATGCAAGCATAATGGGAAGAAGTATTTCCCTCGTTCCTTGTCCTCTTCATTTTCATTCAATTGTGGAACTTTTCTTTAAAATCTTAAAGACTTTACAAGACACGACTTAAAACAGTTCTGCATGCACTTGATCTGCAGCAAGTTAACACACTTCTTACCCTTTGTCGCACAGTACTTTATGCACTTTGGATTGTTATAATCTATTTAGAAAGAAGTGCTTGTGTTGTGTTCCACTTTTGTAAGTTGCTTCAGATAAAGGCATCTGCTAAAAGAATACATTTAAAGGTTTATGAGGGTTAAACAGTTTTTAAAAACACTTTTTCAATAACATAAATACAATTTCCCCTCAGTATTACTGAAATAAAGGAGAAAATGTATAAGCTGTGACGAATTTTAAAGAAACAACAGCGATGGCCATGCTATATAACTGTGACAACCTCACTTGACTAGTTGTGTTTCTCGTGCCCTCCGAAATAAATCAAACTTTCCCTCCTTTTAACATAAGCCTCTCATCTTGTTATGTGGCCTTTCACACAAATTGTTGCACTGTGTTTGAATGTCAAGGGTTGTTGCAGGCATTTTGAATCTGCACTGATGGATATTGGCAAACAGCTTGCTTTTGTGAGTAAGGATAACCTTCCATTTGATCAATCTTGCACCTGTCACATAGACTATTCCCCCCAATAAATCAATAACTCACATTTGTTTGTCCCAGTGCTTTATATTCCTCTCTCACTCTCTTTCTGCTTATCTGTCTTTCTCTCACCTCTCCCTTTCTCGTTCTTTTACTCTCCCACTTTGTCTGTTTGTGATAATTCACAGCATATACACTTACAGTGCCATTTTATTGCGTAATTGAGGCTGTCAAGTACAAGTACAGTTTCAATGGTTAGCAAGTACTAATTATTACCTCTTCCTCATCCTTATTAAATGAAGGGTTTTGGCTTGATATTACAATGCTTTTCGAATTAACACAATAACTGTTTTTATGCAGCCTAATAATATAAACTGATTTTCTGATTATTTTCATAATCAGATTCAAAAATACCTTGCATATTGTGGTGTGTTGTCTTTGCAGAATAAATGCATTTTAAACCAGTGGCAAATCCATTAGAAAGAGTGGTTATTGGTGTATTTGTTGTCTTGTTTTTCTTGTCTTAATTTTCCTTCATACTGTACTGATTTCCTACATTTACTGTACTCTCATTCATACTGCTACTAATTCTTGTCTTGTCTTTTTTTTTATTTTTTTTTTCTCTTTTTTGTTCTGTTGGCTAACTCATAGGCTGCTTTCTTTGACAGGACAGTTGTTATGGTAACATTAATTCTGTTCATTTCATGCGCTGAAATTGTGTTCGGAATGTATATGACGCACATAAACTCTTTTTGTCTGATTGCGGAATTTAGGGTGAACATAAATTGTGCTTTTGAAATCTGCAAATGGATTGCATTTATTCAGACGGAAGAAAAATCTATGCATGTAAACAGTCAGAAATTGCACATCAAAAATAGAAATACATCACACTTCTCGATGCTCATCCCACGTGGTGTATAAAGGAAATTGGTTGTCTCTGCAGAACGGCCTACACTGTCCTTCAAAGAAAAGGTTTAAGGAATCCCCTATGGATGGTGTTGCTAAATAAATCTAGTATCTGGAGGTGTTGAACTATGTCTGACAATGTAGACCAATGGGAGTTTTAATCACCAAACAATTGCAATGAACTTGAAAGCTGAGCAGGACTCCTTGCTTGACAATAATATTGTTCCATTAAGATTATCTCAGCTCATAGAAAAGTCCTTTCCTTTTAATTTCATGTTCGAACTGAGTCATTATGTTGTAATACTCACAGGAACAAGTCTGTAGATTGTGCAATTAAATTTCTAGAACAAAACGCTTTTGGTGCAGTGGTGCATTCCCTGAGGCGTTTCGAGATCCTTGGTTGTGATGTTAGAAGGGCTGTTCTAACGTCTTTTGTACCAATCTTATTGGGTGTAGACCACATAAACCACTTATTAATTAGAAGATAGGAATCCCACTGTGGACTTTTCTCAGTGAACATGAGAGGAGCCTCAATCCCCATCTGCAAGGGAATGTCCCGCTTAAAGCTTTGTGTAAGCACAGCAAGTGATCTCCGCACATGGCTGAATCCTCAGTGTGGGGGGTTCACAGGGTAATATTCTCAGGGTGACTGTCATAGAGGATTAGATCTTCAAAATGGTGCCACTGCAGTGTTTCTGAGGTAGACGTTTGTTCTCTGCAAATCTGCAGTCCCACAGAGCATGTCTCATGTTTTTTTTTTTTAGCTGGAATGCTTATGCCTGAGCTGTCCAGCAGAGTTGATCTAAATATGTTAATATTCAGCAGAGAGAGACTGATAGATCCACTTTAGTTTTTGTTACAAAACAATGGCTCACAGTCAATGTGACTGTCAAAAAAGAAAACTTCTTCCAAAAAAATATAAACACCAAAGAGACACAAGCAGGAGGCGACAACACTGTTTACACTGTCAGATGAATACCTGTCTTTTAGCGCATCTGCTTGACATGTTTATGGCTTCAGCCAAACAATGACATTTGATAAAAATATGCTTGTGCTAAAATAAATCCACTTTTTGTTGTAGTAAATTAAAATGCTAGTCTGTCTATAATTAAGTATCGTCACATACAAACAAATGCACACACCAAAAAATTACCTTTGAACAATCTTCAAAAAAAGTCTTGGTTTTCTACAGGGGTATAAACAACTATTTAGTCACTGGTACTAATTGGATATGTGAGAGAGGTACATAACAAATAAAAACAACTAAATATTCACTCAAGTGTCCTTGGCTAAAATTGTTGATCAGCACAATTAGGCTTCACGCAGCCTTCTTCAGGATCTACATCCGTTGTCTACAAAAGCTTTATTGTAATTATTTGCAATCAGTAGAAGAAAAACAGTGGGTTAACAAGTAGGAGTTGTGATAAACAACCTGCTCACACACCAATAAACATTCAATCACAGTCAAACAATTTACCTAGAAAACTAGTTCCCTTAAGTGTATTTATATCCAAAGAAAGAAAAAAAAACACATTGTACAAGATCTTTCAATGTATTCCCAGCTCTTATTGTACATGCATGGATTCAGTTCCAGTCACTTTGAGGGAGCTATGACAACCATGACCCACCTCGTTGTAATGTCTTACCACTGGACACGTTTTTAACTTTTAAATTTATTTATGTGTGTCCACTGTCAATTTCAGCTTCCTTTTTGTCTGATGTATAAAAATGCCCACATTCACGTTAATCAACTTAGTAAATTACAAAGGAGGAATTACAGTTCATGAAAGACTTAACTTGAGAGACTACAAGAAAAGGCACACGTATACACGTATACCAACCCATGTTTTATTTTCAGCAGCAGGAAGGTAACAACGCATGGTTAGAGCTAAATAAAAATCAGGGTTAGTCAGCTGTCGGAGTCGGTCCCGGATGTATTGGTCTCTTCCTCACACTCTCAGCCAGTTTCACAATAATATCCTTCTTTTCAGATAGCTGCTTCAATGTTTGATTATGATTCTTTGGTTTCCTTAAGTTTACAGAAAGCAATCCAAATCATATGAGATTTTTATTAATAAAGGTATTAGCTACACAGATTACACACATTATGAATACCAAATGGCTATATTATTAAATGTCATTGTACACTCATTTTTCTGGAAACACTGATTGCATGTGCTTTCAGAGGATCTAATTGACCTTTCGCAAAACCCCGCCCCAAAACAGCCATTGTCCAATCACACATCCTAGCAACGGTTACTAAGTAAG
>JAUMHE010000053.1:15581789-15597898 GCA_032359235.1 Enteromius mattozi | reverse complement strand
CAATGCAGATTTATTTTCACAGCCACCTTTGCTCAGATTTACCAAGGGTGCCAATATTAGTGGAGGGCACTGTAATTACAAAGAAATGGCAAGCAAAACATTGAATTAAATATGCCATTTTGAAGTAGAAAAACAACAATATTTTTTGGTAAAACATGATAAAATAATCTCTTTTTTTCATCTTTAAATGTTTTGTTTTATTTGTAACAGTACCCCCCAGTTTCACAGACAAGGCCTAAGTCTAGTTTGAGACTAAAATGTAAATCTGAGCTGTTTCAACTGAAAGAAACTTGCGCTGACTGATCTTAAAACACGTCAGTGCCTTTTTTTTGTCTTAAAATGTACACCAGTAATGTCTTTTTTTTTTTTTTTTTTTTAAGGAATGTTTATAAAAATTACTTAAATGTCCTAATTAAACTATGGCCTAATCCTGGTTTAGGCTAAGCCCTGTCTATGAAACCGGGCCTATGTATATTAATTTATATAAATTTCATTAGGCATTATATTTTAAAAATTTTTATTAATCCATTAACCTTTTTAACATCAAGTTGTATCAATTCATATGAGATTATTTTAATTACAATAAAATGCCTGTAAATAGTTTTTCACACTTAGTTAAACATGATGTTAACAAATTGAACCTTACTGTACAGTGCGATGTTAGAATAAAATTAATATAATTTTATGAGTACACGAAGAGATCATTATCTTTTTAATTCTGCTTTAATATTAGAAAGGTCCACAGTGCTGTTTTGTTTGTTGGCGAATCAGTTAAAAGGTTATTGTTGCTAAAATTGTGTGATTATTAATAATGATAAAATGTATTAATTGACTTCAGTTATTTAAATCATTGAAGGGGAAGTGGATATTTCCTAAACCATAGCATTTTTAATGACACACACACATGAATGAATGTCAGATCTAATAATAGTCTCTGCTAATGCCTATTCAATTGCATTTCATAAACCTGAGTCACAATTTTAAGTTTATTCCTCAACAAATGCCACTGCAAACATCTAAAATGAAGTCTTCTATGCATGCTCATACACTTACAAACATACACACACACGTTCTTTACTCTGAGCATGCGGAACGTTCATAATGAGCCGCCTCTCATCTCCCCCCAAATGGAGAAGGTGTCAGTCTTAATGAGCGCTATTAAAGGTAACTTGCACCATTATCACGCCACCTCCGTTATTTATGGCAACCATCAGCGTCTACTTTTAGAAGCCCAGCTCAAAATGGATTCCGCTAAACGGTTTTTCATGTCCAGTTGCTTCCTCTCGTGATGGGAGGTCTGCTACTGTATCCTATTCTAATCAACTTGTACAACTTATTAAGACAGGTAGACAGAGCCGCTTTGCCCCGAGGATAACTTCATTCAGCCACATGACAGTTTATGAATCTCGGTGCCAAAGAATGAGCTCTTGGCTCTCAGCTAAATGTGAGTGAGGCTTGTGGCCCACCAGATGTTCTCCCTAATTCCAGTCACATCATACCTTCTTAGTGCGAAAGCTCACTGCCAGGATATTAGCATGTGTAAAATGTACATTTGTACCGAATCTTCCCAGCAACCTATTTGACATGACTCCATTTATGTGCTTTTGAGTCTAGGATTTATCGGAGAACAATAATTACTGCAATTGGGAAATACACTCAGTACATGTAAGTGGATGTAAATAAATAAATAAGTTAAGTGTAATTAATAGGGGGCCAATATGAAACCCATGATAATCAAATCTGCTGTGTTTTTCAATTTGCATGATTAAGATCTTAGTTGTGTTGTTCATTTAGGATCCAGGTTGTTCATTCTCAAAATGTCAGCATATCAAAATTCTGAACACTGCACTTAATTATCTGCAGAGCTTTAAAATCATCAACGTAAAAACCAATTAACTTTAATTTGCTACCAATTAAAATTTGACTTTTAGGAGTGTTAATATGCTAATCATGGCACTAAACCTATGCTGGAAACTGTTTACACATCGCAAGCCCCCGAGGCCATGAGTGGAAGCGTGCTTGTGTGGGTTTGCGTGTGCCCGCGCAGAAAGATGGGGGTATGATGGTGGAAAGTCTCGTCATAAATTTGTAAATCATTATTCATGCATTTGGAGTGAACTTTGACTATTTAATTATTTTGCTACATTAGTGAGCGACCTTTGGATTTCTGTTGAGCAGCTGTTGTGAGAGGCTGGAGATGGCTGTATGACTAGATTTTCCAAAATAACACAGAGACGTGAACAGTCAACATATTGCGAGACTTTTATGACAAGAAAAGAAGTGATTACAGTGCTTGCAATGCATTGCAATGCACTTGCAATGCCATATTTCTCTTACGTTTCAGCCCAAACTTCTTAATACTTACTGTGTTTTGTAGATAATTTCAGCCTATTGCGCTATCTGTATTTTTGTTTTCTTAAACCCCAGAAAAAGGTAAGGAAAGATGAATGGGTACGTTTTATTACATTTATAGCCTATTCAGCATTTAAAAAAAAAAAAAAGTATGGGGTGTTCCTACTTGACATTTCATTCTGTTGATTTCCGCATTTGAGAAACAAGCACATATGAAAAAGATTACAATAGTGGATCTAAACATCACAGATTGATGTATAGATTAATTTAACATTTTCTAAGCCTAATGAGACTGCACCTAAACTGACAGCCATGACATCAATATTTGCATATTGGATTATGATCGGTCTTGTCTTCCATGCTTATATGAACTATTCAAACCCGCCTTTGAGCTGTTGGTTCTGTGAACAGTCGACTGAAAACGACACAGTGTCTTAGTATCATGACAACGACAAAGCAGCTCTGATGCAGCATTTCATTTACACAGAACCAAAGCCAATGAAATCTAATCTTACCTAAAACTTGAACACTAATCTTACGCTGCTTTGCAAGCTCTTGCATTTCCTTCAGGAAATGCAAATCTAGTTTTACTCATCCCCTTGCAGAAGTAAAGATGGAGAAGGAAATAGGTTTGTTCTTGCATCAGATGGCATAACTTTATTTGTTATTTGTGTCACAGAGATTCTATTATGCTGAATGAACACTCACTTTGCAGAAATGGAGAGTCATCCACCTGAAACTGTTATTATAGAGTTGAGGCTGCTCTTTAAAGAATATTGTCTCTTTCTTGCTTTGGTTGAGGTGAAATCGATAAACACAGTCCATTATCTTCTTGTCTTGTTGGATTGTGTTTTGAATGGAGAGTCCAACACTGATGTGCGTTCTCCTCTAGAGCTACTGCTAAAGCATGACTGTTTTAAGCTGGACAACTGTATATGCTGATGCTCTGACATTAAATGTTGCACATACTTAAGCATGCATGGGCATCAAATATGATAACAGGCATATTGAATATGTATTTATACACCATATGTGCATCCCACATGTTCTGTTATAGTTATTTTCTCTAAACAAATTCTAGTCAATTACATTGCATTGGACTAAAACTTGGAATAAGCTGGAACATGGAACAAGGGATAACAGGCTTGCCAAAATAATAATAATAATAAAGAGAAGAAGAAGAAGAAGAAGAAGAAGAAAAAGAATTGTTGTAATATTTAATATTTTAATTATAGATTTTTTTAATTGTTATTGTTGTTATTATTTTGTTTTATTATTATTATTATTTTGAAGTATCTTCTTACACTTATTTGGTGCCAAAAATGACTGGCCTAACAAAACTCCCTTATATTTTTCTCCTTATGCTATATATTATTAATATAAATCCAATCTTTTTAACAAGTTGTTTTCTATGAAATAGCACAGCTTTCATGTTTATTTTTGGCACTGATTGATCATGGACCTCACTGATTCATCTAAGCTTATTCACCTCAGTTTTTGAGGAAACACTGACAAAATGATTCAGTTATTCTAAAAAACTGGGGTGCATACACCCAGATCAGTGATACCTATGATGAATCAGTTCAAAAAAGAAATGCAGAACCTGTTCTAATTTAAATAAAACAAGATGATAAAAAGATTGAGTCCAAGACTGGACATTTCTGACTAGGATCACAAAATTAGATTAAGGATTTTCAGCACAACATTAATGTATCCACAAATGTATACATCGAAATGCATTTTTAGCATCTCTAAAGAATGCTATGATTGCGGAACAGTGTTCTGCAATTTTAGAAGAAGTATGAGAGTACATACAGTATACAACAGTATTGATACATGCCAACAGTATGATTTATGAATCACAAGAGATTAGAATTCATAGCAGGTACAAGTCTACAATAAGAAAGACAATTGTTTAAGACATAGCCTCACATCTATGCGAAACAGCTGGGAAAATCCCCAAGTAATTGCCTCTCTAAATGATTTGATGTAAATGCAGAGACAAATGAATAAATCACGGCTTGTTTCCTGTTTGTTTGCCGAGGCTGTTGTCGCCATTTGCAAATGACAGGGCTGAGGTGTGTGGAGAAGGGTGCCAGCAGTTCACGGCGCGCCAGGCCTGTGATTAATTCCACTGACAATGTAGTAACCAATGATCGATTGAGGAAGCTTGGGCTGTAAAGACCGTTTCCCCTTCACTTACTTTGCCTTTTTCAGAAGACGTCTGATATTTTGATCACCGGTAAAGGCTGTGTCAGTGGAATTAATCAATGACAGAGAGAAAGAACCACCGGAGAGCAGCTTGACAAACTGCAGAGCAGAACTAAAATAGAGTTAAAGAGGATGTTGAGCAAGATGCAAAATGTGAGCAGGTTTATATCAATGATCATGACAATAGGATTGTGATTCAGAATTCTAATTTTTTGGCATGTGACTTGATTATTCATGTTTGTGAGGAAAAGGTTAAAAAAGACTGACCATTTGTAGCAAAGCAGCACTCTTCAAGCTTTAATAAGGATTAATAAAGATAGCTTAGCAATAGTTATGTATTATTGCTTCATGTCAAATTCTCATTTTCAATCTTTAACCTAAAGAAATTAACATTTGATTTATTGATCAAGGGTAAATTGCCCTAAAGTGGGACAATACTTCACTAAAGTCTGAATGGCAATTTTTTTTTCCACTTTAGGGCATTTCACCCAATATATTGATCAATATTTTAGCTACTGTACCCATCAATGTTTCTGTGTAGCAGGTGTAGGCCACAACTTATTTTTTATTGATATTATTTTTTAAAACGGAGGTCTCAGTATCTTGCAGCGAGGCTGATCATTTATTAAACATCTGTATCTGCAAGATTTAAGCCCAGAGGTTGACTGCCCGCAGTCCAGAACACGCCTGATGTCTGCTTGATGTTTGGCCGCTAGAGGGAGCCAGTTGAATCGGAGCGTCATATGTATCTCTACCTTAAGAGTCTTCAATGCATGTGGACAAGAAACGTGTGAAGATAAATCTCACGTGCACTAATGAGTGCTGACAAGCTGGTGGGTTTATTTCAGTGCACTTTCTCATTGAAAGCAGAGTAAATCGGCTGTATGTTTGCAAATGATGCATTTGATTTCATTAGGAGTTGATATTGAAGAGTGAAGCTGCTCACAGCATCAGTTCATCAAAGTTGTTTGTTTATCCAGCGTGATAGGAACATTTAACTGTACAGTTTTGGTTTAAAAATAATTAAACGTTATTTGAGATGTGTCTACTAATTTTTTTTTTTTTTATATATATAATACGTTTAGATGCATGAGCTGTACCAGAACCCTTTAAATTTCATCCCTCGTCGCCACATGACCCTCGCAAAGTCTCAAATGAAAGTCTAATAGTGAAATCATGATAAGAATGCATGCCTGTTCTTTTGTACGTCAACATGTATCAGCCTCTTTTTAAAACGTTTTATTAATCAAATGAAAGAAAAGTTAGATTACAAGTAATTATCAGAGCAGCTAATAATCGATGTTGAGCTGGCTTGAGGTAACCATAACAACAGCGATCACGTGCTTTTTTGGCGGGATGTCGATCAAGCAAGACGTTGTAGCTTGTTCTAATCATTATATATATGCATTTATAATGGATTTGATTGCCACGAATTAATATACCATGAACTAATTTATATCGTTGTTATTAGTAGTAGTAGTAGTAATTGTAATGGGAATTGTATATGAGTACAGGCTAATTTTGACATTTTCCCCAGTCATCTCAAGGCAAAAGCTTCCAATTTGCATGTATTCACACTCACACTTGGCCAAAAAGCAAGTATGCTGCTGAGATGCCTAAACAGCAAAACGTATAGACTTTGCGTCATGATCGTGTATTTAACATCTCGTTGCATTCTAAATCACGAGGCAAAATGAGACGGAAAGGCAGGGGACCATCGAAGAAGTGTCAAGACGCGACACACGTACGGATGCTTTGTAAGCAAAATGCGTTCCAAAAAAAAAAGAAAGCAAGAAAAAAAAGGTAGTGAAAAACACCAACGCACTGACATAAAAGTTCAGTATTCCCAGGGTAGGGCGCATGCATTCATTGCCAGGGCTGAGGACCTGCCTCTTTATCAGCCCAATGAGCGCGGCAGAGGGGAGGCTCTTCCCACCAAACACCTCTCGTCCGTCTCTCCTCACTCCTCCACTCAGCGAGCGGGCTTGCCGGAGCTCCCCGACACCCTGTCAACGCCAAGCCACTAAACTGTACGGATCATAATTATTCCCAAACGCGTCTGTCAACTTATTTTTTTATTTTGTTCTTGTCCATTTTCAATTGACAGAAAATTGACAGAAAGACAAGTGCCAGCAATATTGCGAAACAAGTCACGTCTTCCCCCCCTTCTCTGATATGTTTTTATCTTCTGTGAATGACATGGAACGGACGTCCGGATGAGATACAGTAAGTACTAAAGACTCATTAACAGACGCAGATTTGTGGTTTGGCGGGAGGCGCGTGCGTTTTTTTCTCGAGTGAAATACTGGATGTTTCGTTTGATGCTGCTTGCGCTACAGTGATTGATCCGAGAGCGAGACAGATTGACAGACTGCAGACCAAACCGTAAATACGCATTGTTCATTATTTGTTTTGTATGTCGTTCAGGAATGTCGTGCATCGAATTTTTGTGTTCACTTTACACCAGAACGTGGTCTGGGAACGTCTCGGTTAATCAACTTAGTCAACTCGCTGTGCCGTGTTATGCAGTGCACTATACTGCTTCTAGAGTATCCTTTCCTGCTTTTAAGAATCGAAATGCTGCAGTTCTTACTCGCTCTAAAGAGGCAGAAAGCGAGCGTAAACAGTAAACGACTTTTCTTGGTGAGGAGCTGTCCACTTATTCTGGTGCTGAAATTCGCCAGTAATTCAAGCGTCGCCTTTGCTCGCCGAGTCTGTATATGGTGTTAGAGTGCAATAAAGCTTTACTGCTCGCTGAAGTTACACTGTGGAAGGAAGACTAAGCGGTGAATGTTTCCGATGTGAGGCTTGCTTACTAGTTTTTAGGTCAATTGAATTAATTTTATGCACAACTTTTTTTTTTTTATTCACAAATACGTACTTGACTGTTGTGTACTGCATTAAAAGATTAAAAGTCAGAATTCCTCTTAGCCACCTTTCTGCTGCCTATTGATGCCTGAAACATATGAAATAATAGATAACAGAGTTCTCCAGAGGATACTGCTTCAAACTATTCAGCTAAATAATCCGGTTTAGTGAAATACAGCTTATGATTGTTGTATGGTCAACCAGATAGAAAGAAAGAGGGGAAAAAAGAGACTTGCTGCCGATATCTGAATTAAAAAGAAAGTCTATGGACAAATTGCAAAGCAAATAGTGTAAGTACAGAATCATTAAAATGTCTCGCTTATATTTTCTTCAATAAAAATCTAAAACATATATATATTCTGCAAACTCTAAATTAGACTGTAATGTTGTAATATGTCAAGGGCATTGAAAGCAGTTGATTCAGGAAAATGAAATCTGCTCATGAGCATGAAGAGATACTGCTGTTTCTCTGTTCTCTGTGATTTTCAGGTTTACCTCATTTATAGTCTATGCTGCAGTCATATGTTGAAAATGTGTTTTTTTATTCTCCTTTTCGGTCCTCAAAATTGCTGTAGGTCATCATTCATAATCGTATCCTTAGATATTGATTGTAATATAAAAGTTTCTATATAGTATTTTTATTGATTTATATATTTATTAATGCTTCATTAAATTATGTTAACTTTTGTGTGTGTGCGTGTGTTATTGGGGTTAAATATTGATGCACAGAAATATTGGTGTGCGCCAAGAATGTGGGCACCACAAACACTGTAATCTGAAACTGTAATTGGCTTGACTGTATAATTCCTAAATGTTTTCCAATAGATTAGAGAGTAAAAACCTTTTTTTTTCTGTGCCGTACTATATACTTTTACAGAAGACAGATGTGCTCTGACTTGATTTCAGATGTCCTACCCAACTGACCTTGAGACTTCACTCCTCAAGCTTGTCAGTTTTATTTACATGCACTTCCAGTAAGTCTGCATTTGTCTCTCCCCTCTAGATCTCTTACGTTGATGAACCAACTAATGGATGTTGCATCTCTCCACACGACTCTCTTCTCTGTGTTCTGGACACAGATCAGAGTGCATCCTTGACCCTATTCGCAACATGAACTCAAGCTGGGAGATACGTAGAACAAAAGAGTAACCATTCAGCTGTCCGTCAGCTGGCCGACCCCTGACTTTTGGAGGGGAAGCAAAAACAAAGCAAAGACAAAAAATTACAAAGATGCTAAAACGTGGAGAGGAGATGCAGCGAGATCTATGGACTTCTCTCCTGCTAGTATGGATTACTTGTGTGCCGTACTCTTCCATGGCTCCGTTAAACAATCAGTCTCAAAGTTTACAAACGGCATCAGCCATGATCCCGCGAAACCGGCAAAGCGAAGGACAAAGAATCCTCAGTCGTGCCAAGAGAGGATGGGTTTGGAATCAAATGTTTGTGTTGGAGGAGTTCTCTGGACCCGATCCAATTCTGGTTGGCAGGGTGAGTAGTCTAATTGTCGGCTGAATATTAAGCTTACTTATCATGTGGAAACATTAATTCTGCTGCCTCAATGCCTTTTCGTTTGACATTTTGTGAAGGAGCAATAATTGCCGTGAAGAAGAGGGCAAGGTTGGCATCGCTGACTCTCGCACAGTTTCCATCTTTAACAGTTCAATTAGGCAGAGGAAAAATACAGCTCTGGATGCTAATTTATGCATGGTGTTGTATTTCACAGACTCTGGGAATGTTCTGCAATGAATACAGAATGAAGGAAAACTCAAAATGAATTTTACAGGTGTAGTGTGCAATTTGCCCCATGCATATGTGTTTATGTAGAGAGCTGAGGTGATATGGAGATAATTACGGGATAGGAGAGTGACCTGGCACCGGACCTGTGCAGAGAGCTCTGCGTCCTAAGAGGACTATAGTATGAGCAGGCCAAAGCAGCTTGTTCACAGATCACTGCAAGCGTGAACCTCGGGAGCCCAACCTGGCACTATGCTTGTCCAACCGCTAGCACTTTGCCGTAGCCAACAAGACATGCTCGTTCTTCATCCTCATTTTTTTTTTGAAGGTTACTTATCTTGAATCAATATTACCTTTGCTGAACAACTCATTTTTATTAGGTTGATTTGACCTTTCATAGTTTTTTAATTTTTTTTAAATTAGTGGCATTTTTGTAGTAATTTATGAACATCTTTAAATATTTCCATTAAAAAAATTTTTTCTCACACTTTATATTAGGTGGCCTTAACTACTATGTACTAAAAAGAAAAAAACAAGAATGTATATATATATATATATATATATATATATTCTTGTTTTTTTAATATATATATTGTGTTCGTATTATATTGTAAAACAGTTTTGATGCCATTGGGGATACTACAGTAGTATGGGTAGATTTAAGGTGGGTTAAGGTGTAAGGATTGGCTAAACAGTGTAGTTATAAATTTAAGTGCAGAAATTGATTACAGATATAGTTACATATAGTTATTTTTTTTTAAATATAAGTACAATGTAAAAACAATAAGTGCATTGTACCAAATTGTTCATTTAAATGTAAGTACACAGTAGTTAAATCCACCTGATATAAAGTGTGACCCATTTTTATAATATTATGTTGTTTTTTACAACAAATTACAGATGTTTTGTATTGTAAAGTCACTTAAGCTTCACTGCACTGACTGAACACTATCCTCACTATCAGTGAGGTGGAAAATGCCATCCTTTGTTTGTCCAAAATTTGGCAGGGTCTTGGCTAATTAAGGCCTCTCACTTGAATTCTCCACTGTTTCTGCTTGCCTCCTCCCGTCACTTGGGCATGTGAATAAAACATGCGTTCTCATGTGGCCTTTACACCTGTGTTTTCCCAATATCTGCATGACACAAAAAAGTCCTTAAGAGCGGCATCAATTTTTCAAGAGCTGCAATTAAACAGCCTTTGTTGGATTCTGCCATAGCTTTTGATCAGCAGAAAGGCATAAACAAACACAACAAATGGGCTCCCTGTGATGATCTCCAAGGTAGAAGGGCAAATGAGTATCAGGCTTTCAGGATGACACATTCACAATGCTATAGGGCTTTCTGCGCTTGATGGAGACAGCTGGGAAAGCTCTGTCGGTGATGTGCCATTCTGCTCCTCTCTAATGTGTTGTGCTTTATTTAACGTCATGAAGTATTTGTGTCGGGGAGCAGAATGATTGTCTGTAGGAGGACAACGCATGGAGAGTGGAGGTGAATGGGTGGACGTATGGGGTACGGATTGTGCTCGACTTGCTTGGTGGGCCAGCATTGATTGGGCTTCAATTTTTGACTTTTTTTTTTTTTTTTTTTTAACAAACCGCAAGGTTAAGTGCTCATGAGCATGGCTTGCAGAGCTCAGATAAGTTCCATGTTACAGCGAGATAGGAAGCCTTGCTGTTGGAAGAGATTGAACACCGCTCTTCTCCCTCTCTCCCTCTCACACTCTCTTTTTCACCGCCTCACTCCATCACCTAAGATCTGCAGTCCTCCCTCACTCTGTCTCTCTAATTAAAAAATGAATCAAATAAAGAGTGGGAGGTGTGTGATTCAAATGGGTCATTCAAATCAGCATGTTTTTTTTTTCCCTTTTCCTGCCATCTCTGCCAGGCATGTGGTTGTGGGCTGATTATCGAGGAACCTCAGGCCGAGATTACACTCATTTCATCCTTTAGCTTTTATTACGTGCCGGTCTGATGTTTAATTATACACCCGGCTCCTGTCTTGTCAGTGCCCGAACTCCCCTTGAGCACCAGCTGCCAGTCGGAGGAGACGATTAGCATACGTGTAGAAGTGGGCATGGCAGGGCTAAGAGAGACAGCAGAGAGAGATAGAGAGAGAGAGAGAGAGAGCGAGCCACCGAGGAAGGGAGAAGAAGAGTTAGCTACGGTACATGACAGCAGGCGTCTCACTGTTTCACGTTGCTTTGTGGTCTCGGTGGTCTCAGTGGTCTGACTCACTGGGTTGGCAGCTCAGCTCGCCATCACCTGGTTCTGAAAGGTGCGTCAAACACGGCACAGCTCACGCTTCTTTAACATGACTGAGCTTGTTTTAGGTGGCTGTGGAGCTATAGGGGAGGCTAGGGCTAGTTGTCACACTTTTTTACTGAGTGAGGTAAGTATTTCTAAGGGGAGGTTTCTGTTTGAAAGTCAGTTTCTGTGTAGACGTACGAGATACTGGTGTCAGAATTATTATTTTATATATATATATATATATATATATATATATACATATTTCTAAAAGAAGTTTCAAAAGTGTGCAAAAAAAACCAGTGAACATAATATTTTTTTTGAAATGGTGATACATTCTCTTTTTCAGGATTCTTTGACAGAAATTTTAAAATAACAGCATTTAGATAGAAAAAAAATGATCCTGAGAACAAGGGGAATGCTATTATGGTTTTATTTTCTATTTTGTTTACTATCAAGTTATATGAAAAATTGAGAATTTTAGTATGGGGGATAACATTTTCAAAACCGATATATTTAATTTTCTCCTTTTGTTCTAAGAGAGTTTTCGAGTTGGTTATTTAAAACCCACATACAAAACAACTGCTAGAAAACATATAATGTAATTAGACTATTCAGTCAGAACATTGCTATGAAATAGTACTGCACCCCTGTCTCTTGTAGAGTATGATATATCCTCACAAATATTTTTGCTAGTTTTACATCCATTAGCTTTTACCACAAATAAATGATTTATCCATGAATAGTGTTCTGACTTGCCACCAAAATAACCAAACTGTATGTCTTCATCACTTACCTCTAAATCCATTACTGGCTTATATCCCAAATATGTGGCTTGCACATGAGATTTCTAACTAGGTGCTAGATATATTCGATTTAGATGCATGATATTTTTATATAACACTCATAACAGTGAGGGGGCAGGTAAGAACACACTGTAGTCTTTGCCCAACAAAGAGCAATTTAGATGTGTTTACTTAAAACATTGTCAGATTTATTACAACATGTGTCAGTTAGATTCTATCCGGCACATGGCTTTGTTCCCCTTCTTTAGGCTGGAGCGTGTTGTAAAGCCTAATCACAATGGACATCATTCTTCTCTTTGGAGTGCAGATGTACTCTGCACAAATTAATAGCACTGCTGTGTGATGCCTTTTCTTACCATAATGTGCTCTTATCTCTGATGGGATTATGTGTGTTTGTAGCAAAAAGAGAATGGATAATACGTGATTCATATTTAGCAATCCGATCTAAAGAACAAGATCACTGGGAGCGTCAGTTTGAATACAAGAGAATGCCATTGATTATTTATTCACAAAAGAAAATGGATACGTGTCTGTGGACATTTGTTTGCCTTACAGGGGGCATGACAACACTTGATAGATAGCTTGCATGAGCTGGAAAGCCATCAGCCAGGCTGCGAATGATTCCCTGTTTCTTTTATTATGGAAAGCTTTTTTTTTTTTTTATACTACATCAAGAAATTGTTTTACTCAAACAAACACCAGTTGATTTGACGCATGTCGCCTTTATGCTGATGTCCAGTGTACTGTGAAGCTGATTTCAGCATTAAAGCCAGAATAACTGCTCATTCTATGCTTTTGGAACCTATTTGTTTAAGGGGGAGGGGAGGAAATTAAAGGGACATTTACCAGCACAGATCTGGCCTACATAAAGACATGACTCCATTTTGGGTTTAAACCCATATCATTATCTCTCATATTTTCATTCAACCCAAATTAAGCAATAATGCATCCGTGTAAACAAGCGTGTGAGCTCAGTATTATTCTCTGACGCTTCATTAAATGCGAGCCTACAACTTAACCTTGAAATATTCATTATGTTATTATTAATTACATTACAATATTAAATATGAATAACTTTGCTATCAAATATTAATTAGTAGCGCTCTGTCATTTTGTAATGAAAGCCAGAGTGGATTAGTTTCACTGAGCACAATGACTGGAGCTGAGAAGGGATATAAATCTAACGTCGGTCGGGCGTTAAAGCTACACTGCTCCAATTCCAAAATAAAATAGCCCGTTTTACAGTCGAGAGACGTCGTAGAAATGCTGGTGTCTAAAAAACGCTTTAGTGGCATTTGGAAGTGTGCCCTATAGCTAAGGGGGAAAAGAGAAATATTGTGACAGTTTGAATGTAAGAAGCAGTGAATCCCTGAAACGGACAATCGATTCATGTTCTCTGTGCTGCCTGTGATGGGATTTGCTGTTAACTGCCACTTTGTTTTTTTTTTGCGACCATGACACATTGCTGGGAATCCACTGAAACTGTCCCAACTATTCTACCGAGAAAGCGTTTTGCTTTCAACTGGCGCTGTAGCAAAAACCTCCTTTCTTTTTCTAGTAGAGAGTGTCTCTGTGAAAGATTGTTTCAGAGGATTTCTGGATGAAGCTTGGGTTGATCATAACAAGCCCGACCTTGTATATTACTACTACGGTAATATATGCACACAATAAGCAGTTCTGTTGTTCCGTCGCTCCTGGTCACGGTCTGTACTGAGTGGTGCGAGTTAGACCACAGAGAAGTACTTGCCCTGTTCAACCTTCTTGACACTTCATGAATTATCTATATTCCTCCCACTGATCCACTCTGGAGAGTTACAGCTCTAACTCTCAGCTGTTTTGCTACATGTTTCTGTTGCTCTGAAAAATGCTACAGCTTCTCACTTTCAGGTAACTAAACCTGCTTAGTAGACTGCTAGCCTCAGACTGCTTGCCTACGAACCACCCACAGACCGTGCATTAACCGTCTGATACGTGTTGCATATAAATTTGGAAAGCGCTTTATCAATCTAGTGAATGCGAAACTGATTGGCTGATTTTACATAACTTGTGAGATTAAGGTCACAGAGGTGCGTGCTTTTAATCAGTTCCTCTGGGAACAAATATGTACAGATACAGCTAGCGCTTTTGAAGATGAAATAATCTCTGGATTTGATTTGCTTGTTTGAAACTTTGAGAGCTTTGTGTATGGCAGTTTTAATAGATACACTCAACTAAAATTATATATATATATATATATATATATATATATTCTGGTTTGTTTTATACGTAGTTGTTTTATATGTAGTATGAGAGACAGATTGTGTCCCAAATAATATACTATGCAATTATACAATACAATGTGCTATACTGTCTAGTGTATGATTGATTGATAGATTTATTGATTGATTTGTTTATTTGTTTGTTTGTTTATATATATATATATATATATATCGGGGGTGGACTTGGTTGTTAATTAAATGCATGACCGGGATATTTGAAGTGCACTTTTTATTAAATATGTAATTCTCTTTGTGAACACATGCACAAAAAGTGATAATAATGGTAATAATAAATACAAACAGATAATGATAATAATAATAATAATAATAATAACAATAAATGCATAAATAAATTCAATTTTAGTGCAATGCAAACTGGAATGAACCTATAATCTGTACTCATTTTGAGTACTGCACAGTCATTTGTTATGAAAGCACTATTTATTAATTAATTTATTATTTTTATCATTTGTGTGTGTGTGATGGAGAGAGAGAGAGAGAGAGAAAGAGAGAGAGAGAGAGCTTTTTCTTTCTAAGTGGGTGGTTCTTGGCCAGAATGAGCTGCTGTATGTTTAGATCAAGGTCTGACTAACTTCTTTTTGTTGGTTTTAAGAGATAGTTCACCAAAAAGAAAGAAAAAAATTGTGACATAATTTACTCATCCTCATGTCATTTTATGACAGTAACCTATATGAGTAAATAATAACATAGTTTCTATTTTTGGGTAGACTGTCCATTTAAGAATGCGATGCATAAGTGTTTGTACTTGCAGTGTTCTTTTCAATGTCTGATTCATGTAATTACACACAAAACAAGATTATAACGAGTGTGTCCAGGGTGCTGTTGTGACGTATAATTCTGTCCTTGAATTCCATCACACACTTATGGTGCATCACACAGCTTCATTCCTTGCTGCTCTCTGACAAGGGGCTTTTTATAAGATCAAAGGTCCAACTTCTGATCCCCTCACGATTTACCCCTGCCAACGCACACTCTGATCTGAGATGGTCTTGTGCATTAATCTGCATTTGCTCAGGTTAGAAGGGAGACAGTGCAGGTTCTAATGGATATCGAGCAGTTGCGTGTGATTGAAGGGCTGGCGAGTGGGCACTAACGAGGGTATTAGTGGACTTATCAGTAACCCAAGTAATGAGATGCTGATGATCACCACTGGCCACTGCATCCATCTGCAGCTCCTGATCTGACCTGTGATTGGGATTGTGCCACTGGTGATGCAGAAGGAGAGATTAATAAACCGTCGTCTTATTTGAACTTTATAACTTTTTTATGGCTAGGGCTGGCAAAGACAGAACAGCAAATGATTTTCATTAGTAATCGCAGCTGTGTTTGCATAGACACTGGAATGCAAAAAAATAACTGAAAGCATGCAAAATAGCACTTTGTTTGCATTTTATGTATGACGTATGAAGCTTGTACTTCCAAAAATTACAAATGTTCTAAGTATAATTTTAATTTATACCTGTAATAATTTTAAATCTACATAAAGTACAGAAATGGGTCCCACTTTATATTAAGTGTCCCTAATACCTGTGTACTTACATAGTAACTAGATGTGTATCTGGTATGTAACCACAGTGTAAGTACACATTGCTACATAGTATCTACAGCTGTAA
>JAUMHE010000053.1:15548499-15561389 GCA_032359235.1 Enteromius mattozi | reverse complement strand
TCTACTTATGGCCACCCCTATGTGAGTAGTGATCTCACCCTGGCCACCCCTGGAAAAATTTTCTAGCTCCGCCACTGCCAATCAGTAGTTAAGAAATCAAACAAGTTGGCTTCACTGAAGTGAGTACAGTCAAGCATGAATCAGGAACCTTTCTTGATGAATTTATATCCATCAGAAGAAGCAACAAAGGCTCAAATCCACCCTGCTGTTTTATTCCTGACATCGGGAGTTTTTAAATGGTCAGACTGACTTGTGTTCATGGTGCTTGGTCTAAAAGCAGGACGGCTTTGAATGTTCCTCACAGTGGTGAGTGGATGACACATTGTTAGAGCGTTCAGCCAGAGCAGCCCATTCACCAATGCCGCTAATCTCACTATGCATGTGTTCTGATGTAAATTGCAGGTAAGGGGGAAATGTCTCCGTCGGCTGATGTGCCTGCAGTGCAGCGTGAAATCTCTGTTGACACTACCGATGGGCATTTCAGAGAGAGAATAAAAATGGATGCCTAATTTGACCGTGTTCATTTTGAAGGGTCCATTTTGATGTTTTTTTTGTGTTCTCTCCATCAGCAAGCACCTTTTTTGCAACTTCCACGAGCTTGCAGTTGATACGTTTTGGAATTATCTCTTCACAATTGATGTAGATGTTAAACAGTCTCTTTATTTTTGCTTGGATTTAATACATTTGAGGTTGTACCAGTTTTCTGTTTAAAAACAGAAAAGAATGATGGGTTCAAAAGTAATTCAAAAGACAGAGAGAAGATCAAAGTAAAATAAATATCTGCTGTGGGAATTTATTTGCTGGGTAAACTGTTCATTTTGCCCTCGGCACACACCAAAAAAGAAATGCTAGAAATACAGGTGCTAAAACAGTGCAGTGAAACAATGATGTTTTGGGACCTGTGAAATTTGTAAGATGCTTTCATCACTCAATATGGCTTTCATGAAATGTACAGTACACCTTAAGGTGGGGAAACAAGAAAGGATGCTCACCCTTTGTATTCCTGTGCATGAAACACTACCCCTTACCCCTTGCCTGCCGGATTTCTAATCTCTAGACTTCGGAGCTGCATAGTCACTTATAAGCACACGTGCGCTTTCACACAAACAGACGCACACACATTCAGTTTGCATGCAGTCTTCAGTCTGTGAGACAAAGGAACCGCTTGTTGCCGCGTCTACTCTGCCGTGATGTGACATGTTAAAACAGAGTTCTCTGTAATTCCACATTAGAACAGACAGCGAGCATAGATAGTGCTGCCTGAGCACTGAACCCCCCTCTGTCCCTGAAGCCTTTTGTGGGGACAGCCAATAGACACTTCAAAGAAAAGAACATGATAATTGCAGCTCCTATCAGTCCATTGGTCTCTGCCAAGGAGAGATGGATGAGTTATTTGCATGTCTAATAGCACAGTAGTACCTTCATGGCCTTAGGGAACCACTTGAAAATAAAAATGAACATGACATAGTGGCATGCCATTTTCAGTTCAGTGTGATAAAGATTAAATATATAGCTACAGTATATGCGTAAATATAGACACACACACAAACATACTGTCATGATCGCCAGCTGGAGTGCCCATGAGCTCCTTTAGAGGGCACTCCACCCTGGAGTGTTATGTCATGTACTACCCTTGTCTGTGTGTTGTGTCCCCATTGGTTCCTTGGTTTCATGTGTCATGTTCCGATTGGTTGGTTCCGTCTTGTGTTACCCTCTGTCTAGCATAAAAGAAGCCATCACCCTCTCTCATACGCTGACCTTGTTCCTTGTTCTTGTGTTTTCCTTGTTTCTTTGCGTTTTGGCCTTTGGACTGTTTTCTAGTTTTTTGATTGTTTGCTGCCTGCTCTGACCCTTGCCTGTTTATTGGAGTTACTCTTTTGCCTTTGCCTGGATTGAACTGTTTGCTGGTGTTTGACCCTGCCTGTTTGACCACGTTTGTGAATAAAGTGTTTGCATTTGGATCCCCACTTTACCCTTAGTCCCTTCGTCACAAATACTTTATTCTTATTGTTATTATTAATATACATTACTTACTTAAAAAAGTTCTGTAAGATTCGTAAATGTTTTATAAAGGAGTTTAATGCTCATCAAGGCTGCATTTGTTTAATCAAAAATAACATTTTATGCATATATTGAAATTTAAAAATACCTGAAAAATGTTTATTTTTATTTATTTTAAAATGTCATTTATTCATGTGATGGCAGAACAAGTTATTTTCATCATTAATCTAGTCTTTATTGTCACATGATAATGTCATTCTAATTTTATGTCATTAATTTTAATAAAAGAAAGAAGGAAAGTTATTCTTAATTATTATTAAGAAACAACAACAACAACAATAATATGGTAGTGTATTAATAGTTATATAGTTGAGATTTTATTTTATTGTTTCACTTATGTCATATTGTTATTATTATTTTGGTTGTGTCAGTATTATTACTATTGTTATTTGTTCCATTGTTAGTGGTTCCTAGGTTGAAAGATTGTTGCCTGATTAGTTTTTAGCACAGCAGAAGTTCAGAGTCACAGCCAGTCTTAAACAGGACCAGTCCCGGCCCAGATCTGACGTGTTGCTTGTGATGGTGTTACTTGTGTGAAATCAATGCATGTTTTAACAGGAGAATTGGTAATCACATCCTGTAGCAGTCCACAATCCATTCAGCCACTCAGTAAATAAAGCACCGGGTTTAAAAAGCAAAAAACAAAACACTAAGCTAAAATATGAAATTAGATTCCCAATCTGTATTATCTGGACACAGATAAAGCTCTTTTGTAGCAGAGTTTTGTATCTGGATATGTAGTTGGATCTGCTTCTTGAAATCTATCTGTTTTTGATTTGATTACATTTGCTTTGTATAGCAATAACAATTGCTCTGTTTGGTTCCTTCTCAGCACAGTAGGAATAAATCAGGAGCTCAGGAAGGCTAATCATGTACCTGGGAAGGTTACTGAGAAAGCCACTCCATTCAAGGCACTGTGTGGTATCCATTAGTCAAGCCTGCATCACATGCTTACTCTCGTTGTTTTTCATTAGGGCATTTATTATTTTCTCTGAAGGTAGGAATCATGTTTTACTGAATACATACAGTGTCAAATGTAGGGTGAACTGGTAAAAATAATAGTTATTACTTTTATATATAACCTATTCATTTTATCACATACAAAATTCAGTTGCTCATTGCGTTTGGGGGAATCTCTTAAAGACAACATGTGAACAATATTTATAAGTAAGGGAGTAAAGGTGACATCCTATTTAATAAAACAATTCTCAGTGGGTACTGCTAGAATTTAACAATAGGCTTATCAGGCAGCATGCAATCTTTTTCTCATGAAGAAAAGTATTTATATTTAGATTCATTCATTATGCGCATATGTACACATAGCTTATTTTCCATACAGCCCATTTTCAATATCTGAAAAATAATTATTTCTATATGAAAGTCAGTGTTATATATATATGAGCACTTGCTTACACATAAAATAATTCTAAACAAAGAGCTAAGACCAATTGCAAACAGAATAAAGCAATATATGTTTGCAGTTATTAGTAGTTCCAGTTGGAAATTACATAGCAGATGGTAAAAGTACAAAGTTGCAAAATTAAAGGGGAAGAGGGAAATGAATTTTGGATGTAACACACAGCCAAATCTGAACCTACATCTCCCACATGAGCACCACATGCCAACCACAATGACTGCATCTAGATGAGCAAAATGAAAAGATAACATGTTAACTATGTTTTGCCAATATAGCATTGACATGAATTATAGTGATGCGGCTGATGATGAGGAGAAGTAAGTTAATGTCATTAGTGGCTGATAAAATATAAATTGCATCGCTCCTGAAAGCCCCAGAATCCATTACAGGAATTTGCTCTTGCAACATGCATGATTACCATGAAACCTCACGCCCCATACAAACCTGCTGTGACCTCAAAGGCCTGCAGTAGCACATGGTCAAATTCACAGTTCACTAAGTCCAAGCAGAGCACTATTCTTAAACAATGCCTAATTGACCATTGAGATGGTGCTTGGGTTGGAGCTCCGCTGACATTTTTGTAACATGTGACACGACATCTCTGTAGGTGGTGTGAATCTTCTCTTCTCCGCTCACATCCTCTCTGCCACTTGCCCTGACATAAGGCAAAATCATTAATTTGCAATGTCGGGCTTAACGCTGCACTTTAGTGTGCAGAGGCGTAGAGGGATAGAGGGGTCCTCATTACGGAGCCGCTGATTGTTCCTCAGGCTACTATAAAGGTTTGTCTCTAGCAGTCACTGACATATTTTCTCCTGAACTGACAATAAAAGCTGTACTCCACAGCAGTGGTACAGAGAGAGACGGGTGTAAAACCCACTGTTGTTCCTGTTCAGCTCCAGTCGGCCAGCTCTGAATGCAAATCCACACCAGTGTGCTGGCAGATTTAAGACTGCCCAGGATTTTACATTTCCCACTGTTGCCGTTAGTTTTTTAGCTTCGTATTTCTTAGTGTCTTGTACTCAACGTTTTCAATCAAATTTATTATGAAATCAATTAAGGATTGGGATTTTGTTGTTTTCTTTGACCTTCCTTCTCCTTTTCACCTTCAGTGGAGTGATCATAGAGGTTTTCCTTATTTGATAGTATTGAAGCATTTTTTTTTTAAACAACTACCAGACCTCTTTCCATTATACGTGTGTTAAGAGAGTTGGGAAAATGCGAATGCCGTCAGATGTTAGAGCACTGGAGTTGCCCTGGCAACCCGGATTATGACAGACTGCCTCCCCTCCGCAGCCGCACTTTCAGTCGATTGTTTGCACATTGAGATTAAGCGATCACTCGTCAGAATGAGACTGGTGTGAGCGCAAGCTTGAAATGTTGTCTGTACACATAGGGCATAGGGATGAACAAATGGAGGAAGTGAATTTTTGCATCTGTGACATTTTGTTCATATATTGTAGGAATCCATAATAATAAATATTATCGATCATTTTCTTGAATACATTAAAATCTCAGGAAAGAGGGGAAAAAAAGTTTTACATCAGAAAAAGCACATCATTAATTTGGGCTCATTTAGGGGTTTTCTTGGAGCGAAGACTGTTGTGAAGCTGATGTGTTAATGAGATAGATCTTTCATGTGGAATGATAGGACAATTAGGAGAACAAAAGTGCAAGGTGTGACAATTTAAGTGTGCGTGCTTTGTCAGTGTCTGGAAACAGCACCGCTGAGACAACATATGCATAAGACAATAGTTATTAAGCAATTGCTTTTTTTTTTTTTTTGCGCTGTCCTTGTTACTGAAGTCTTATGTGTACTTCCACCTCGCACCAGCCTGTATATACAGTATTACTGCCTGAATTCTGAAATTGCATTTCTGAAAATGTAATTTCAGAAATGTAAATGTTCACAAGTTGTGTCAAAAAAAAGCCTTATTATTATAATTTATTTTTTTATTTGTTATTTTATTTTTCTGCATTACCATATTCTACATCCTAGATCCTATGCAATACCTGAACTTAGCAACTGCCATAATAACTATTAATAAGTAGCAAATTAGTCATATATTGAGGCAAAAGCCATAGTTAATGGCGATAATTGGACCTTAAAATAAAGTGTGATGAAAAATCAGTTCAATTAATTTATTTGCATGGAAAAAAATACAACAATCCCATGAAAGTCTAAATGAATGAATGAAGAACTAAATGAATTTTAGTTTTGGGCCTCTTTCCCTTTGTTTGACAGATGTCTGTTTTCTCTCTCAGAAGCAGGCAAGGATAGTCCTGCCCTTTATTTATTTTCTTTCTTTCTTTTTTTTCCCCCAAACACAACCCAATTGCCTTCTCGTTCTGGAACTGTGGCCTGGTGACTGGTTTCAAGTTGGTAACAGGGCACTGAGGCAGGTGTGAGCAGAACGCTTTGACCTCCACCCTCTACTAGCGATGTATGAAGAGGTGAATGACAGATAGATGGGATACACAACCCAAGCATTACCTTGAAATCCAGGACTTAGCCTGCCCTTTTCCCCTTTTTTTTGTCTGTGAGATTGAACAATTCAGCCATCACAATAAAACACTAGAATTTGGAAGAGACTATGCAGCCCTGCACTTGACGTTGGGCTTTAATTCTTTTACGTGATTGATTGTAGCTCAGTCCGGTGTGGATGCCATTGATCTGGTCATGCTCGAGTGGTATTAGATGTAACTGGAAGTAACCTCAATCACCCTTCTCTGTTTCTCTTTTTAGCTCCATACGGATTTGGACGTGGGCAGTAAGAACATCAAGTATGTGCTGGCAGGGGAAGGGGCAGGCACCATCTTCGCCATCAACGAAAAGACGGGGGACATTCATGCCATGAAAAGGCTAGACAGGGAGGAGAAGGCCGAGTACACACTCACGGCACAGGTCATCGACAGAGACAGCAACCAACCTCTGGAACCACCGTCAGAGTTCATCATCAAAGTGCAAGACATCAATGACAACCCCCCACAGTTCATTGAGGGGCCTTACAAAGGTTCAGTGCCAGAGATGTCCCAAGTGGGTGAGTGATCTCCTTTCATCATCTCCGGTTGTCTCAGCTGAACAATGACAAGAGGCAGACAAAAGCTCTGACAAAATATACAAGTAATAACGATCTAAGAATAGACAAAAAAACAGGAGGTGACAGGAATTTCTCATTAGTATGTTTGGAGATTGATACAACAATGCACGGCATGTATTGTAGTGTCCATAGTCATGTTTTAACCTCACAATCCAATGGACATAGTTCAGCATTAAAATATAATGCCTCAGTCTGCCACTGAGATTGTCCAGTGTGACCATAAAAAAGTGTTTTTGTTTTTCAAGGCACATCACGTATTCATAAGTTCCCGAGCATTTGTAGCCATGCATTTTAATGAAAGCCTCCTTAAAACTTGTTTTAAATAGAGCTCATATTTAGTTGACAAAGCCTGCTTGAGATTTCCCCGTACAGTCCCGAGCCTGACCTTGAGATGGATTTTGAATATGAGTTAGTCGGTGAAGGGAATCTCATAATAGTGCCACTTAAGGGATTCATTGTAACCCTCATGACATTCTGAAAGCCCTGTTGTGCTGCAATGTAGTGTTTTGCAGTGAAATCCCCTTTTTTCAGGAAAGTATAAAGGGATCTGTTGTGTATTTTCAACTCTTGCGCTGGGGAATAGCTGTATGAAATGTCTGAACTCGTGACTTGTTTTGTTTTTGCGGTTGATGGTTTATACACAGCATGAAATAATGTAATGCAGAGAGGATAACTATATTCATTAATACAGATTAAAGATGAGAGTACTCTGAGTTACAGGAAGTGCCATTAATAAAATGATCTATGTTAATTTGAGCAGTAAAACAGCATTAAATCTGATCCGTGCTTCAAGTGTTTTTTAACTCCTGATCCAAGGCTCACTTTTGAAGTGTAGAATGGAGAATGCAGGGGAATAGTGCCTTTCTCCAGGTACATTATACCCAGTCATGTGTAACACAGAGCTTCCTTGTTTCCTTTAAAACCTTGGCTTCTTCATATGGGCATTTTCTCCTCAGCGTTTGTTCTTTGTCATATTTTTGTGCACTTAAAGCAGACGGAATTGGAACTGTATGTGAGAGTCTTTCTTCTGCTTTCAGACTAATGCACTCAATTGAAATCCTCAGTGTAGTTTTCCGAGGGGTTTGACAGTGAAGTGTGGGATACAGCAGACGGCGGGGGTGACGAGCGCAGTGGTGGAGGAGGGCAGGAAGGGGAATACGGCAAAATATGCCTGAAGTTGACTTCTTTCGCGATTGTTCTTTTCTTTTGTCACTGCTGATCAATTAAACATTAGCTGATGTTCTCTTGTTTGCTTGAAAGGCATTCTCAATGACTTGTTTTGGTCTTATAAAGTATTTATGTTGTGGGAGACACTCATAGAGAGAATCAAAAGCTCTTTGGCTGGGAGAGAAAAACAACAAACAGACAAATAAGGAAGCCTCTTTTATTTCCTGTCTCATGTACACAAATCACAGAAGTTTACCTCTCATACTGATGTCGCATGTTTTGTTTTCTAATAATGGCTTGACAATAAGTTTTGCGAGAAAGTTGTGAAGTTTGTTTTGGTTAAAGTTCAGTTGAGAAGCCAAACCAATTGGCATTCATTTATTTGTGTTGTAGCCAGTAGGTTGTTGATTATGGAATTATCATTCGTACAGGTATATAAACAGCTAGTGCATTACTGTGGCTAAGATTAGACATATTTATTAAAGTATTGGTTATAACTGTGTGCACGTTATGGTGTTGTTGAAATGTAGATATTTCGATACATACCAAGTCTGAATATTTAGTTTCATTACTCAGTGCTTATTTTCCACATTATCAATACAACAATTCCAGTTTTCTCGCTTTCGCTTCTTTCTGACAGCGGGTTTGACACACACACACACACACACAGTAGTGTGTGGCATTGTGATCATTTACACACGTACAGCTGCGAACTCTGCATGTGCTGTAAGTTCAGCATGCATTTGGGAATGCAGTGTGTGCAAGTTACGCATTTTCAAATTCACATAATTTCCAACATTTTTGTAGACAGCAGTTCACAGCGTTGCACTAGATTTGTAATGAGAAGCTTTTGTAAACCTGTTATCACAGAAGTTTAGAAGGATTCCCACCACCAAAATAAAAGCTTCTCACCCTCATGTCATTCCAAACCTGTAAGACCTTTGTTCATCTTCGGAAAACAAGTTAAACTATTTTGATGAATTCTAGTGTTTTCTGACCTAAGAGAGCAATGCAACTGAAATGGTCCCTGACCTAAAGACGTAGTAAGGACATCTGTAAAATAGTCCATGTGACATCAGTGGTTCAGCTATAATTTTACGAAGCTACAAAGGTCTTATGGGTTTGGAACAGCATGAGAGTGAGTAACCACTGGATGAAGTAACCCTTTATTGAGTTACACTACCCCAAAATGAGAATTTTGTCATTAATCACTTAACCCATGTCATTCCAAACTTGTGGATGATTTGTTTGTCCTTGAAACCCAATTTAAGATATTTTAGATGAAAACCAGGAGGCTTGTGACAGTGTAAATTACACTGTCAAGGTCCAGAAAAGTATGAAAGACATTGTCAGAATAGCCCATCTGCCATCAGTGGTTCGATCTGAATGTTATAAAGTAACTCACTATGTACGCTGTTCTGTCAGCCACGATACATTTTCTATGTGTGCTTATGCTTTGATTTGAACAAAAACAGTGTATCCTTGTGGCATGTGGACACAGACGAGCGCACGTAATGTGTTCACTGGATATTCTCCGACATGGCGCTACTGTGATGCAGAGAGACACAGAGGAAACAAAAACTTCTTGTGCATACAAAAAGTAATGTTGTAGCTTCATTCAGATTGAATCACTGATGCCAGACGGAGCATTCTGACAATGTCTTTCATACTTTTCTGGGCCTCCCAGTTTTCATCTAAAATATCTTAAATCGTGTTTTGAGGATAAGCGAAGCTTTTATAGGTTTGGAAAGACATGGGGGTAAGTGATTAATGACAAAAATTTAATTTTGGGGAGGAGTAATGCTTTAATTCTTGCAAGTAAAGAAATAAAGATGTAAGTATTGTAATTTAACTTCTGTAGTGTAAAGTAAAATAATTATAATTATGAAATATTCTTAAGAGCAGTTGTATTACAGTAGTAATGTATATAAGTGCTATACTTTGACTAATATGTAATAGTGACTTAATTTTATAATTATGATATAATAATAATAATAATAATAAAAAATCCATCTGAAGAGAAACATGAAGTAGTGGTAATGTGTTACAATAGTTGCCCAAACTATGTACCCTGAAGTTGTTTTACTTTGGAAATGGCTGAATTCTGTATACGTATGGGAGTAAAGTAAAAACCAAGAAAAGCATTCCACTACAAATATATATATATATTTTTCAGTGAGAACAAATAACGCTCAGATGCTACTGGACAGTTGTGTAATGCCCGTTGGCAATCTCTAAAATCCTTAGATCACCAAAGCCATGAGAGACCAAAGAATAAATGATTCGAAAGACCGTGTGAGGCGAGACAAATCCTTCACCTTCTCAACTTAAAACATATGATGAAAGCTCAAGGATGCAAATTTCCCCCCGAGAATTTGTATATGTATATTCATGAGATTATCTCATTTTTCAATTTCACTTTGAATAATTTAAGAGTGTTACTTGTTTACGTCGGTCTGTCCACAATGGGCAGTGATAATACATTTGCATGGATTGGACAAATCTCATTGGATTACCGGTCTGTTTTTTTCACTAATGGGGTCTTTCACTCTAAGACCAATATAAGCAAGCGAATTCCCCCATCAGGTCTTCAAAACATATGCTGGCATTACAAAGCACCCTGCCTTCTGCCTGTTACATTGTTGAAATTAGCAAGTCTACTTGAAGTGACTATTGGGGTAATTAACATTGAGTCGTCCATGCCGCCTCCCTTTCACGGAAGAAGGTGTGAATGACAATAATTGCTACAAGGAAAAATAAAACGTGGAAAGTTGTTTTTGTCATCTGAAAGTCGAGCGTGTGTGAGGCCTCGGCGACGGGGGCTTCATTATAGAGTCGATAATAAAGTCGGGAAAAGACAGATGGCACATGGCTCCTCCGCCCTGCTTGCTGTGTGCCCGCTCTCTCCTGGCAAAATGAACCCGTGTATGGAGACACAGTGCACAGGAATGTGTCAGGATCTGCTAAATTGGAGTGCTGATATAAAATTGAAGTGACGTTAATAGATTACCCAGAGTTCATTTGCATTTTCAGAGTTATTACGAGCTCCGGTAACAGGGCTAACAGGCGAGGGGTCTGTTCTTCTAATAACATTTCTGATTATGCACGTCATATTCCTGGCAGGTAAAAAATAAATAAGGTCTTGTCAGGGGGATTTTTGACAATGATTTGGAAGCTATTTTCTGAGACATATTTATGGAAATAGATAACACGTATCCAGCATACCGCTCGCACATTTTAAGCTATCAGCCCATGTAGATTTACAGTCTGCACACTGCCTTAAATATGCTAAAACTTATTGGAATAATTTGGATAGGATTTATTTTACATTCATTTAAAAGTCAAAAATCCTAGGTGTTTTTGTTCTTCTTTTTCTTTCTGGAAATAACTTGGTAATAAACACATCCTTTAATTAATAAGAAACAAATTACACTGCTGGTTAGTAGTGCTTTTAGGGAAATATTCCAGATTTATAGAAATATTCCTGATTACAGTGTGGACCTTACAATGTAAATCAATTTTTTATTAGAATTAAAAGTAGAAATGTGAAAATTATAATGAAAAAATACAACGGAAAAAATCATGTTTAGGTAAATATTTACTTAATATGTCTCATTCGCTTCCATCATAAGTGCCTCACATTAACCAAGCAGTCTTCTTCTTCTCCATGTTTGTGGTAAGTGCTGTGTGTTAAGTTTAACTTGGAATATTTCTTTCATTCTTAACTCTTGTTCATTATTTGAAAGTACCGATTTTAATGGCTTAAGCTCATAATTTAAACATATACATTTTGAATTGCATTCACCACTGCATTTGACAAATTGGTGCCTTTCAGAGCCGACGTCCTCAGCTGCCAACCCGGCAGCTAACAGACATTATGTCTGGCTCAAAAGTTTCTTTTCAAGAAATATAGCTGTAGCAGTAGTTGAGCCTTGAAGTAAAGCGATTGTAAAGTGTTTGCTCACATACTGTTGAACAAACAACTACAAAAAGGTTTACTATCGAAAATGTACAGGGCAAACTGTCAAGGGCTTATTTTATTAAAACAGCATCTAAGTTTGCCTTGCTTTGATAGTTTATAAATTCTACAGATAAAGTCATCCACTTTTTGTAGCTTCTCTTTAACACTGTAGGGCAGCTTGAGTTGTAATCTAATTACACAAGGGTACATGCTTTACATTCAGTATCACATCTTAACGCTAGAGAATGGTTTTACATGAAATTGTCAGAGCCATAGGCAGAACATAGATCTCCGTACAGTAATTACCAGCTTCTTGATTATTCTATTTTGCTGTAAGTATCTCTAATGACTTTGTTCCTGACAAGAGCATGAAAAAACGTGATTGCTTGACCAAATAAAGCAATATTAGATAAGTTCTGCTTTGTTGAATACGCAATGACAGATGTAGCCTGTATTTGTTGCTAGGCTCATTTTGGCATTAAGGGTACAGGCCAATAGCCATTTAGAAATACTTTTTTTTCCTCATTAGTGCATATTTCTCTGGTAGTTTCAGAGGGTTTACGGTTATATACTGTACTTGAGTGTGTTATCTGGTGTGTGGCGGTGGCAGATGGAGGAAGAAGCAGGGGGTGCTGGGCCTTTAACATGGTGTGCAGCTGGGCCGCTGCTGAAGCACATCTGCCAGTCAGACTCCACGCTGAGGTTTGCCCATGGCCTCAGCTGGGTTTGAGGGTCAGGGAGTTAACCCACTGCCGCCAAACCATGTCCAGCTAACGTTAGAAAAAAATCTGCAGGTAGTGGTCAGCAAAAATGTGTGCTGCCTTTGAACCTGTATGTGTGCTTCTCTAAACTCAAACTGTGAATATACATTTAGTATGACTAAATTATGTTCACTACATTAGGTTTCACCAGTGGAGACCAGTGATTTCTCTAACCAGATATGCTTTATTTAATCAAGTAATGGATCTGAGATGGCAAAAATAAGAAACAGCATGACAGGTGTCGATTTAAAAATATGAATGTTGTCAGGAATATTCATTAGGTGTCAGCGCCTTCCCACATGCCTACACAGACACACACACACACACACATTTTATGTATATATATATATATATATATATATATATATATATATATATTTAAAAAAACAATGTGTGATCATAGATAATATTCAGTAGATATA
>JAUMHE010000053.1:15506785-15530488 GCA_032359235.1 Enteromius mattozi | reverse complement strand
ACCGTGCAACATGCTTGAAATGTTACCATTTAATTGTGGTTGAGATTTTTGAGAACACCATTTAAATGTAGCTTTGCACAAAATAAAGGCAAATGTGTTTATGTGTTTTATATATATATATATATATATATATAAATATAAAAAAATATATTACAAAAAATAGTTGCAGTTTATGGTGCTGTCATACAATGGGGGTGATTTGACGTTTTGACAAAAATATTTTAGCAAAACATATTTTAGTCAGAACTTTTTTCTTTCTTTCTTTCTTTATTTCTCTTCAGATGTGCTGTTTTATTTACCAATTTTTTTATATATATATTTAAGACATAACATTCTATGAACTGTCACCAAAATTCAATAGTCTCGAACAGCACTGACCTTTTCCAAAGCAAGCAAGGTGCCAGACTGCAGCTTGTTCTGAATTTTACATCACAGGGAAACTTCTGCTTGTAAAGTCCTACTGAAAGGTGCAGTGTTATTTGCACAACCTAACTATTTCCCCACCTTTTATTCCATTTTACAGACTGCCAGGTGTTACATAGAAACTTAGCTCAGTGATTTCTTTATTCCTCTGTGCTGAAACATTTACTGTATTTAGATGCTTTCAATTTTTTTTAGAAGTAGTAGAAGTGAAAAAGACAGGAAACTATTGGAAGAGAGAGGACTGATGGGAAAGGGTCATCCCACAGAATTATGTGTGAATAGCATTGAAGGAACTCAGGAGTAGAGAATGAAGTAAAGGTGCACCAGTCAACCATATCAAGAGCTCTGTATTGCGCTGTACTGTACGAGAAGATGACACAAAAGTACTTTGTGACAGCACATCTGGTGTTGCCAGAAAGCCTAATAGTGAAAGAAATGCAGTAAAAAGATAAAAAATAAAAATAAAAAAAACTATTGGACTCACACAGATACACACACAAGCAAATCAGTATATATACAACCCCTATAAAATACAGTTTAAATAAATGAACAGAAAATATGTGATATTGCTATTAATAAGAAATGTTTCTTGAGCACCAAATCAGCATATTGGAAAGATTTCTGAAGCATTGTGTGACACTGAAGACTTCAGTAATTGCTTGAGTAATCAGTTTGTTGCTGATTCAAACACAGGTTGTTAAATTGTTTTTTTATTTTTTTTATATATTTTATTTTATTGTACAGTGAAATGACACACAAATCAAGACTAGCCAAGGGTCTGAATACTTTTAAGGAACATTTTTTTTTTTTTACCTCCTGTGTTTCTTCTCTGTCTCGACGGTAGAAGCAAGGGAGGGGTGAAAATAAATTGAAATAAATTCCACCCAATAGCTTTGTAGACTGCAGCAGACAGAGGTACATGGGCTGTTCTCATCCGGGTGCCCTCCTGTCAGCCGCACTGACTTCAAAGTGTGCTGATAGAGGAACTCCAGCTGCTCTTCTCTCCCAGCTGGGGCTGCTCTCGGCCCGGCTCCAGTGTCCGCTTGACCTCCCCTGTGGGACAGAGGCTTTTTTTTTTTGATAACATAAGCAAATTTTTCATTCTAATGCTTAATTCCTATAGCCTGTTTCTTTTTCATGTGTTTTTCAGCGGTCAGGTCTAGTTTAGTTTCTGTCAATAAAAGAGCTAAAGGGGGGCTTGAGTTCAAATAAGGTTGAGAAAGCCGTGATTCAGAACACAATGGAAAAACCATGACATTTTTCCTGGGTGAAAATATAAAACACCGCTCTGTGTCAGGTTTTCTTCTCTGTGGCATGTACGTACACAGGTGGGGTGAACATGGGGCCTTTCCTTATACACCGAAATCACAAATATTTATCCTGGAGTACAAATAATTCCCAAATTGTATTTTATCTGCTACTTCAATAATACCTCACCATTGGATAATTGCCTTGGAGAATACATTAACGATGTTAATGTCATGGTATCGTGGGCAAGGATTAATTTTGTTTTCAGACAACACAAACACACAAATTGTATTTTTCATGATTTCTTAACAATTTGCAATACACTCCTTATGTTTCCATTAGATTAACCTTATTTGCAGCCTCATTTAAATCCCAAACACATGCTGTCTCTGCCACAAATTAATAACACATCCCACGCTCCAGGTGAAAGTGTGGTTATTGCTACTAAATATTATTTTTGTTCACCCTGCTATTGGGCTCGCAGCAGCTTAAATCTTATCCGTGGCAAGGTGGGAGGAAGCCAGTGCAATTACAGTCAGTCTGCTAAAACCAGGAAACCGTTTTGTCTTTGTTTTTGTACTCATTTATAATAAGCATCTCTCTTTTTCTCTGTTTTCCAGCCTCTGGACTTTGAGTCTAAAAGATCCTACAACCTAACAGTGGTGGCGACCAACATACGTGCCGATTCGATAACTGGTGGGCCTTACATGGACCAGGCCACGGTCAAAATTGTCGTTGAGGATGCGGATGAACCCCCTGTCTTCACGAAGACCACTTATCTCTTCGACGTGCATGAAAACGCTGCCATCAACACAGTCATAGGAGCAGTAGCGGCGAGAGACCAGGATGCCACACACAGCCAAGTCAGGTAAAAAGGCAATCTTTTCTAGCCCACGTGACCTCTGTTGTCCTCCTTGGCGAAATTAGGCCAAAAAAAACTTCTTCATTAAACCAAGAGAAGATCAAGCTCAAGCTTCTGCATCAATCTAATATCCAAGTGCTCCTTCACCGCTGCATCCTGCCAGCCATTAAACGCTGCTGATGAAATTGCCTGTAGAGGTGCATTTGCATTCAGACTAAATGGAGCTCTCACCTCCACAGAATTGGTTGTACTGGGAAAGCGAGAGGGAGAGAGATAGGACAATGACACAATAAGATTCCTCCCCTTCCTCTCACTGATGTATTTCACTTCTATGACTTACTTGAAAAATTACAAGGGCACCTTCACTATAGGTTATACAGCCAATTTCTCTCAGTCCGACCTAGCATTCCATTAATTCTCCAGTGACTTGCGATGTTTCAGGGACAACATGCAACAGGTTGTGTAATTACACAGGGAACTGGGAGCAGGGGAGAAATCAGAGATTGGGTTTCAACGCTGCAATGGAGTTTACACCAAGTGAGCGTTCTCATGTGTGTGATATATTTATTCCAGTGCTGTGCAATATATCGAAATAAAATCGAAATGGCTAAGTGGGATTATTATATTGCGAAGGCTGTGTTTTAATTAAATATATGCACTATGCGTTTTAAAGTGAAGTGCACCACTGTGTTATTTTATACATAAGCAGCTCATGATCCTGTGTGTTTTTAGCATCTCAGAGCAGTAAATGCTGCTCCGCAACGTCTGATTTATAGTCATATTGAATGAACCAAAATAGTGAGCATGCGGCTTATGATAAGTATAAAGTATAAAATTGTGAACACCCTATTTCTTATCAAATTGTACAGTCCTAAAAGGATAGTTAGTGTTAAAAGTATGTTTGATTTTAATCTTTTTTTTTTATGCACTGCCAATATTTTATATTCAAGTCCAAGTTTAATTTTAAAACAGAAATCCAATCTCCATGTCCTCAAAAGTTAATGTATCTCTTTTGAACAAGAGCTGTTTGTTCTACATTGAAGTGTACTTGTTTATGTCACTTTGTATTACATAGCTATTTTCTTTGGCTGTTGCTTCAAAATATGAGGTATAATCATTTCAGAGTGATTTAAATGTTCCACCTGTGACATCTGTGCACAGTTTGCATTATTAGGAAGAAAATCTATGGCATTTGCTGTTCCTAAAGTGGGATTTTGTTTTTATATCCTTCCTGGATTTGTCTGGTCTGACATGCAGGCTTTTTGTATTGACGTGCTTGTGTTATTTGAAAGATGAATTACTTCTATCCTGAGGCCATCGAGAAGATTTTGTTAAGCTAAACATCACAAAGTTGTTTTAAGCATTAGGAGATGAATTATCTTTTCTAATGTGATCAAATGGTTTTTGGCTGTTTGAATTTTTTGCTGAATTTTGAACCATAAAGTGGTAGGGTAGCATGTATTTCCAAATGGAGCAGAAGGGTTGAAGTCATTTTAAAAGGTAAAATCCGCTTAGTAAATAAGAAACCAGATTTTAAAAAGAATATAAAAAGATGACTGACTTTATCCGGCAAATAACCCATGCTGAATTTCATACAGAAATAAGATAACCAGACCTCACCTCAAATGACAAAATTTCTGCTTGAATACAGCTAATTGTGCATATCGGTGTGGTTGTCACATCAATAGGAGAAGCAATCAAGGTGAAACGGGCAAGAGTAATATAAAAAAAAAAAGTGTAATTGCGGCTTTTAAAGGACTCTGGTTAAATGAAAATGTCAGTTTTAATCGCAGCTCGACATGGAAACAGTAATTCACAGAAACATTGTTTCACATCAGTCTGACCTCTCAGACCATTCCTACCTTCAGCCTTCCCATCTCTCTCTCTCTCTCTCTCTCTCTCTGTCTCTCTCTCCTTATAAGATTGCAGGCTCTCTCTTGTTATTGTAAAAATGACGTGCATCAAATGGTGCCAAGCTGTGTCCAAGTTCAAATTAGCCCTGTTAGGAGTATTGTCTATCTGTCAAAAGAAGTGTGGGTGTAATCAGTGGGGATCTTTTAACCTTCTCTGACAGAAGTCCCTCTGGCTCCAGATCTTGTTGTGGCACCTGATATCTAACATATGCTAATACGTGGTGACTGCTCTTGTTGGCGATTGAGTTATACTGATGTATGCTTTACTTATAGAGGAGGCAGAGTCATTTGATTCGTTTACTGCACATTTACAGGGTGCAGCCTACTGGAAAATATTTGGTACAGGAGAATAAATTGTGCTTCTCTGAAACTCCTCTTAATTAGTCTTTTAGCTGACATAATAACTACATGGCAAAAGGCCTAGAGAACATGTTCTATCCCGTGCTTGTTTTAGTGAAATAAAAGAAAGAAGAAAAAAAGACTTGTAAATTAAAAATAGTATTATTAAAAACTAATGCCATCACAAAAACTATTTCTTCTCATTCTTTTTTTTCTTTGTCTGTCATTTTTATTCATTACTTAATTTAATAAAATGTTTGCACATTAGAGATTTACATTAGAGTCCTCAGGTTGCAGTATAATTGCATAAGCAAACAGGGCTGCTGAGTAATACTAATCAACAACGTGTACTTCATATGTAATTATTTTGTTGAGTGACTTGTAATTAAATGCTGTTTTTTGCTACCATTACTTAATAATATTAACATGTAAGATGTGGATTGGCTCTTAGAGTTATAAAAAGGTGGTAATGTATAGCGTACACTGTAATGATGCTTGAATATATACAAGTCATAAATGTAAAAAAAAAACAACAAATAATAAATATTTGTTATTCAGAAATGTCTGTCTATGAAAAAAAGGTATTTTACTCAGCCTGTATTTTTTTTATTTGTATTTTTTTCATGCGAGTAGTTTTTTTTTAACACTGTAAATGCAAAATATCAAAATCCAAACGATGTACTTCGTCAAAATAACCTTTGAACCCTTTAAATGTTTTTTTTTTTCTTTTTTTTTTTCCACCCTTAAAAAAATCCCATGGAATAATTAATTAAAGATTTGATTGTTTGTTTCTGTTTTTTCTCCCACTACATTCCCCACTGTAACTTTGTCAGTTTGATTGACACATAGCAGAACATTTCAGGGTCTGTCTCTCGGTGGTACGTGGAGCTGTCAGAGCTTGACTGAAATCCACTCAGCCTCCTGGAGACTGTTCCCAGGTGGGAATGCTGTCTGGCTGCCTGCACAGCAGGAGAGCACTCCTCCTGGACTTCCACCCTCAGTCTCAGGATCTCCACCACGGCTGAACATTTTCCTTACATTCACTATCCAGACCAATGAATTATTTCTTTTTAATTTTTTTTTTCTCATTCCTCATCCACTGGGGTCTTCTTAAATGTTATACTTCAGTCATATTTGAGAGAATGCCCAAGTAGACTTTACCCTGATTTTTCCAAGTAAAGTGTATTTACTTAGGTGCATAAGAACAAGGTTGAATATAAATGTTATATATTTCTGTGTGGAATTTCAGATTTTTTGAACTATGATCAAAAGTATATCTTCAGGAAAAATTTTTTTGACTTATCATAGTTATGAAATGTATAAATTTTAGGTTTTTATTGGTTATATATATATATATATATGTTACTTGTGTAATGAAGGATTTATTTTGTCTTCTACAGTTACAAGAGGTAACTTTTTGGATCATTTTGCCTCATATACTAAAAGGATTTTATTCTGTCTCTCTTTGCGTTTTCTCTACAGGTATTTTATTGATAGACACACAGATTTAGAGAGGCAGTTTAACATTAATGTCGATGACGGGAAGATCACATTAGCTAAACCTCTGGATAGAGAGACGGATATGTGGCACAACATCACTGTGACAGCCACCGAAGTTCGTAAGTAGAATTTTCCTTTCTTCCTCATCTCGATTGAACCATTAAATGTTTTATGTTTCAAAATTATTGTATAACAATATCAAAGAGATTGTTACAGTAATGTGCAAAGAGATCATTAAAATCTGTGTAGAGGCACTTCAGACCAATAAAACTTTCACATGGCAGTTAACATCTTTGTTAATTATGTAACAGGATTTACAATGGAGAAACAAATGCAGGTGTATAAAGACACTAAGATAAAAACGCCCAGAACCTGGGCTATAAATGAACCATAACAGCTAATGTAATAGAAGCTTTACCTTACACCTCAGGTACTAATTTGCCGTCGACAGATTTTAAGGTGCTAAAGTTTCCTCTCAGAAACCGAAGACAGAGATTTTACTGAATTAAACAGCTCAGCAGTCAATTCATGGACATCTAATGAGTAATTTCTACTCACGCCAGAGCTGTTTGCTGTACATAACAGATAAAAGAACATCTGTTGACTGGATAAAGAACTTATTAAACACAAGCTGTGGACCAGAAATAAACACTGCAGAAGCCATCCATAAACCTCGAGATTCATTTTGATTGGCATGTACAGCTACATTATTCAGATACTGGAGCCAAAAATCTTTCCCCGGAGGAGGAAAAAATACTGATGTTGTCATATACAATTAACATAAGATGTCTTTGAGCTCAAAGAGCTGAATAAACTGAATTATTTAAGGGCTCTTCACATAGCAACATTGTATGTGAAGTTAAGCATGCAAAATGTTCATCTTTCTCAGTGTTTTAACATGATGACCAACAAATCTGGATTTTTTTGGCTAATGACTCTGGTGAAACAGAATTTGAACAGAAATGTCTGTACAGCATGGCTATGAATATGAATCCGCGCTACTGCATTATGTTGAAACGTCTGGTCAGGGCTCATAAGCTTATTTCTTTCCTTTTTTTTTTTTTGTTTTTAAGTAAGGGCGATCAAGGAGTGAAATTAATTGACAGGTCAAATGCATTTCAAATGCTGTTTGCTGTTCTAAGTGTCACACATTACAGCAGTGTGCCCTGAATTACCGGTAAGCTGTTAAGGTACCATGTCATGTGCTAAAGCCAAACGAATAGATAATTGCTTTAAAAGTCAGCGGTTGCAACCCTAATTAAATACAATCATTTACATGGGTCCTCAAAAGGGACTGTGAATTACTGCCAATGAATAATTCCAATGAAAAGTTAATCTAATTAAATTGCCCTTTATTGTCTTCTAGACTTCAGCTGCCACCGTTTTATTAATATTCATTTTTTTAACCTTCATGTATAAAACATGCACCTGTACAGGGGATTTCAAAAGCACTTTGAATGTGTTTTTTTCCCCCCACTGTAATCCTGTTTTGCATACTTGATAATGTCTAAAGCTCAGACTGATGCTGCGTCTCATCTGTCTCTCCATCAACCCAGAGGATGGGAGAAAAAAAGAAAAGGAGAGGAAAAGAGCAAAAGACATAGTTGTAAGGCAGAAAGAGACCGAAAATAACTGGGTCATTGTATTTACCTGGGATTTGCAATAGCTGCCTTCTATATTTGGCCACTGCACTTCTGTTTTCAGTGTTTTAATAGCTTGTCTCTTTTCACATTAGGAAACCACAGCCAGATTTCCAGAGCCATAGTGGCAATCAAAGTGCTGGACATAAACGACAACGCCCCTGAGTTCGCCACCGAATACGAAGCCTTCCTTTGTGAAAACGGCAAACCTGGACAGGTAAGAGGGCATCAATCAGGCCCGTCAGCAGCATCTCCCTCTCGCAGTTTCTCCGTAACGATCAGCCGTGGTAAATTACAGCCTATTGATTTAAGAGGGAGAAGTAAGAGACACCTGGGTGGCCTTTTTTTAGCTACTCACTCTCTCTCTCCTTCTGCAGAAAATGAACACAATCAGATCCATTCAGGCCCAGTCAGAGCCTGCATCTCTTTAGCTGACATGCAGTGTCTGTGACTAACAGTATCAGTATGTACTTCCTCATCCTCCGTCCTCTAACACAGTCACCGTAAGAACATTCTCCATCCATGTGGGGAAAAGAATGACCGCAACGGCGGCTGAGTCCTGCTTTTCATCGAGCTGTAAATCATAAAGAAAAAGAACATGTCTTGAACAGGGGTGGCAGATATATAGATGGACTTGGCACAGAAAAGTGGGCTGCCAAAGCCTGCGCCCCTTAGCTTAGGGTCTCTACTTTTATGAGTGAATGGGACAGATTTTTCATCCCGTGTTGACTGCTGTCAGTGTCTGGCCTCATATTATGTCAAAAGGAGAGTAATGGATGGCTGGTCCCTCTCTTTTTGTCTGTGTCCACAGGTGATTCAAACCATCAGCGCAGTGGACAAAGACAATCCTTCCCAGGGACACACTTTCCACTATCGCCTGGAGATGCTCAACAATCCTAATTTCACCATCAAAAACAATTTAGGTATGTTTATCTACCCATTTCTTTCCCCCAGTATTTCAACCTGTCCTCCAACCAATACGTCTGTATAGGTTGTTTGTACAAATCCCTGTAATATTAGCCCTCTGAGCATATACTACAATTGTGCCCCTATCGGAGCAATGTGTTATGAGATGAGACATCATTTCATTTCATGACGACAGACGCAACACAACACTGTCACTATTTTTACGCCCCCTAGAGGGCGCTTACCTTTAAAACGTAAATATAGGTCGTAATAAGGTACTTGCACAAATAACCTATAGGGTTGTTTTTTGTTGGAGGACAGGCTCCAATATCTCCCAGTTTTATGTTTAGTCGCTGTGACGCACACAAAATGGGGTTTGGGAAATCATTAAGATTTTTTGAAAGAAATTCACAAAATGCAAAACTGTGTTAACCATCATTTAAACTCTGATGTTGTAAATCATTTTGGTGCACTTTAACTTATTTTAAAGAAGGCAAAAGGCATTTTATTTTATTTATTTTTGTTTTTATTTTATTTTATTTTCTCTCTGTTATGCTTTGTTCCTATTTAGACCTTAGTATATACATTAGCTGTGTGCTGCGTTGAGATCCTGGTACCATTGTTTTGTTGAAATGAAAGAAAACAACAATTTAGGTAAGACTGACATATTACTATGAAACACAGCAGGGAAATAAGAATGAGATAAACAGCGAGAGAGGGAGAGAAAGGCATCTGTAAGCTCAAACGTTGTGTGTCAAGCGCAGTCCGGAGGCATGCATTTGAAAGGGAAATCTGGTGGAATTAGTGTACCCAAAAGTTAGCAGATGCACAATTGTCTGGACATCAGCTATTTTGTAGTCCCCAGTGCATTTTGAGAGAAAGCAAATGAACAGAATCCAAGCCGAGGTTTAGCGATGTAACTCGATGTAGGGTGACTTACTCAAAGCTGAGGCTGTGCAGCAGATGGTTCTAAATTTGTTTGCTAAATACACTGATTTTTTTTCTTTCTTTTTTTGTATAACCTATCCGACCTTCTTTTTCACACTGCGCTCCTGCTGTTCTCGCTGCACAACCTAGTATTGCACTATGCTTTCGAAGACTTGAGGGAGGACTGTATTGATCTAGTTCCATTTGGCATGTGGTCTTATGGCTGACCGTTGAAGGAGCTGTTGTTTTGGCTGCTCACCAAAAAGAGGAAACGTGATATTTTTGAACCAGACAGATCAGACGTTACATCAAAAGAGCTCTGCCTTCCAAGGGACAGTCATGATTTGAGTTAATATGAAAGTAAGGAATAGTGAGAAAGGGAAAGAAATTGTGTATCACCCTAGTCTCTGTAAAGAGTGAAGTGACAGAAAAGCCATATAGAAAAAATAGCTAAATAAAAAATAAAAATAGCTTAAATAAACATAATTATTGTCTTTATTGTTAGGGATATACACTGTGTAAATATTAAGTTAAATGAAAATAACATTGAGTATGTTTCACAAAAAAAACAAAACAATGTTTTCTACTAAACATTTAATTTTACATAAAAACAGTATGTTTAATTCACTAGCAATTTCTGAGGTAAAAATTTTTTTACCACCTTTTTCTCTCAGTGTGGGTTTCACTTGAACAAAACCAGCCTCAAAATATTAGTAATTATTATAAAGAACTTGTGATTAAAAAGAATTTATGTTAATATACAAATCAAATTATTGTTAATATGTGAAAATTCTTCTGTTTATTTTAATTGCTGTGATACAAGAAAATAAATACAATTTATTTTTTTGTTGTTGTAAATTGCATGTCCTGGCTTGTATAAAGTGCACAGCTTTCAAATATGTCTAGCATGAGTGTACTGGATTTTATAATATAATAAAATTCCTTCTCTTTACATTATGTAAATATAAAATAAATTGAAAGCAGTAAAAGAAAATATATTACAAATAATTTAAAATAAATATTTCTTAAATGTGTCCACATTGTCTTTAGTCATTTCAGTAATGTTGCAGCTAATTAGAATATCTATACTGTTTTATATCTGTTAATACAATGAACAAGAAACCCACAAAGAGGATCAGTAAAAAAAAAAAAGAAAAGAAAAAAAAAAAAGCTTTTTCAAAGAGAAAAAGAAAAAAAGAAAGATGAAATAATACTGATAGGAAAAGCGCTGAACAATGGACTGCTAAGACAAAGACAGACCTTGAGAACTGTAAGATGAAGCAGACAGGCAGAATGTCATTAGTGACAATCTCAGTGATATCTTGAGAGGCAGCATGTATTATGAGTCAGCCTGAGTGAGTTCAGGTTAAAGATGGCCACTCCATCACAGAGACAGGAGAAAGCTCTGTAAGGACACCAGGCTTTGATGCACAGCCTGAGGCGTCTGGTGCACTAAGGCCGCTTTCTCATCTCTTCTGCTGTGTGTGTATGAATGTGTGTGTGAATGTGCGTGTGTGTTTGATCGCGCTTGGCATCAAAACTTGTTCCGCAATTTGACAGCATGTCCAAAGTTGTGCTATATTCTAGTGCTTTTCATCATAGTATGTGTTGTTACTTTTGATTCATGATTAAAAAGCGCAGTGTAGTGTATTGTTAGAATCCCTTAAAAAGAGAGTTCACTCAAATTTGAAAATGCTGTCATCATTTACTCACCCTCATGTCATTCCAAACCTGTTTGCCTTTCTTAACTATGTGAAATGCAAGATGTTTTTGAAAAAAGTATTAAAATATATTTTAGTGTTTATTTTAGTGCCACTGAGCTGCTATTAGAGTTTTTGTTAGTATTTTGAATTATATTTTATCACATTTTCTGATTGCATGTTCATTTTAGTTTATTTGTTTTATTTTATTTTAATTCCTTCAGTACATCAAGTTGAAAAATGTTGCCTTGGAAACTAGGTGAAATAAAATACATTTATTTACAGTATGTGTATACATAGTGTACAATTAACTAATGTTAGTCGATGTGGGTTAATTGTATGTATATATCTTTAGTTTTAATTCCTTTAACATACAATTTCCTTTAAACCACATTAGATTAGATACTTTTACTTGTTTCTGTCTGTATATTGCATACCCTTTAACGTAAAGCATCGATTTCACACACTTGGATTATGTCTCATTCTCTTTAAGTCATAAAACTATTAATCATGTTTAGCCCATGCAGGTGAAACTTTCCATACAATACATGCTATTTTTTCAGTCAAACTTAATTGCATGATTATCTGTCCTGATGACTCGTTGTAAAGATCATGTGTGAGTAATGCTATATATGCACAAACATAGTCTATGATGGTTCCCACCTGCACACACCAGACCTCTGGAGCTGAGCTGAGAAGGTTTGTTTGTGATGATAGCTGTAATTGGGGTGGCTGGTGATAGAGAGAGGCTTATGCGAGCTAGAGACTGCCAGGACCACCTCAGCTATCTTGACCTAAAAGTTATGCTTCAGGGTATCGTGACCTGAAAAAAGAGAGATTGAGTACTCGAGCGCAGTGTAATAACTCACGTATTCCACCAGAAGTTTATATTAGCCTTTATTTTGCTATAATGCGACTAGAATGCACTTCCTACTAGGAACTGCAAACATAGGAGCATTTAATTTGATCACAGCTGTGCTTAAACTCATTGAAATACAGTCAGATAAATATAGCAACTGCATATCAGCAAGTATTGTTTGTTAAAATAAGATACATTAGTTCAGGACAGTGTTCTTCACACATAATGACACATAAAAAATATGGAACTTTAATTACATTGATAAATCAGCTCACAGCTTTTGCAGATAATTGCTTTGTGATCTCAGGGAAACAAAAAGAAAGCCATATTTACATTTTTCATTAGCATGTTTATGAGCGGAAATTAAATTCCGACCCTGTTTAGTTTACCATTATTTGTTTCAGTGAGCTTTGTGATGTCTTTTCATTCCGCAGTTTTAAATGATGAACTTACTGTTCACCCTCGTGAGAAGCAATACATAAATACATACATGCATTAACGATGCTTCGGTTTCTCCCAAGACTCTATTAAGTGATAAAGCTTATTCCATAACTTGGTTATTCTGTTGTATCCGTCTGAGGTATTATCTAAACCTTTCACTCAGTAGATGATTTTATTTTATATATTTTTTTTTTCTTGAAATAAAAATTGAAGGCTTTAAGGGACACATTGTGCAGCGTATCAACTGAAGGAGCTCCTTGAGACACTGGAGAGCTTCAACATATGCTTGGGGTATGAGGGGGCAGATAATGAAGTTACAACTTCTGAAAAGAATCTCCAGTGGAAGCACCAATACTTTCCTCAGTTTCTTTGCCTCCCTGAGACACTTCCGCTACTCCCGTAGCCTTTGCTAAAGATTGACAGCAGAGATGAAGCTATTTATATCCATCTGTTTATTTATCGGCGGAATAGACATTGTCTTGTCGTAAATGTAATAGCGTGTCTTTTCCCTATCATTTACTTGCATGAATTGTCTTTGATTTCATACATCACAGCCAAACTTTATCTCTCCCCAGATAACTCAATCAGCGTTCTTGCCAAGCACGATTCCTTTCGGCGACAGAAACAGGAGACGTACCTCCTTCCCATCGTCGTGACTGACGGCGGCGAGCCTCCGATGAGCAGCACCAACACTTTAACTATCCGGGTGTGCGGCTGCAGCAGGGACGGCATTGTGCAGTCGTGTAACGTTGAGGCTTTTGTTCTACCCATTGGTCTCAGCATGGGAGCTCTGATCGCAATTCTAGCTTGTATAATTCTACTTCTCGGTAGGTCATTTCAGCTGCCTCTTTTAGTCCTTACTAATTTTTGAATTTAAAATCCACTCTGTGATTCGCATGCAAAATTTGAATGGAAAAGGCACTTGGTAAATGAATAAAAAACTAAAATCGGTCCTGCTTAATATTAAGTGTCCCTAATACCTGTATACTTACATAGTAACTAGATGTGTATGTAAGTGTAGTATGTAAGAACACATTGGTATATAGTATCTACATCTGTAACTACACACGTAACAACCCTCAGAGTGGTATGTGTACAAGTGTGTAACAAGTCCTGTTAAACATTTGTACTTACACATACCATTCAGTGGGTTGTTACATATGTGTAGTTACACAAGCATGAGAGCTGCAGATACTTACACTGTGGTTACATTCTATGTAAACATGTAGTTACTATGTAAGTACAAAGATATTAGGGATACAATATAAAGTGGGTCCCAAAAATCTAGTAGAGCTCAGTAAGTGGATGTTCTTGTGCCTTTCAGTTATCGTGGTCTTGTTTGTGACACTGAGGAGACACAAGAACGAGCCTCTAATCATCAAAGATGACGAGGACGTGAGGGAGAACATCATCCGTTATGACGACGAGGGAGGCGGGGAGGAAGACACAGAGGCCTTTGACATCGCCACCCTGCAGAACCCAGATGGTATCAACGGCTATCTGCCCAGGAAGGACATCAAGCCCGACCTGCAGTTCATGCCCAGACAGGGTCAGCACTCGGGTCCGAACGGAGTAGACGTGGATGAATTCATCAACGTAAGGCTTCACGAGGCAGACAACGACCCCACGGCTCCACCATACGACTCCATCCAAATCTATGGCTACGAGGGCAGGGGCTCCATCGCGGGCTCGCTGAGTTCCCTCGAAACGGCCTCTTCGGACTCGGACCAGAACTATGACTACCTTAGGGAGTGGGGCCCGCGCTTCAGAAGACTGGGCGAGCTCTATTCTGTGGGCGAGAGCGACAAAGAGACTTGACCTCCAAGCGCAACGGACCTTTTGCTTCCGTCCACATAACTTGTGTATTATGCTATGGGGATTGTTAGACACTGCTGTTTAAAAGGGGGTGGGGGCGCCTTTTTTAAATCTTCTTAGAGAGACCTACTAGCATTAGTCATCTACCACATCAGAGTGCATCGTAATGTCAGAACTTACCAGTGTCTATAGTAGGAGGTCAATGATTCTTGTGGAGTTTGAGTTTAGATTACTGTCACTGAGTGTCTAGCAGTATTTTGGGTATTTGTCGTTCACTGTGACCACCAGAGGCATCAGAACCTTGATTCTTGGTAGTCGCTTGAAAGGACTGGATGGAAAGAGGACTTTCGGACACCTTGTAGCCCGCTGTGGCTTGGCAGGAGGAAAAGGACTGCAGAGGCATCAAAATGACACCGCTCCCCAGCGACAACAGATCTCTTGCCGCCATTCAGCCAATCAGACAAAGGAACACTTAAAAAAGAAGGTAAACTAAATAGCAATATATTGTCTACATTACTTATGAATGTATGTGTGGTTTAACAAATGCGAGCTCAATGAAAATACATCACACTGGCTTTAGGATCTGCCTGCTGAGATAACATTTGACCCTTTGATACTACGTGGCCAGATTTCTTGAGTAAACTGGAAAAGCCTCGAGGCTTGCTTTATACAACCCTTTGTATCCATATGCTTTAAGTGTGGTTCACACTCTAAGATGTTTAGACTAAGACTGCGTTGAGGACAACAAGAGAATTGTGGAAACAATGAGGCCTTCGTTTTTCAAAAGCAAGCATTAAATGCAGTCATATTCCAATGTTTTTTGGAACATTGATGGTGTTTCTTCATTATTGTGTATGTTTTATATAAATATATAAATATTCATCGCCAGTTGTCTGTTTTGTGCTGCAGGTTTGAGTATATTTGTACTTTATTTATTTATTTATTTTAGTAAAACTATTCTTTTTATTATCATTTTCATCTTTTCCTCTTTGGCTTTGTTTTTATTCTGCTGCATCACTGCTTTTTTTAAAAAGCTGAACTAAATATTTAACTTTTCATAACTACACTGAGCTCTGAAATCCACAGAGGATTTGTTCTTGACCAGGAAAGAGAAGTCAATATTTTATTGACACTGTGTGTGTGTGTATATATATTCACATACTATACCCAGTGATATCAGTGATCATTCTAAGCACAATAGCTGAGAACATTTAGTTCATGTTTATATTTGACCCCTGCCATTTTTAAAATCAGAAACCAGTATCCATTGAGTAAAGAAATACAGAAACAGACACGCGTAATGTGCTGCACTGTATGATATTAGAGCAAAAAAAAAAAAAAGAAAAGAAAAAAATATGTACATAGAGTCATTGCTGATTCTCTTAGCTTTTCTTTGAAGTGATTGGTTTTGTCTATGCACGTTAGCTATTGCACATGGGGATCTGGCACTGGAGCTACGTGCATATTCCGTTTGTATTGATGCGATATATGGCGATTCTCTTGGACGGACAGTATATATAAAATAGTCTTACATGCAAATCATATTTTCTACCGTGCTTTAATGCTCATACACTTGTATGTTTAATTAGCTACTCTCTGTATTGTAATCTAAGATATCCATGTATTGTTTCCTACTTTGTGAAATATATTTTTATAAATACTTGTGGGTGTAACATTTCTTAAGTCAAGTATGTCACAAGCCCTGATCCCTGTACTTGAGATCTCTTTCTTGCTTTTTTGATTTTATAAAATGATTCTCCCATTTGGGGTTTGTCAGTTAAAAAAAATGATTCAAATTGCTGAATAATGAATGAAATGAAGCACATCTATCAATTTTTGCTAAGAAACCCACTCAAATTCACAGATTTTTTTTTTTTTTTCTAGTGAACTACTAAAGCATTGAATTTGAGTTTGTTGGATTTATATTTTATTGAACATAATCCCATCACTGGCCTACAGCCAGCAGTATTCCATTATACTATCACGTTTTTTCATCTTTCTGAGGTAAACCTAGACATTCACTCAAAATATGTTTTTATGTAATTGTTGTAATTTTGTAATTGCTGGTCTATGAAAACATGCACTAAAACCTTTTGTCCATTCTTGCTGGGTTATTTTTAGCATATCACGCCATGAGCACTGTGTTTTTAAAACACGGTGTCAAGTTAAAAACTCTAGGTCTCTTTCAGTTTTTGAAGACAACGGCACGTTGTGTTTGACCGGCTCCTTACTCATTCTGACCTCTCCTCTCTTGGTAAGTGTGGTTTGGCAAGGCAAGCTGCATCTAGAAGATCTATTTTATAAATAATAAACTGTATAAAATTAATATTACAATGACAGCTCTACATAAAAATAAGTTTAAATTTATACATTAAAAAAAAAACATATGCTTTTTCATGCATTAGACCAAGCCTCCCTTGCCTTCCTATATTTTATCCCTTGACCTATTACAGTCACCTAATCTTTTTTGTGATTGGCATCAGGTACTTCCTTTATATATATATATATATATATATATATATATATATTAAAAAGCAGCTTTACTGTCAGACTGAAATCCTTTCCAAGATATGCTGATAGATTTTAATTATCTGTCCCCTCCAGTGTTTTCCAACAAAGTGGAGGCTTATGAGTCATAATCCGCTCCCCCTTTTCTCCATTCCCTTTAAAAGATTTGAATTTATCCTCTAACCTATCTGATATTAGATTGTTTTCATGAATAACAAAAGCTCATGATCTTGTCAATTACTGTGCTGGAGTGGATTTATCATTTGTTACACTGAAACCATAAACAACTAAAAAATGCATCCATGCAAGATTACTGTGCACAACTCAACTCAGCTCATCTGTACCCTATTTGTATGCATTATTTTCTTCCTTTTACTTTTACTTTTATGCCCTGGGTTAGAATTATAATATCATACTCAATATTGGAATGTTGTTGTGATCCTCAAGTAGATTCAGACACTGATTTACTAGAAAGAAAAGACATCTAAAAGCAGTGTTTGGTTAATGATTTTCATAATAAAACTGAATCAAAAGATTTAAATAATAGTGCAGTAGTCATTAAAAACTATGGTTAGTGGCTTTAACTGTTGTACCCTTGAGCGTGGCACTGAACCTCAGGGTGTTCAAGGTACACTCTCTCTCTCTTTTACTGAAAATATACTGTAAGTTTCTGCCAAAATCCACTGTTAAATGAGAATTAGCCGAGGAGAGAAAGTGAGAGGGATAGGTATGCTGTAAAAAAAAAAAAAAACCTTGAGTTGTTGGGAAGCCGCATTTGAGTTTTAAATATACATGATACATGTAGGTTAGAAAGTAGAGTAAGTTAGAGACAAGTACAAACTGTCCACACACTCCAGATTTAATTCTGCTCTATTTTCTGTTCTGTGCACGAGGACCAGGCTGGTCAATTAAAAATCATTTAATTTAAGTGGGTAATACTCTATGACTTCGGATGTACTCTCTGCATATTCATCCTTGGCATTTTCTATGCAGACTAGGTAATAAATTGGAAAATGGCATATGTCCCCATTAAAAGGACATCTTTATAGAAGTCAAGCGAGTTGGAAAGGGCCATTACTCTGCCTCTCCCACAGATCACTGAAGCAGTGGAAATACACAGGCACCATATGACCACCCTGACACGCGTATTAATATTGTTGACAACTTTCAAACTTCTGATATGCCATAAAGGATTTATCCTCTGATCCTACAGCAAATGTCTTTGCGCCATGTGCTCATCCAAGTTACTGATTCATGGCAAAAGTTTGAAAAGTGCCAGTAATATCAGAAAATGTGAGGATGAAAAAAAGTTAGGGTTTCACAATTGTTTCAGTGACCAAACATTTTTGCAAATATATAACACACTTTTCTTTATTATTCATTTCTTAAGACAGCATAATGATTTTAATTTAATGATATTCAATATTATACAATACTATACATAACTAGTATTAATATATTATACCTCCTTACTGAAAATTGAGTAATGAAAACTTTTTTAAGGTGTAGTTATTTATCTGCTAATCCAAACTAAACTTAAAGTCTGCTTTTTTTATGTGTTTGGTATGTTTCTAAAAAGAGCTGCATGTTTGGCAGCTAATTTATTTAGTTCCAGTTCCAGACAAGAAAAAAAAAATGTTTCATAATTCTCTATCTGTCTACATCTTTCTTGGACTGAAACAGCTCCATCCTCCCACAGACATGAGGTTTCATTTGGGAGACCTTGGATGTGACTCAGACACACTTCAAGTGTCCTGGTTTGTATACAGTACATCATCTCCTTCATATTTTTAACATATTCATGATTTTTTTTTTTTTTTCACTTTGTGATACCAAGTTTGCAGTAACTCTTGATGGATCTTGGACATTTATCCAGGTCAAAAAAAAAGAATGATGATTTAAAGTGACGAAATGGCATTCGTAAGGCACTGATGGCATATTCATGCATATTCATCAGAAATGCAGATAGGTTTGATGCGCCAATGATGCTAATTAAAGCAGCCCTGATGAAAATTAAATGGATGTGGCCGAATGAGGACAGGCATTGATGGTGGGCAATAAACAACAAAACAATCTTTGGGAAATGAATCTATCACCAGAAAGCAATTATTATTTGCTGGTTTTACACTTTACGTTTTGTTTACTCCAGATATTTTTTGCAATTAAATATTGCGAGGAGAAAAGTTACTTTTCAAACTTTGCAAGCGAACAATACATCACATGAAGTGCTCAAAGCTGTGGTCACTCCTCTGACTAAACAGCCATTAACATCAACAACTCAGCTCTGGATGGCGAGAAATGTCAAGCTGATGAATTATACAGCAGTAGAGAAATATGAAAGCACTTCGAGGCTAGTGCTCCTGCAGAGAATCAGATAGAAGGCAAAACCTCTTTTGCAAGTGCCGTATGTAGAAAATCAATGAGTTCTGGTCAGAGGCTCTTCACCACAGTACCTACCCCATTTCAAGAGCTCAGGCGCTGTTAATGATAAGACGAGGGCGCACAATCAACCGCAAGTCATTTCACATCTCTGCCTTTGTGGAAGTTGGGTCAGCTTAGTGTCAACTAAGCCTCCTTGCAGACAAACAAAAAAAAAGAGAGTACAACATTCCCGAGACCAGCCACAGCTGATCAAATTAGGTATTGACCAAATGCCAAGAATTGAGTGCTAGATGCTTTTTTGAGCCAGAGCCCAGTTAGTCTTTACCAGAATCCTTGTCTGCGTAGTATGAAACGACATTAGTCCGAATTATACCATAGTAATACAACATGCACTTCCAGTACAAAGCACTTACCAGTTCTTGGGTTATTTATATTATATATATATATATATACACTAAATAAAATCATATGTACAATCAGCTGGTCAATAACTCTAGATGACTACCCAGCTGACTGTATGTCTTTTCATACCAAAGAAATAAAAAAAGACATCAAATATTTGAGTTGAATAGATATCTGTCATGACAGCTCTTGGAGGAATTGGCACGGTAGTACATGACAATGCTAGATCTGCTATGATGTTGCTGCACAGACTTGCTACTGCCAATGCATCCGCATGCTGCTGTGAGCATATAAGATCTACTGCTGCTACAAATATAATATACCTGAAATAACCCCCATATATCATACATGAATCACCTCGTAGCAGATCTATACAGGTGGAGCTGGGGAAGGTGGAGGGCTTCTGAAGCACACTGCTACTCCTACAGCAATCACTAGACATATATTTGAAAGTTGAGCAGCAAGCTCATTGGCTATTGATACAGGAGAGAACCAATCAGCTCTGTCATATGATAATGATGCCGTTAGTTTAGATTGAGTTAGACCTATCGAACAGCTCCATCTAAATGCTGTTTATTTGAACTTTCTTTTCACTAAACATTACGATACATTATGATTTTTGTAAAAATATTAAGCAGTACACCTGTTTTCTACACTGATAATAATAAGAATCAAATTTCTGAAAGATCATGAGACACTGAAGAATGGAGTAATGGATGTTGAAAATTCAGCTTTGCTATCAAAGGAATAAATTACAGTTTTTACTGTATTTGATCAAATAAATGCAGCTTTAATGAGCAAAAGAGACTTCTTTGAAGAATAAAGTTAAATGTTAGGAGAACATATTGAATTTGATTGCATGCCTTTACATGACAGCAAAGTCATGTAAAGCTTAGGTGAGTTCATTCCGTTACAGAGACTGAGGAGCCTCAAAATCTTATTTACTCATTACTTTCTAAATCAAATAAATATTAGGCTGTTTTATCATCAATTTCCAAATGTGCAAGCTAAGCACTTTATTCTGCAATGATGCATTAAGGTAAGGTGTTGTATAGATACCCTCCTCCCATTTCTTTGCACTCTCTTTAATAGTATCATACATTTTTCATTATCAGTGAAATGCCAATGAGTAAAATACTAATCCATCTGAGAGCTGAGAGAGCGGATGGACACCAGGAGGAGCAGACAAGGTGAAATGAAACAGACTAGCATAAATATTGTACCACACTACACGACTGATTGAAACCTTTGATAAAAACACAAGTAGAATTGAACAAGTTCTGCTCTATCAAAAGATGATTAGAATACGGTTTGCCTTAAAATGATTTCTCTCTAAACTTTTATAAATGACGCTTTGCTGTGTTAGGCTTTGTTGCGAATTTATTGTTGTTATGAAAAAAAAACGCTTACTCTGAGAATACAAGTATTAGACACGGACAAATGCACTGGACCAAAATGATGATGCTAACAAACAAATGAATAACTTGCTGAAATGTTTACAATCTTGCACTGAATAGGGATGAATTAGTGATTTGCTTACAGCAGAGAAAGTCGGCTTACTTTTTAACTCAGCCATCAAAGACAAACTCAAATCCTAGTGGATTACACTATTTTGATGTAAATAGGTCACATTATACTGCACGTCTGGACAATATGAGGTTTCTGCATTTGTTTATTCACAGAGGTTAACAGAAGACCTCTGGTTGATTGGACTCATGCACTCAGGGATAGTGAAGAGACCAGAACAAGTAGATCAGTACTGTGCTAGATCTTTCCAAACACATCTGCACACCAGCATGTCTTGTTAATTAGACAGAGAGACTTTAATACTTTAATCAGAAAAATGCAAGCTTAAAAAAAAAAAAAATGAAAGAGAAGAGAAGCTTTCTAACTGACTCTCAGCTATGAAAGGCAGGGACTGATTGAAAAGTATACTCTAAACTAATTAAACCTGAGAGAACATGTCAAAGGGCAAAGCAGACACAATTAACTACCCAGACTTCTCATGTGTACTGCTGCAAATGATGCTATATGCAGGACTGAAATAGAATGCACTGAAGTCTCTGAGCATTCATCCGCTGCAAACGTTGGGTTTTTCCTTCACTCAGTGTCAGGGAGCACCCTATGATTACTCCAGTGGTGAACCTTGATTACATCTCACAATGCCACAGGACTCCGTTTGTGATTAAATCGGGGCTCTCAGTTGGAAAGATTAATACATTGATATTAACAATTCAGCTAAATGACACCTCAAAGTGATTCTTTTGAACTTAATGAGCACAAGCCACATGGATCAAAAGAAATGAGTTAGATAAAGTGTTTGAATTCAGGACCTTGACACTAGGGAGAATATGGCACATGGCTGTACAGCTCAACAATTAAACTCATCTAAACTCATTAAATTGAATAAATGAGCCAATACATGAGGAGTTGCGTAGAGGAGCAAATCCAGAGTAGTCTTGAAAAAAAAATTGCTTTAGAGATGGGCTGCTTTAATGCAGGATGGTGATTCTATAAAAGCGTGTGTTTTGCATCTGATGTTTTAGAAGACATAATCATGCCATGAGGGAATTTTCAGGCAACCAGAACCTCTTCCCTCAACAGAAGTACTACTGTCTTACATTACAAGTCTAATGGACTGTCTATAAAAAAGGCTTCCTCTCAACCTACGGACCTACATACGGTATCTGCAATCGCACAACCTAGTTACATTTGTTATTTTTTTAGGGGTGTCAAAATTTCACCTATGGTATAAATAATTAAAACTTGAGTGAACATTCTTGGGAAAGTAGAACTTGATTATATTCACAGTTGTAGGAGATGATTAAAACTATCTGCCTTTCTGCTTCTTCTGATGAGCTGAAATTCTGTTGCTATCTAGAAACCTGAAAGGAATGAAAATATACATGGTGGCAAAATTATTAAAACACTAGCATTTTCACCAGCTGAAAAAAAAAAGGTTTTAAGTCAGTTATTTCTATCTTTTGCTTGTATGTCTATAAATAAAGAATAAAGAAAATAGACAAAATTCAGTTGAATTTGTTTACTCTAATAGGGGTCTGTTTAGGAAAATGTGCTACTGTGATTCCTCAGTGTTCGTTTACAATTAAGAATGCAGTTGGCATCACTTTAATGTATGTGCCACCCATTTTAGCTCAGGGATTTGGAGCAATACGAGATGTGACAAGAGAAGTGACAATGCATAGGAACTCTGAGGAAAACAATGTCAAGAAACGGCTTTAAGATGCAACACTGAGAGGCGTTTATGTAAATAAAAGAAGAACCCTATTCTGGTAAATGACACTGCTGCTTAGGAAAAAAACAACATCTGGGAAAATGGCATGTAAATGATGAGAAATACAACTGATTTAACTTCAGAGGGAATGGAAAGAGACTCAGAGGGATAAATAATAACAACTAGCTTCTTTATTATTCAGAAATACAATATTTACAACTCTTTTTTTTTTGCAATTACCTAATTCTGAAATATATTCTTTGATTGATATTCTTGTTTATAACTGCCCTAGTGAAAAATAAACATACTTAAATGTATTTTAAATTGCTTTATTGCACTTCTGTAAGTATAATACAAATATATTTGCATATTTAAAATACCCTGCAATTGTACTTTTACTATACAGAATTAGCCTACTTAAAGTCTGCTAAATTGAAAAACAAATTTTATACTTAAACTGTTACTTCTAACTTCTATCATTGCAGTGGGCCCAAAACAGCAGCCCAAAACTTGCTCAACAGCCCAAAACTTGTTAAATAAAATGTGCGCATTCATAACAAAGCAAGCCTCACATGGTTTTGGAGGGGTGAATAAAGGCCTCCT
>JAUMHE010000053.1:15490234-15506040 GCA_032359235.1 Enteromius mattozi | reverse complement strand
AACACTTTTCTATCTCTTCCACCATCTGTCATACGCGCAAGCAGTTCTGCTGGATGATGTAGGACGTCAGCGTTGCATGATTAGGCTGTCCTTAACTAAGGATTTTTTTGGTCAACTTGTAGTCATTCATTTTAAGCATTAGTCAACCAGAGCCATGTGAGGCATGTTTTATTGTGGATGCACACATTTTATTTAACAGGTTTTTAACTGTTAAAAAGAAACACCCACCCACTACAATAAACTTTTTTTATATATATATATATTTAATAAAACTCTAATTGGATGTGTCTTTCCAGTGCATCTGATGCAATATGGCAGCAAATATGTTTATAGATTTGAACTATACTTAGTTATGTATTAACTATTGTATAGTTAATGTATTAATTTTTTAATAAGGTGTGCTCATATTTTGACACATAAATAGGAAAGACAGTACTAGTTAATTTGTTATAGAATAGAGACTGAATCTTGGTTAACATCCAGTGTTCAATGCATTGATTTCAGCATGTAAGAAACTGCAGTGCAGTATGTGTCATATACAGCGCACAAATGTTTGTTGCTTCTATGGACTTGTGTAACAGAATTCTTGAAACTGGGTTCAAAACTATTTATTGTAATCATAGCTACAAGAAATACCAACTGTCAACAGTTTCCGTGTGCTTTTCCTTTTCTTTCGTTCTTATTCTTTTTGTGAAGTTTGGGATCAAATAGATATTTGATATTTCACAAAGAAAACTTACATTGTTTCTCACTCCATATGTGAACTATTTTCAACACTATTAGTGCCTTACAACAGGCCCTAAAATGGGCTTTTAAAATGGAATTGTCATTTCTGCTCATTGAGTTTACAGTGTCCCATAAAATGTAATTTATTTTATTTAGCCTGTTATTTTTTTACAGTGTCAGCATGGGACACTGTTAGATTTAATCTTCCTTTATGTGATGTTCATTTTCTTCTAAACCTAACCCTAAGAAAAACTGTAGCTAATGTAAGCATAAAGCTGACCATTTAAAATGCAAAGTCAACATGGCTGGCCAGTTTTGACATTTACTTTTCATTTTCCATAGGCTCTTTGAAGAGCCACTATGTCTCTTTTTACACATATGATCCTCTCTCTCTCTAATTAAATGAAGTGAAACAGCCTTGTGTAGCAGTTTCATGGATTTCATTTATGTCAGCAAGTTTCCAAAGGCACCCATCTGAATTTCAAATGATAAATGTAAATATAAATCCCACTCTTAGTGTAGCAATTACATTAAATCCCACATTATGGAAATAAAGACAAAACCAACAAAACATAATTTAATTTTCTGCATTTAGTTCCTCATAGGAGTACAGAGAGAGGAACAGTGCATTTAATTTAGTAATTTCTATGTGCTTAGTCTTCACTGAAAACCTAATTAAGTCGACTATAAGTGAAATATTTATATAGCACCAGTCCTCTAAAATGTTTTCTCATAGATATAGTATTTGAATGAAATTTCAATGTGCTATAATACAGTGAAATACTGTAGCAATATTTAAATGGCATTGCTCTATTTACACTGCCTTGGTTCTTGACAATGTTGCATGTAGAGTGGATGTAAGACGATAACAATGAAGATGGAAATCTCAAGTATAAAATTCTGAAAGACTTAAGAGAAAAAAAAAAAGTGTTCAAGGATTATTAAAGAGACAAAAGGCTCAATGAAATGTTGTGAGATCTCTTCATTGAGTCTGGTTTACATGAAATTAAAAGACATATGGATTTTAGCCTACAGGAATGCAAAAAGAATCACTATTCCAGTTGACATACCAACGGTTATAAATAGGCCCATGAAGTTCTTGGGTAGTCCAATCTTTGTCGTCAATTTGTCTTATTGATCAGTATCTGTGTGGTGGACTGAACAGTTTGGAAAAGGGGAAGCTGGTCTGTTGCATTTCTCTTATAAAACAAATGTGTATAAAAAGTGTACTAATAACTCAAATTTAAAGTTAAAAAAAATCATAATAGAATAAAAGTTTGGGTCAGCTTTTTTTTTTTCTTCAGGAAACGTAACATACTTTACTCTGCAATAGCGCATGAAATTGACTTTTTTATTGTTACCAACAAAAATTCTTTTTCAAATAAATGCTGTTCTTTTGAAGTTTCCATTCATCAAAGATTCCTGGAAATAATAATATCACTACCAAATTCTTCAATGATTCCGGAAGGATCATATGACACTGAAAAATGGAGCCGTTGAAAATTCAGCTTTTCCCTCACAGGAATAAAATATATGAAAATATAAAACAGTTATTTTAAATTGTCATAATATTTCACAGTAATATTGTTTTTAGCTACTGTATTTTGATCAAATAAAGGCTGTTTTAAAGAGCATAAGAGACTTCTTTCAAAAACATGAAAAAAATGTACCAACCTCAAACCTTTGAATGGCAGAGTATTATTCAAAAAATTTTGACATTTATCACTGTGCCTTGTATTTTGGCTTCAATTTAAACATATAGCTTAGCAAAGGCACTGTCCGTAGCTTTCAGTAACCAACAGAAAGCATTTTTTTCTGCAGGTAGTTTATGAACTTGTCCTCCAATAGGTTTTCCCCTAGGTGGGTTTGCACCTGTACATTTCAACAGGCAATTTACAAGGTAATACCCCGCTCAAAAGACGTGGCTTTGACCAAAACTGCTTGCAACTACATGCTGTTCAATTGCTCCATTTTACGTTCAGCTAACACATTTTCATTTCAACATTGCTGGATGTTGGGGAGCAGGAAGCACAGATGTGCTCCACAGGGCTCTGTTCTTCTCTACAGTCAGCATTTTTCTTAAGTACCTCACATATGTGCACCTCCGGCCTGGATCCCATCCATGTTGTTGACTGAGAAAGGGATTGCTGACTGTTAATTGAGCACCCAATGTGTGTAAGAGAGCAAGAACTGAAAGATGAAGGAATAGTCAACTCATTGTCAACTACTGTAGGTGAATAGGGGGTTGGTAAAAATGAAGAAGAAGGAGAGAGATGGATGCTACAGCTGAGACACTTAGCATGAGCCAGAGGGAATTAGAAACTCACAGAGGCATAAAATTGCCATTGGCAAAATAATTTCATCCTGGTGAAATAAGAAGTACTTCTAACCCCAGAAATGTCCCGCAACACCACTGCCTTCACTCAGTCTATATTTATCTCAATCTTCCCTATCTGACAGCTTGTTTCAGAAGATAAGTTTGTTTTTGCCTCAGAGTCAAGTAAACCTTATCAAGTATCATTTGACTCCATGTTGTTGGCATATGCTGTGGATGAGAAGTGCAAACTAATGATTGCCTCTGGTGTGTCGATGAGGCTTGGATATTAACTGCCACTGGAGGACAAAACATTGGTGTAACATGACAAATGTGATATATTTTGTCACTACGCTGTCACTTTGCTTGTATTTATATTAATGCATCTGAAAGGCAGTTGCAGGAAAAAGTCTATAGGATTACATTTGGAGTTCTGCATAAATTTGATCGTCTGTTTAAATAATGCAAAAATAACAATGCACTTTTCTTTACTACACTGAATAAATGTGAGCACTCTCAGTGAAGGGTAAAAAAAGTATGTGAATCCCTAGACTAATGACAAAACCTGTTTGCAGTCCAATCAGTGAATGTTATTCTAAGGCACTCCTTTGAAAACAGAAATTTGCTATTCGCAAAATACACCTTGTAACATCTACGATTAACAAACATTGACTCGTAAAAGCTAGAAAAGGGTCACAGAAGTATCTCTGAAAGTTTTCATGCTCATCAGTCCACGGTGACACAAATTGTTGTTTATAAATGGAGAAAGTTCAACACTGGTGTTACTGTTCCTAGGAGTGGGCGTCCTGCAAAGATGACTGCAAAGATTCTGCACATCTGAAGATCAGAAAAGAGCACCTGGATGCTGCTGGCAAAATATACTTTGGACAGATTAAACCAAAGCGGAGTTGTTTGGGAAGTAAAAAAAATGTTATGTGTGGTGAAAAAAGCACAGTACAGAACACACCAACATCAAAACCTTTTCTCTGCTGTAAAGTATGCTGGACAGGCCATCATGATTTGGAAAAGTTTTGTTGCCTCGGGGCTCGGACAGCTTATTACCATCGATTGAAAACTGAATTCCCAAGTTGATCAGGACATTTTGGAAGAGAATGTAAGGCCAGTTGAAGCTCAACAGAAGTTGGGTGATGCAACAGGAAAACAATCCAAAGCACAGAAGTGAATCAACAACAGAATGCCTTCAACAGAAGAAAATATGCCTTCTGGAGTGGTTCAGACCGGCTTTGACCTCAACCTGACTGAGATGCTTTGTGGACAGTGAGTGATTTACCAGACATCCCGAGAATATTGTTGAACTGAAAGAGTTGAACTGAAACTGAAAGAGTTCTGTCAAAAGGATTGGTGCCAATTTCCTCCTGACCATTGTGCAGGTTTGGTTCACAAATAGAGAAAATGTTTGGTCTGTTATTAAATCCAGTTGTTCACAAACTGTTCACTGAAGATGAAAACGCCAATGCTTTTTTGTGCTATTTGTTATTTTTACAGCTAGTGTTTGTCTATTGTTGTGCCTTTTGCACTACTAAATAAAAAATAGCCTACCTTTCCCATTTGGGCAAAATATGTCTTGTCTGAATATATACGGCTGTAAAAGAAGAAAACATTTTATGAGAAATGTATGCAGAAATCATGATAAACCTGCAACTGTAACAAGAGTAGATTTGCTGTGACAAAGAATAAAATAGTCGATAGTAAAGAAAGAGAGATTTCGAAAGAAATTCCTTTGTTAAGAACAGCAAAGTGCCACCAATACCCCAGACAATTTTTTATGGTGTGCTGACATGAATGCTACATGATCAGCGAAACAGATGAGATTGAAGATTACTGAAGATAAGAATATCCCCACATCTAATCTCCAATTTGAATCTTCAGAAACAACAGTGTGTGTGGGAAAATTTAATTTGAGTATGTCAATAAAGGATTTCAGACAAATAACTTTGATGCGGTTACAATCGCTGGACAAATTTCAATTAAAATATCCCTTCTGGATTTCATCACATGTTGGATATTGACGCTGCCACTCAAGGGAATGCATCATAATTGAATATTTTACACCACAGAGCTGCTGTGCTTCATTGATGTATTCCATACCTCAAGGGGCTAAGTGGACCAGAGAGTAAATCGGGTGAATCATTCTGTACTGAGCTTATAAGATTCCAATAGTGTATTTCAAGTTGATAGATGCTGTCCTTGAGAAAGTGTAGCAAAGTAGTCACTTAGATGTATTGGCAATGTGTCCCAGAAACATACCCAACGCTCTAAATACTAATGACACAGTGCTGCTGATCTCAGTGCCCTTCCTTCACTTTTTGATGTTGATTTAATTAACAGCCTTGCACTGGTGTACATTCCAGTAAATTCAATCGACTGCCTTAGAAGAACAATTATGCAAGTTAAAGATATATGAGCAAGAATATAGAATACTAACTAATAAAAATGTCTTGGTAGATGTTATTAAACAAGAACATAATTTTGTAATAAAGATCTTACGTCAGACCAACAACAGCGGCACTCAAACTTTTTGACTCCAGTGCCCCCTATTATTTTAACCTTGTTAAAATGCATGGGCTATATTCATAAAAAAAAAAAATAATAATAATAATATTATACATTATATTTATATTATATTTATAATATATACTTGTTCTTTTCAAAGTCTAGAAATCACACTTTTTAAAAATTACAGGTTACCTCATATGTCTCTGAAAAAATATTTTTATGTATTATAGATCATGTATATTGTACCCTATAAGCCATAAAATGTTTTTGCACTAGGGCATGTATGATCTTTGCGATGTCACAGTAAATAAATATAGGTTTGTGGGGTATATATAGGCTAAATATAGGAACAAGATTAAATGTTTAGCAATTTATGTGCAATATAAATCTGTTTTATAGTGTCACTATTAATCTGGTCTAGACATTAAATAATTGACCTATTAAGACATGCTGACTCATGGTTTAGTGTAGGTGGTACTATTTTGGCACTGTTTTTACTCGCACACCTTTAATGCTTTTCTAACAAAATGCTGCACACTGTGCCTGTGTGAGACAACAGTTAAATCAAAGATCAGTCTGTGAAGAATATGTCACATTCTTTTATGTGAAGTCCAAATCGAATTATGAGTAAGAAAAAAAGAAAAAGAAAAAAAAAAAAACATTCAAGTATTTGCAAAGGTCAGTCATAAGTTTTCAAAATTGTCTAGTCCATTGTCTAATTTATATTCTGGCTTCAATAGCCATTAAATTATTTTAATATAACTTTATTTCACAATAAGGTCACCGAGAATATAAATGTCGATAAACATTGATCATTCACACTGGACAAATTGAATTTACCAGATCGTGTCAGGTTCATTTATTCATTATAAGAATAGCATGCTTTATTATTCTACCTACTATATAATTAAATCCACAACAATTATATATATATATATATATATATATATATATATATAGTCTCCAAAATAATGAAGGTTTTGATAGTCATAGATAATAAGAAGTGAGATTTGAATGATATTTTGACCAATGCAATAGGAAATGTCTGGGGAAACCTTAATCTTTAACCCATAAAACTCTACCCGATGGGTCACCTGTGAAGACATTGCTGATGTATTTTGGTAATGAGACTCTTACTCATCTTTGTTTCAAACAGTGGCACGGGCCAGAGCTGAGCGACGAGGATGAGAGACTGGTAGGGGATTATATGACCTTTCCTATCCCTCCTTTTATTGAAGCTGTCCTGCAGACTCTGCACCGGTGGTATTTACATTAACATTTCAATACATCCAGCCCAGCCAAAGATAAAATATTCATTTGACCTTTAAGGAGAAAGACTTACTTAAACACTGTCATGTCATTTAACCTTAAGAAATGTACAGCGGCAGGGCCCGAGAGCAGAAGTGACCCTCATTACTGTTTAGCGTCAGAGTTAAAGGGACGCTTTCATTGCTGCTGCGGAAGAGGTCATTGTGTAGAATTCATGCTGCCTTCTGTACACACTGTCTCATCTTTCCGCTCTCTAGATTTGGTAGGTTATGGCGACGAACAAGGCGCCACTAATTGTGATGCATAAACACAAGAATGCTCCCTTTCTCTATTTTGCTCTCTCGCATGCACACAAGCACACACAAAAACCGAGAACCCACATCTGCTTGGAGCGGAAACAAAATGGATGCATGCCCTTTGGGAACCCAGGCAAATGAATACTGTTGGCAGAACAATTAGCATTTAAAAGGGAGAGTAACCTTTGCTCAATACATCATTTTTATTGCTGTGGACGTTCATTTTCACCAAATACAGGGGCCTGGTATGTACGCGTGTATGCCCGTGTTTGTTTAAGCGTCAGGGAGAAAAAAAGAATTTGATAGTCCTTGGCTCAGGTAGCAATTGGGGTTCTAAAATATGGTAATTCTAGGGCTTTCACACATCACGAGTACAGCTGGTGAAGGAGAACTTCTGTCTGCAGTGCTTTCATGTTTCTGTCTCGATTAATTATTGGTAGACGTTATATACACTAATGAGTACACTATCTCTTTTTGCGTGTGCCTGTGGAGTCGTAGCAGTAATAATTGTTCGTCTACTTGCATTATTATTTGCATTTTTAAAATGTTATTCATAGAGACAGTGGAGACAGAGTGTGGGTCTGGGTGGCAAGATGGTGATTACAAAGGTTTCAATAATGTATTTTTCCTTACCATCATGTCATTCCAAGTCCATAAGATCTTTGTTTGCCTGTGGAAATATTTTTGATGAAACCTGAGAGCTTTCTGACCCTACATAGACAGCAAGGGAACTACCTTGTTCAAGGTCCAGAAAGATAGTAAGGGCATCATTAAAATTGTCTGTGTGACATCACTCTTAAAGGTGCACTAAGAAATATTTTGAGTTGGACCAAGTCCCATAACCCACTTGTAGCCAAAAAAGGGCCATAATGAAGAGAATGTTCAATTTGAGTGCACAGGATGAATATTAGCAGTTCAACTATAGATAGAGATGAAAGATTAATGCCATATAAAAAAAGGAAAATATCAAAAGAACAAAACATTAAAAAGAAGGGTTACGATCAGGCAAGAGGTAGGACCCGGAGAAGCTGTCAAGCTGGAGAGAACTCAAGGAGCAGGAAGAGCTCAAATCGGACGCAGATGGTTGCATTGTTTCTTCTTGATAGGTGAGTAACATTGATTTTGCATTGTTCCACACAACTTATCTGTGTTGGCTTTTGTTTGAATATGCATGTGTATCATCTTCACTTGTTCCATGGTCGTCTTTATACTAGGGTTGTGTACATACGTGTTAAGTGGAGAATTCATTGGGTTATGTACAGTATGTGTTTGTTTTTGGTTCTTTCAAATATCAACATCATTAGGCAAAATTTGCTTAGTGCACCTTTCATTTTATGAAGCTACAAGAATACTCTTTGTTATGCAGAAAACAAAAAGAAAAGTAAAAAAAAGGCTTTAATCAACTATTTCTTCTCTTCCATATCAGACACTGATGCATGCTCACAGCAGTACCACGATGCGTGTAAACTGTAATGACTCCGGCAGAGACGTTCGGATCCATGTGCACAGACTTTATTGAATGGTCAGCAGGCAGGGTCAAGATCACAGGCAAACAGGAACAAAGTAGGCTAGGCAGAAATCGTTGTCAATATAAACAGACGAGAAGGTTGAGGCAGGCAGCAAACAATCAAACAAAACCAGAACGGACAGAGGTCAAAAACACAAAACAAAACACGGTAAAGAACGCTTGGTATGATCGCCTGAGCAAGTCAATACTTCGCGATAATCTGACTGGTGAAACTGGCTTTTATGCTAGTGCTAATGAGTGAGTGGGCGTGGTGATGAACAGCAGCTGTGACTGTGATTACAGATGGTAAACAGGTGTGAGAGAGTGGTGTGTTATGGGAGATTGAGTCCGTGTGAGTGTGAGTCCAGATGACAGTGAGATGGGGATGGAGTGCCCTCTAGGGGGGCTGCATGGAACTCCATCCTGACATAGCCCCACCTTTAAGGAGCGGCTTCCAGACGCTTCAAATACCAAGGAGGGTGGTGGAGCGGAGGCGAGACCGTAACGTGAACTGGGGGAGGGATGGGGGGCTGAGTCCTTGGGAACATGAAAAGGGTGACCTCCAGGGTGCAGCGGATGATTGGAACGCCCTCCAGGGCGGAACAGGAGACAGAGACGCCCTCCAGGGCGGAACAGGTGAAAGAGACACCCTCCAGGGCAGCTTAGGCGACAGGGACGCCCTCCAGGGGCGGAACGGGAGCCAGAGACGCCCTCCCGGGTGACAGGAACGCCTTCCAGGGCGGAACAGGAAACAGAGATGCCCTCCAGGGTGGACAGGGCGGCTGGGACACCCACCAGGGCGGAGCAGGCTGGACTGGAACATAGGGCACAGAGAGATTAGTTTTGGCCTCTACGGCCCAGACAGTACCTGCTTGGAGTTCCTTGGAGGACCACGGTGGAGCAGGCGGATGAGAAATTTTCCAGGGAGGAGCTGGTGGCGGAACAGCCGACAAAGACACCCTCCAGGGCGGAACAGGCAGTACAGACGCCCACCAGGGCGGATCAGGAGACAGTGACACCCACCAGGGTGGCTCCGGAGACAGTGACGCCCACCAGGGCGGCTCCGGAGACCGTGACGCCCACCAGGGCGGAGCAGTTGGCAGTGAAGCCCTCCAGGGCGGAGTAGGTGACCGAGACGCCCTCCAGGGCAGCTTAGGTGACCGAGACGCCCTCCGGGGTGGAACAGGAGGCAGTGACGCCCTCCGGGGAAGAACAGGCGACAGTGATGCCCTCCAGGGCGGAACAGGAGGCAAGGATGCCCTCCAGGGCGGGACAGGCAGGACTGAAACAGTGAGCACAGAGTTAATTATGGCCTCTATGGCCGAGTCAGTACCTGCTTCGAGTTTGTAGGAGGTCCAAGGTGGAGCAGGTGGGACAGAAACCCTCCAGGGCGGAGTGGATGGCAGAAACGCCTTCCAGGGTGGAGCAGACAGCAGAGGCACCTTCCGGGGTGAAGCAGGCATTGGGGCAGATGCACTTCTGGGCAAAGCCGGCGGAACAGGAGCCCACCAGGTTGGCGCCGGCAAAGCGGGAGCCCACCAGGGTGGCGCAGACAGAGCAGGAGACAACCAGGGCGGCGCAGGCGGAACGGAAGCCCACCAGGGTGGCGCAGGTAACTAGAGCAGAGCAGACATGACTGTGTGAGAGAACATAGAGAGATTAATGAAGGCCTCTTTGGCCGGGACAGGGTAGGACAAGAGTTCGAGGACGGCCTCCTTGGCCGGAGCAGGGCATGACGAGAGTTTGAGGACGGCCTCCATGGCTAGAACAGGGCAGGATGAGAGTTCGAGGGAAGGACGCTCTTGCAGCGCGAGTTCTGGTTGTGGCTTGGAAACAAAACTCTGGGGCGGTTCTCCAGGCTGTGACTCAGGAACGGGATTCAGGTGTGACCCTCCTAGCCGGGATTCAGGATCGGGACTCAGATGCAGCTCTTCTGGCCGAAACTCTGGAACTGGACTCGGAAACGGCGGACTGGACTTGTGCAGCCACCAGCGGAATCTCCAGAGAATCCACGACTAAAGTCGACATCTCCGGAGATCGTGCAGCCACTGGCAGAACCTCTGTGATAGGAACTGCGGCCTCCGCCAACACCTCGGGGTTTTGTGCAGCCACTGGCGGAACCACCAAAGAGGCTTTGGCTTTCACCAAAACCCCTAGTGGTCGTGCAACCACCGGCGGAACCTCCTGAGGGTCGATGGCCTTCGGGTGCAACGGTTCGGGGGCGGTAGCCATCTTGTGCAATGGTTCAGGAACGGCAGCCATCTTATGCAGAGGCTCAGGGGCGACAATCCTGAATGCTGACTCTGGCTGAGGCATGGTGGCCATCTTGTCTGCTGACTTTGGCTGAGGCAGGACGGCCATCTTGTCTGCTGACTCTGGCTGAGGCATGGCGGCCATCTTGTGCTTTGGTTGTGGTTCAGGAGTGGCATCCATTTTGTGCAACGGTTCAGAAGCGGCAGCCATCTTGTGTAGTAGTTGGGGCTCTGAAGCAGTGGCCATCTTGGGGTGAATCTATGACTCAGGGTTGGCGGCCATCTTGAACGCTAACTGTGGCTGAGGTACGGCGGCCATCTTGAGCGTTGACTGTGGCTTAGGCATGGCGGCCATCTTGAGCGCTGACTGTGGCTGATGCATGGCGGCCATCTTGGTTAGTGGTGATGGTTGTGGTTGTGATTGTGGTTCCGGGGTGATGATCGCTGAACGGTGGTCTCTCTGTCTATCGCTCCCAATCGATCAACAATGCAATAGGACAAAGTCAATCAGAGACCACTCTGGATCGTCCCAGAGTAGTAACTGATCTGGATCTAGCCCACTCAGGAAACAGTCCTTCACCATTTCATCATCTTCCGGAACCAGATAACTGTAGCCTAAAAACTCCTCCACATAGTCCTCAATGTCTCTTCCATCTTGATAAATGGCGCAGAGGAGAGACAATGGATCCTGGTCTATACCTTGCCATGGTGATTGGTAAAGTCTTGCTGGATCCTGTGTGGCGAAGTATTCATTAAAGACTGCGGCGGAGATGTTCGGATCCATGTGCACAGACTTTATTGAATGGTCAGCAGGCAGGGTCAAGATCACAGGCAAACAGGAACAGAGTAGGCTAGGCAGAAATCGTTGTCAATATAAACAGACGAGAAGGTTGAGGCAGGCAGCAAACAATCAAACAAAACCAGAACGGACAGAGGTCAAAAACACAAAACAAAACACGGTAAAGAACGCTTGGTATGATCGCCTGAGCAAGTCAATACTTCGTGAAAATCTGACTGGTGAAACTGGCTTTTATGCTAGTGCTAATGAGTGTGTGGGCGTGGTGATGAACAGCAGCTGTGGCTGTGATTACAGATGGTAAACAGGTATGAGAGAGTGGTGTGTTATGGGAGATTGAGACCTTGTGAGTCCAGATGACAGTGAGATGGGGATGGAGTGCCCTCTAGGGGGGGCTGCATGGAACTCCATCCTGACATAAACAAGGAACAGCGCATCTGGGTTCTATGTCAGTACACCGACTCTTGTGTCAGCAGCATCACACACATGCATCATGGTACTTTCGTGACTGACACAGAAGACAAAAATTGTTGAAAACAATTACAATTAAGGCTAAATCACTGATGTCACATGGACTATTTTAACAACACCCTTACTAGGATTCTGGGCCTTGAACGTATCAGTTGCATTGCTGTCTATGCAGGGTCAGAAATTTGGAAAAACATGAGTGTGCATAATAATGACAGAATTTTCATCTTTGGATAAACAACGCTTTTAAGCTATACTTCTTCACAGACAATGACAATAAAGATAAAGTGATATTTTGATTCATTGACTTTTAAAAGGCATAGTTTATACAGTTTTATTGTTTCTCAGCCTTGATTTAGAATTTCTGTTAGATGGTAAGCAGTGTTCTGCAAAAGGTCTTGTAAGGTTCACGTGTGATATGCATACACTGTATTTGGAGTCCCACAGTGACTTTTCCGCTAACACTAGCCTTAACGCTGATGCTAACCTTTGTAACAGCAATTTCAGATTTTGTGACAGCTTTGCAGAACATTAGGTACATTGTATTAAATGCTTTAAATTTTAAAGTACTGCAAAGTTTGAGAAATTCCTTTTGTACCAAGAATAAGCACACTTGGCTGTCTTCATATTTACTTTACTGAACAGTGCTATTATTAAAGTATAATTTTACTGACCATAAGACGATTTGGGTTTAGAGAATCATGCTTTTAGAAACACTAGGGAGGTTATATGTTTGGGGTTTTTTTTTATTCTGTACCTGAAGGAACAACATAAAAGAAAAAAAAACAAAAAAAACCAAGATGAAGATAAGTTCATTGAAAATGATGGACTCCATTGCAATAACTACCTTGATAATCTGCAATAATCAAAACTGGAAGTCTTCTCTCTATCTGAGATCTGAATTTTCGATATTAGAGTTAACAATATTACAGCATCCATCATCTCCAAATGCTACATGTCAGCCTGTTGCACAGCCTCTGTCTGCTGGTGTTGTGTGATTTATAAGAGGTGCAATCTGATCTCAAAATGCAAACACACTTTATATTTGTGTTCCTGTTTAAATGTATTAAATGTTTTGGATCCTGATTTAGCTCTCTTTGGTTGACAACTAAGCCCATCAATACCAAAATTGACTGTACAATTGAAACTACACAGCTGCAGCTGCAGACATGTAACATCTTAAACACATTGACACCATATTTTCTCTTGCTAGCTGAACATACTTTAAAATACGTAAATATGGCCAGGATAAATCCAGCGACTGTAAAGCCGCCCTTTTTTGTGTATTTAATTTCACACATATTTGCACAGGAAAATTACATTTTATTTATCTAATATAGCAGGGAATCCTGGGTAAATATCAGGTCTGTGGATTTCCTCAGGATATTGGACTGTAAACATAACCCTGCAGGTTTAACAAGAGTGCATAGAAGAAAAAAAAAAATAAACTGACAAGTAACAAATCAATAGCCATTTAACTTTAACTATAAAGAAGTTTATTTCTGTTTATACTGTTATCAAAGAGCGTTTCATATAAGTGTAAAGCATGCACAACGTTGCTTTCTATTGCATCAGTAATAGTACAACAGGGAAATGGACATCCTTTCAGTTTTCACTAACAGTTTAGAATATAAAAAATAATATTTTATTGAAGATGAATTTATTCGACTATCACTTTTATCTGTATCAAGAAAGCAACTATTCTGTCTCTCACACAACCTTGAGATTTTTGTAATATTTTGGAATGTTTGTTTTGTGTATACAGTAAGTCCCTTGCTTTTGTTGAATAGATATTTGTGGCTTCTCTGTGATTCAGAAAAATTGGAGTTGAAGAGAACAGTACAGTGTCAAGCGGTAGGAGATTTCAGCTATGAATTTACTTGCTGAGAGATATCATTGGACTAATACAAGGCCCAGGACTAATATAATATTTATTACTCACACTTTAACAATGATAACACGCAAAATATGAATAATATATCTACACTGTGTATTTGTTCACTGATTTGGGAGATATGACTCAACATTTCACAGAAATGTATCTCTGTTGTTTTTTTGTTGTTGTTTTTTAATAGCAACACTCCCACTTTTAAATTAATCAAAAATTACCACTGGAATGTTTTTAACAAAAGTATGCCATTAAAGTATTTGATTTTATATAATATAGCCCATTTGCTAGGTTTCACAACTGTGCCCTTGGTCTTAAGACCCTAAGATATTTATTTAACATTCAAAATTCAAGGTGACTACTTCTGAACACATTCAGGAAACTGAAATAAAGACAATCCAAAAGTACATTTCGTTCAGTTCTGTTGCATGTTCCGTCCCATGACTCAAAAATCATTATGCTCTTATATTCCTTAACCACCGCCTACATTTTTCAGTAACATGCATGTCATTTATAAAAGGTAGTGAATTAAACTGGTCACAGCAGGTCTAGAAACAGTGGTATGATGCACTTAGAATGAATGTTAGCAGAACCAGTTTAACCAAGCTACAGTGAGTTCCCATCTTTGAAAAAGGAAAAACTTGTTTTGAACTATGAGCAGGTTTTTATTCCTTCATCCTTTGTTTTACTAATCATCCCATGGGCAAACACAGTTAATAACAAAGGCTGGAAAAAAACGAGCCCTTATCTCGTAAGAAAACAGGAAAATAGATATCCCCATTGTGCATAATTTAGCCCTGCTCTCATTTCTTTTAACTTTCTTCTTTTTTTCTCTCTCTCTCTTCCCTTTTTCCTTTTTTTCAGAGTGAATAAAGGTTGTGGAGTGGATAAGAGATGCATAGATGGATATGAGTCTCTCTCTCTCAGCCATTCTGGGATTAATGGTGCCCCCATGCATCTGAAAATTATACGAATAAATATGAACTGAGTGGTGATGTGGCCTTGTGGCACATTATGTTGATTAAACACAGTAAATAGAAATTCAGCTTGTGTTGAGAGCAGTTTATCGCAATCAGCCACTCACTGTTTTTTGTATTTTCCATTTAAAGTTATTGAATTTCTACTTTCTTCTATTGCACATATTAAATTAAGCTACAAAATTATTTCCAGATGGCAGGGCATAAAGTAAGTGTGCCTCACAAAGCTCTGCAGAAGCACCTTAAATAAACTTAAACTCTCTAAACTCCACTTAAAAAAAAGAAAGAAAGAAAAAAAACGGAAAATTGTGATTAAAAAAGCAAATATGTCTACATAATGAGAATGGGATTAGAAATTTCCCTGCTTTGAATGTTTGCTGTCATAAAGTTGGATAAAACTTGTGTCTTGAAAGTTAGCAAAATGTACTCTCTTTGTTTCTTGCAATCACCAAGGTCATTTTAAACTTTTGAGCTATCTTTTCAGTTTTTGTAAACCAAAAAAGAAAAATCCTGTTATCTTTTATTCACTACCCACTTACTCTCATCATTCAGAGTATCTCCTAATACTATTCCTATCCTGCCTTGCTGATATGTCCCCATGGAAATGCTTATTTAATAATTTGGCTATTATTAGTAGTAACCTTTATTTCCCATTATTCCCAGCTAAATATGGTTGTCACTCTAGTCAAGTGTTTAATTCTGTTCCACAGAGTTCAGTTATTTATAATGTTCCCTCTCTGTTCGATTACGTTATTAATTGATCTTTATCTCACATCTATGCCATATGTACATGTAC
>JAUMHE010000053.1:15469223-15489660 GCA_032359235.1 Enteromius mattozi | reverse complement strand
GTAAAGCTGCTTTGCAATGATATGTATCATGAAAAGCGCTATACAAATAAATTTGAATTGAATTGAATTGAATTATTTACAGGAGTGACAACTATGTTCTACAACCTAATTATTATTTCGCACATATACTGTTGAAGGAAAATATACATGGGTTTTAGAGTAAGATGTAAGAAAGCAAACATAAAAAAAGTAATACTCAAGGAGCTAAATAGAAGAGGAGGTGGTTCTGCACTTCAATTTAATTTAGTCAGGCAACTGAAAACACTTCCACAATCGCAAAGGCAGGGGGAAGAGAGGGCTCAGCATGAAATCCTTCAAACCAGAAAGTCCTTAGAACTGTTTATTTTATTTTTTTTTAGAAAAGAAATTAAAAAAAAACTGTAGTTGGTAACATTTTTATATTGGATTTTTATAGTTTTAAGACTATAAATCTGGTGTTGTTTAATCTTGGTATCAACAATAAAATATATGCATGTATTTAAAAGGCAGTCATATAGAATGATCTTTTGTTATTTAAAAATGTTGAATGAAATGTTGAAATCTGTTTATTAGCATAAAGCTTCAGGGAACATTGATTTGTGCATTGAACTTCATTTGAACATCTTGTGTTTTTCTATGGTTGCGTTTGTTCAGCAGTCTGACCATTGTCGGCAATGAATTGCATCACCTATCTTCCATTATTTTTTTTCTCTGTTAAACACACTCTATACAATCAGGAAAAGAGGAAGAGGAGTGTCGAGTTCACTTAGAGGCTGTGCCATGCTCTTCTGACCACCCTTCAGAAAGCACAAACCTCCAGGTTCTTCCACACTCAAGGTCAGTAGAAGTAGAGAAGTAGCCTTAGGTTTGGCCAAGTCTATTCCAGTCCTTTTGCAACTCCTTTAAATGTATTTATTTATTTATTAGATTTGTTTTTCCATCTCTAGAGATGTTTGAATGTCAGAGGGCTGTTGCTGGCATGCCCTTCGGGAAAGTTGCCCCGTTGCTTTGTTGGTGAGGATGTGACTCTGGAGTACGTTCACACTCAAAGGCCCGGGGAGGTCATGCGGAGAGAGGGGCAACTGCCTGTCACCATCTCTCTCATTCAGAGACGCATCCACTCGCTGTGTCTGAGCACTCTGTCTCCTTCTCTCCCCCCCTCCCCCCCGGGGTGCGCAGGTCTGCATTACCCCAACCTTGCACACCGATGAGCAGTGATGGACTGTGTAGGATGAGAGTCTCAGTCTTATTCCTACAGTCAAACTCATTCAAGTTCACTCAAATCAAAGATTTTAAATTGAAGGTTGCAGGGTTGTCATCAACACCATTTACAGATAGACAGAGGCCTTCCTTCGTCTTTCTAAATACACACACAATTGTTCCAAAATTGGGCTTCTGTATTTTTATCTATATACAAAAAAAAAAAAAAAAAAAGATACACTGAACACACACTGATCAAAAGTGAGGGCACAGCATCAAACTGGGGCAAGTTGTCAAAAATCGAGCCTTTTTAATAGGCTTTTGAGAAAAAATTAAACAGCAGAAGCATTATTTTTGTTTTATTTTATTATTTATTTATTTTTAGTTTTTTTGTATTTTATGTAATGCAAACATTTAAAACACTTATATCTGTGCTATATGAATCTGATACATGCCAGACATAATTAATAGGTAAGTAAAAAATAAACTGAAAACTTGGCCAAAAAAAGAATAAATAAAACAAATAAAAATGTTAAAAAATAATAAAAATAATAATAATAAATATTCCTATTCTAAAAACCTGAAAGTTCAGTTTCAACTAATAATACCTGCCTTGTATATCTGACTTTTCCCTTTGTGTTCACTTTTTCGTTTGGAAGACATAATTTAAAAGTCTGATTTATAATCGTTCTGGAGGCTTTTTCTACTAGATGTAGCACTCCTACGAAAAATTGTGTATTTAGACTTTTGCCTTGAAACCTTAAAGTTACTAAGGCAAAAACATCTTGCAACAACTTCCCAGTGTGACAACTGGCCCCGGACTTCTTTCTTTTTTCCTGTATATGGTGAAACGTGTGGTCTCTATGGTGCGATCCTTCATGGCCCCTCAAGGTTGTCAGCACATACCAATTCCATTCCAGCCTTTGTTTTGGAGGATAAATCTTTCACAGGCTTGGTTTTATTGAGTTTACTGGCATGATTTGTTGGCCTCCAAGGTCTTCTTCCTCTCAGCTCAGATCCTGCTAACACAGGTGTCTATAGTCCACCATGGTCATGACTGTCAGCTATATATGATGAAAGATGTTAGAATGAATAAATACACACACACACACAAAAAAAAAACAGGTGCTTTGAGCCTTTCTCCCTCACAGCTAATATGAGCTCGACTCATAAAACTCTTATGGGATTTTCCCTCTGGAATTACAATGTGCTACACATTTCTAAGATTCCAGGTTTTGCATGTTGCATTTATAGTGAAATAACCAGAAGAAGGATGCACATTGTCAAGTTATGGAACAGAATGTATTTCATTGGCACCTGTGTTGTGGAGAGAGCACTGGCATATATTTCCAAGTTTCAGGTGCACGTTTACACCCCTTAAGGGCATCCTCTACATCTATTAGTTTGTGTGTATACTGCAGTTTCTGAAGTACACTTGTTCGCAAACATTTGTTAAGAAGTGATACGTGAGAGCACTGGCCCTGATACCTGCAATTTCCTGGAAAATCGCTAGATAGTGAGTTTTACGTATCTATTTTTTAACCTCTTGTCTGTGGATGCAATATACAAGACTCAATTAATATTTCCCTCTGCTGTGCTCTTCGATTGGCTTTCCATGTAAGAGGGATTTGGTTCAAGCTCTTTTGTCTCTTGTCAGCCTCACTTCAGAGATAATTCGGAGGCTGAAAGTGCAATATTTTGTAGACGTGATTACATCTTTCACAGTGGACGGCTTCTATGAGGATGGACAGTTTTAAAGTAAGGATTTAGCTAGAGGGCTTAAGTGATAAACATGTGGAAAGCTGGAGGGTTGCTGTCTGAACCTGCTCTGAACTCTGTCTCTAACAGTGCTCAAAGTCAAGGCAAAGCCGCCCTCAGTAGTAAACAATGACAAGTCCTTAATAAACAATCTGTCACATTCATTCCATATTAATGCCAGACTTGCAATCTGTCAATCTTCATTCTCAGCTCAATTATTCAAACTTTACTGAGCTGGAAAGGCAGTTTTCCCCCTCCACTCCACTTCACTATAGTGAAGCTGAGCAATGGAAATGTTCTAACAATTCACAAAGTCTGGAACAGTGGCTGTTTTTTTTTTTTTTTTAACATCCTGACAGGCTATCAGATTATTTGTGTATGATTGTGTATGAGTTTAAATAACATTCTCAGAATTCTAATGATCATAGCATTTCTTTAAATAAATAATTGAATTAATATGGACGGGGAACAGAAAGATACACTTTTAAAAAAATAATACATTTAATAATAACAAAAAGACTCATTTTCATGATAAAGGTGCTTGATGATATTGTTACGCAATCATTGCACTTCATTCTGTGGATTAAATAATTGCATATGTCGTGAAATACATAAGCAAAACAGTGAGAGACTTTGTCAGAAAAATCCAAAGAAATATTGATCTTCTAGTACAACAAATGTCTAGGCAATAGAATATTGTATGTCTATAGGACAGCTCTGAGAGCGTTATAGGGGTTTTTTTTGCAATAAAACCTTCCTGGTCCCTCCATCACACATTCACAGCAGGATATTTGGATATATTTAAACATTTTCCTTTCTGTCTGCTATACGGACAAACGGTTTGTGCAACGTGTGGCACAAATGAAACTCTGTAGACCGTCACACACTGACCGGGCAGGAGTTGCCACAGGAAAGGGAACCCCTGTGTGTTTTTGATTAAATTTGAGAAATGGTTTGGAGACCCCTTTGGTCTTGGCTGATGTGTGTGGTCCGAGGTCCTGCATTGAGAGTAAATAAATAAGAGAAAATGGCTGCACGCCGTGGTGAACGTGGGACGCTTTCGGCTGTTTTCTGGCTGCCTGCCCCCGCATTGGAGCAGCCCAGCTGCCACCTGCGATATTCCACATATGACATTTATCCAGGGGAGGGCATTGACAGATGATTCAAAGCAGCTTTGCACCACAGCCAAGAAAAGCCCCCAGTCACATTTGATGAGGCTGGGGACGATTGCTTTACCCTGGCGTGGCATTCCAATGTTTAAAACTCCGCCGCTCGGATTCTGCAACAATAGCTTGTGTAAAGAGAAGATTGAGAACAAATGCACAAGGTGTCTGACATACACCTACATTTGTCCCGCATTTATTCTTCCTTTCAGGTTTTCTCAACAGAATTCTACACACTGACGTTTGCAGAGCTTAGTAAAAAAATAGCTTATTTTAGTTTTTAAAGATAAAACGTCCCATTTTTCCTCATTTTTTAACTTTTCTGTAAAAGACAGCACCATGTGGACATTCACCATCAAGGAAGTCTTTAAATAAATACAAAAAAAGCCCACTAGTCCTCAATTCATTGCCTGTCTGTACCTGTATGTCCAATTTGAACAGTCACATGCTCTCTGTGTGACATCTAAACGTGGTAAACAGCTTCTCCCATCTATATGGAGAACACTAACAAATCAGGGTTTATTTTGCTAGACAAGGTAAAACACTCTCCCTGTCTCCGCCACCTAATGTCAGAACTGTGCACAAAGGCGAGATAGGACCTTGCTCTTAAATGCCAGCAAGCACACATCTCATGTTTCATTTTTGAAGGCAGCTTGATTCATAGCACTCCAAAAAGTGGCAGATTATCTTCCCAAAGACCACAGAAGTTTTCATCATAACTAAAAATGATCAGTCATATTAAATAAATTGACTTTGTGTCATTAATTATAACTGTCTTAGAACAGAGGATAATTCAAACAGCTGTGCTTAATGAGAGTAATATAATACAGTTGTCGTTTCACATTTTGAAAGTCAATTACAAAGCATAAGGAGGTTATAAATGTTAAATTAACAAAGGTGTGAACCATTAATGAGTCAGAAAACTGATTAAAAGCTCAAGTGTTAATTGGCAGACTCCATTAAACTCTCATTGTTAAAGAGGCTTTTTGTTAAGCACAGTAACTTTCTTTTTAATCTCTGTTTTTACCCAACTGACTGTCATTCAGAAGTGGACACAGAAATCATCTTTTTTAACATAGATTTGCTTTAATATTACATCTCCTACCCTTAGGAGTTTGCCTGTAAATGTCAAAAAGAGATTACAGGCTACAAGTCATCACAAGCTATGAGACCTCATATGACAGCTGTGACCTCAAAGATAGACTATGATTCTACCTAACTGAGAGAGAGAGTCCCAAATCACAACAACATAGGCTGTTATACATCTCCATGAACTAAACAGCTGTTCCCAACACTGACTCATTCACAATGTCTGGAAAGCTAATTGGTCCAGTTCCCAGTCAAAGTTGGGCCCCACTGAACAATGGACCCAAGTAGGTTTCTTTGTAAGAAAAAAAAACAAACATTTTTTTTCATTTAAAGAAAAAAGGTTTGGAGTGGCATAAGTGTAATAAATGATGACAGTGAACTATGCCTTTAAACATATAGACTGACAATACAACTACAGTGGCTAAATTTGTAGGTCCCACCATGCAGAAAGTGTGTCCGGCCTCTGGCAAGCACACGTTTGCGGATTGTCATGCAGAATGTGACTCAGCCCATGGGCATTGCTCTGATTCTTATGGCTGTGCGCACATCTGATGAGAAAACAGTGTCTGACAAACACAGGTACTTCTACATTCTCCTCGTATCTTTTTTAACGATTACATCAAAGCTGGGTAAGCCGGGTGGCAATATAGAGACAAATCTCCACCGCATCTACTCGTCAAAATTCCTGATATGAAATGACATTTGATTTACAGGGAGAGGGAAAAGGAAAAAGAAGTGGGCAAAAAAAAGCAAGACCAGACAGCCTGGATAATGGTTCTGAGTGGATAAACATTCAGGCATCTAAGAATTTGACAAACCCAACTCTTGAAGACCATAGGCTTGTTTCTACAAAGTAAATTAGACAAGCAGGCTTTCTCTACTTGATTACTGAAAACTGATGCATGATATTTTGCCCCACACATAATGAGTCATCAAGTCATGACTACAGCAGATTCAGTTGGGTTTATAGCCCTCTTTAGACCTGGTATTATGTTTACAGTGATTACAAGTTGTCAGTTGTCATCTGGTCTTAACATGTATTTTATGTGACCACTTATGTTCAGATTTCCTCTAAACCCTACCCCCTTTTATTTATTAACACACTACATCAATTTTGAGGGAGTGCAAAGTTTGGCAGACATGACTGAAACCATTACATTGTGTACAAGCGAGCGGGAAAAGAAGTGAATGATTTTGAAGATAGTGATTTTGATTATAATTGTGAATTTACAGTAAGTACAACAAAGTCGAGTTGGATTTTTTTTTGGACCTGTCCTCGGATCTATTTTTAAATCTCTGTAGGAGATTTTTTGCACTTTCTCAAAACGTATCCCATAATACTCAGTCAGTCAGTGGGCAATTGGTTGAATGTGAAGTTCAAAATGTTTTAATCCCTGTGGACATCAGTTTTAATGTTGTCACTTGTGATTAGATTGACGAAATTGGTGCCATCTTAATACCAGGTGTAAACAGGCCCCTAGAGACAAACTTCAGAGAAAGTCTTCAATCTTAGCAGGAGCTCCTACTTTTAATCACCTCCCTTTCACAGGCTTTGGTGAATAAATGAAACTTTTAGGTAGCCACTTTGCTGTCTAGGTGTTATGCTTTATAGGCTGAATGATGGCTGACACTGCCAGGGCTTTGCAGGGAAGGATGTGTGAGCTTTACTGTCTCCGTGCCTGATGTGTGTTTACAAAATTGTGTCTTTTCACCATGCTGAACTGTCAGCAGTCACAGCGTCTGCTTCTCTCCTTCACATGGCAGACCCATCCAGACTGACAGACCATTCCCCACAGAACTCTGGGTAATTGGCATTCAGAATCATCCGAATAATAGGGAACGGGCTACAATTTCTGGAGACATCCCCTCCCCTCTCATGCCTCTTTTCAAAACACACACGGAAGTTGTGTTGCCCACACCCAATCGACAGTGCGGCTGCTTTGCATGCAGCGTGGTGGGCAGCTGGTCCCTAGGGGGCTGGGAGTGGCAGAGACGGCGGGAACTAGCTCTCTATGCATGAGGAGAAATCTCCTTCAGGTCGGTGTTTTCCCCCCCGGTGGATTTCTGTAGGGATTCATGACCTGTCACCTCAGAGCTGGTGGGGAGGTGATCTTTCAGTGTCAATTTCAGCAGCCCTACGTGTCAATCTCAGACAAGGTTTTACTCAACAAACCGCACTAGTGGAAATATTAACGAGGGAAGAGAGAGATGGCATATTTGCAGCCTCAGCTCTCTGGGTTGTGAAAGTCAAGGAACAATGACACTGTTAGGAATGCTGACTTGGCCGTGAAATTTCAGGTATTGTAATTTTTTTGGGGAAGGTTTTTATAAATCTGGCAAAGGCAGCATTAATAATTCTGCTATGTTTGCAACTCCGTAATGCATAATTAAAAATATATGGAAATAACAATTGTAAATAAAGAATATAAAAGGATCATTTGAATTCACAATTGCAGACTTTCTCAGAATAATAATATTCATTAATAATGAATCATAATAGTAGAGTACAGAATCTAATCTAATAGTTTCTCTCTCTTTTATTAAAAGGTCATCTATTGAAGGACTGAATATTTCCTTTCTGGCATGAAAATCACAGCATTACTTTGATTTCTGAAAGAGATGCAGTGGATAAAGGCTTTGATATATTGGAAGGGAAAATCAAACAAAGCTGAAAAGAATGTTTGTTTCCAGGAAAGATCAGAATTATGGCTATACTCTCACATCTTTATTTGAGATCAAACGCTATTACAGATATTTCTCAGTGAGGCAAAAAGTATCAGTTCTGAATCAAAGAACCTTAGTTATGAGTCTTTGTGTCTTTAATCATACATTTGACCGTAGGTATGTCAGTTTCACCTCACGTTGCAAAGGGTTTTTAGTGATCAAGGGGATTTTATTTTGTAGATTAAAAGGTTTAGCAGTGGACTAACAACAGGGTCAGAATCAACAAGTGAGCTTATGGATAAATATATTTATGGTGTATTTTCCCCCCTCAAGTAAGGACAAAGAGATCTAATCAATTATACATATTCTTTTCAGATCATTTTGAGAGAACACATTTTATTGTTTTTTGGAACACTGTGGTTGATATGCAATATTGAAACCTGACCTACATCTATTTTTACCTCTCTGTAGGAGAATTTTAGGAGGTTTTAATAATCGCTGCATATTCATGAACAGGAATACAATACTTTCTCCCCATGAGTTCAGGGAGAGATTGCCTTTAGAAGCAATGAGCCGTCAAGAGAAGATCTGATTCACGTTGAAACGCGGAATAAAAAGAAAGCACTTGGGAGCTTTGAATCTTACCATCAAACTTCAAATCACTGAGATACGTCATCTTTTATGATAATGTACCACTGATCAAATATGGCTGACAAGAATGTTTTAAGATGATGTACAAATTAACAATGTGATATTGTGCCAGCTTCAATAGAGTGCTGCAGGGATGTGGCATTGTAGAATTTTACCACTGGATTTTAGATTATTGCAGAAAAGAAGCTCTGTGACCAACAAAAGGTTATCATTTTTACGTGTTTTGTCACTGAGATAATCTTTACAAATAAACACAACCTTTATTTTTGGAGCCACCAGAAGTAAAACGCTAAAGCTGTAAACATTAACTTTGCATAGTTTGCATGAACATGAGTATAAAAGCACGGCTGCACTACTGTATATAAAAGTGCACTATTCACACTATTCAGGTACAAAAGCTGTCACCGGGGTGGTACCTTTTCAAGATGTACACTTTTGTACCTATTAGGGTTAAATATGTACACATTATGTACCTTTAAGAGACCAAAACTCTGTACCCTATAGGTACAAACATGTACAAACATCCCTTTTGTAAAGGTACCGCCCCAGTGACAGCTTTTGTACCTTTATTTCTGAGAGTGTTGAGTAGATAATTCAACGTCATGCCGTTTAATGTCCCATTTAGCCACTTGTTCGAAACTACCCTTTTCCAAAGCACACAAAAGCTTAAAGGTGTATTTTATGTTATAGAATAAAACTTAAAAATAGATTGATATTTCACATTCACAAATTCACATTTCTTCTATCACCCAATGGAAGAGAGGGGCGGGGTGAGTAGTAGCTTATTATCATTTAAAGAGACATGCGCCGAAATGAGTTGCTGTGAACAGAGCTGTTTTTGAGGGTGTTGGTTTACATGACCATTGAGGAATCTGATCCAAAACATGTTACAGTCATTTCATGAAGACTCCAAATAATCATAACAACTTGTGGATAATAGGTATACAATGTCTTTAAATATAGTTTATTTTTTCCAGCCATTTAACTAAAAACTAAAAACCCAAACCTTTGATTTCAGGACAATGAACGTGCCAAGTATATTTTACAGCCTTTTTTATTGTGGTTTTAGTAGCTAAATGACCTAAGTGAAGTCATTTGTATTAGGAACTGATTAGAAAACTAAAATACTTTATATTCCTACATTAAATTAAATATTTCAATGATAGACCAACACTGCTATTTATTTTATTTTAATGATTGTTTTTACATTTGTTCTGGTGTTGCAGTTAATACTTTAACTTGTTCATCATGGCTCTACATCAATTGCAATCAAGCACAATAGTGCAGCATGTTCAAATGACCTGAGTCAAGCAACTGATGGAAGTCTCACAAAGGGCCATTCCTCTCATTTCCACCTGGCACTTGAGTTAGATTGTTTGTCCTCCAATCAGTCGATTTCACTGAGACATTGAATGCAAGCTGCTGGATTTTTTTCCTCTCAGGGAACCATTGCACAACATAAGCTATGAATGACCTTCTGTGACATTCACATTCCAGACGTTTAACATGTAGGCTATGGTTCGATATACATCACAGATGTCTTTATGGGCTGACCATATCAGTGCTACAAAATATACAGTAGTATTTTTTTTTTTTATCACTGTCTCTCTCAAGTTGATTGATTCTGCATTTAGAAGAACCATAGACCGGGTGCCTCATTTATAAAGTGCACATACACTCAGATTTGATCTTACAGTCTGCATACACTTAAATTCACGCCAACCCGCATGTTTGTATAAACAGTCTTTAACGTGGAAAAGTGCTTAGCATCACGTCACGGTCTCAGCAGATGTACACACTTCTTCTTGTGAGAGCACTGCAGGTCGTTGTAAATATAAGGTGTTTTTGCAGCTCACTGTTCTAAATTAAATAATTTGGATGATTACAGCGATCTTTTACATGTTAATAACAGGTGTCATTTGCAAGGCCGAGAGCTGAAACCATTAATTTGCATGCAAGTTCAAGATCATTTGCGATTCATAGATTTTATATTTGAAAGATAGGCGTACGTGCATTTTCTGCATATACGCTTACACGTACGCATATTTGAAAAATGATCGTAAGATCAAATTTAAGATAGTTTCTGTGCAATGTTTTATAAATAAGGCCCCTGAATATAACAATTAAATTTAGATTTTAAATTTGGATCTGTTATTTTACCTTTGCAGTATATAAACTTAGCACAGTCTAATATGGTAGTACATTCACATGACGGTTTGCGAATATCAAATTGTATGCCAAAACAAGCTGCACATCTTCATAACGAATCATCTATAACGGTTCATGCAACACCATTTTATCAGTTCACACCTTCCTCTCACAGGATTGTGGGTCTTCTCTCTGTGCAAATGAAAACTGGCTACCTTGATCACACTCCGAGAGAAATAAAAGTGATATACAAACACATTTTTTTAATGTTCCAAAGCCTGAAATAGATTCTTCCCCTAGTTTTATAGAGGAAGAATGTGACTATAAGAACATATTGCAAAGTTGTACCTCTTTCTGCCTCTCCACATCAAAGGCTTATGCTGACAGAGGCTCATGGTAAGAATGGTTGTTTACTAGGTAGATCATACCACCTGCCTCTGCCTTCCACCTTGATGTCTCTCTGAGGCATCTTTCAGCCTTCATTTAGTTATTTTTATTTCCTCTCTTCCATTCCTTTCATCCATTTCCCTCTTAGACACAAAGGTGTCTTTGTCACTGTCATTTTTTGGCATGACAAAAAAAAAAAAAAAAAAAAACTTTGGACACTTTCAAAAGCGCAGGAGATGGGAGGAGAGAGGAAGTGGGAGGAGGAAGAGAAGATTATGGAAAATTTGCCCCTTTAGAGCACCGCAAAGAAGCATCTCTGTGTTGGCTCTGTGATCTCATCTCACTGTGTTCCTCCCACTATTCAAGAGGCCTGTCAGCCCAATAAAGAACTCTTCTTCTGAGTGAGTAGTGAGCTACAATATGTAGCATGGTGCAGTGCAGGCGCTTCTCACTGAACTAAGAATTTATTCACGCAGAGAGTTACATTTAAGTGTTGGAAAAAGTTATGTGATTAGTTGAAGTGCTTTTTTTGTTCAAGAACATTCAAGAGCATACAAAGAGTATACAGTTGCCGAAGAACCTGGATTTCTGCATAAATGTATGACCAATTTACCCAGCACGATGCAATGCAGGAATCATTTTGATTAAATCAAACAGAGAATATAGCAAAACAAAATAACAGCAAACTCCTATTTATAAGTTAAAAAGGATTTTCCCGCCCAGAAATGAAAATTCTGTCATAATCTACTCACCCCTCATGTCATTCCAAGACTAAATGACCCTTTTTCTTCTGCTACACACAAAAAGGAAGATACCCTGAAAAATGTCCATACAGTGAAAGAAAGTGGGATCCTGTGTTTTTTCAGAATATCTTGTTTTTGTGTTCTGCATCATACAGGCTTGAAATGACATGAATTATTATTATTATTACACACAAATTATTATTATTATTATTGTAAACTATTACTTGAACAATGACTTTGTTTCACTAAAATAAGCAGAATGTGTTGTATCTTTATATATATATATATATATATACACACTCTTAAACTCTGTTTGTCTAAATGGTTCCATAAAGAACCTTTAACATCTAAAATAAACTTTTTGTTTTACAAAATTAACCAAAAATGGTTCTCCTATGGCATCGCTGTAAAAAACCTTTGTAAAAGACTTTAATTTTAAAGAGTGTTACCAATTAATGAATTGTCTTCTGATTTTTTTTTTTTTTATTTTGAAATGAAAAGATTTTTGTATATCACTCAAAACTATTTTAAATGATGCAATCCACTTTAAATTTTGCTTTTAAACTGTGAAATGATAAGGTTGACTTAATCAGGACTGGCTGTTGAAATGGCTGAATTGATGTTTCTTCTCTGTCAGATTATTTTACTAAAAACGTACCCTCCTCTGACCTCAGAGGAGAGTGAGACACCTGGCCTGGCCAGAAATAGAAGTGTGAATGTACGTGCCATGCACAACACTGTCCGGCAGAATCAAGTCTGTACCGTGACACAAGGCAAAGGGGGCAGCCGACTGAATGATGACAAGTGAAGAGCCATTTATCTTCATTTACCCTCAATCCCCTTGTTCCACACAGCCTGTTGCTGCCTCCTTTTTTATAATAGGGCACTTGTAAAGCTGGATAATAAAGAGGGGTGTGACAGAAACCTTCCAAAGACACTCACATCCTGTCAAAAGGAAGAGCTTACAACAGTGCTAAACAGAATCCCAGCGACTCAGAGGGGCTGGTTTGTGAGGCTCAGTATTAACACACACTGTGCAACAGCTGATTAGCATATATATATATATATATATATATATAGATTTTTTTTTTTCCCCACAGTCTAATACTGCTTTAACAAATGAAGTGTGTGAGTGTTATAAAGGTGTTCTAAATCACAGTAGTTCATTAGCTAAAATATTATGATAAAAAATATGCTAAAATATTGTAACAGGGAAGACTGATTCTAGTTACATTTCATAAATTATATAATTTAGAATCTAAAGGTTTTTGGGTCATGCTTAAATGTTTTACTTTATTTCATTTGTTGGCTAAATCAGTAGACTGATATTTTTGTACATTACTTTTCACATGTTTGCTGTATTAGGAGTGGTATTTACATTTGTGTTCTTTGTGACAAAGTTCTTTGTGACAAAAAATACCCCATGTAGTGTGACAGCATGCTTTGCAGTTGAGGCATGCTGTAACAATAGATGCGTACAATAAACTGTTTTTTTTTTCTTTTTTCTGTGAAATATCTGTGAAGTTAAAAAAAATAAATAAATAATAATAATTAGTTTTGGTTGCTATTTTGATGACAATGATGAAGCAAAAAGAAGCAGGTGATTTTACCGAGGATTGGGGGACTTTCCTGCCCCTGTTTTTTATACCCCCCACTCTGGTTGTTCATTTTTTAATGTTTTATCCTTGCTTCTTGTCAGATGAGATGCATTTCCCGTTGCTTTTATTTTCGACAGTAGATATGAATTTTTCTACCACCATATGAAACAGTAGGCTAGGTAATTGGATTACTATTATGTTATACACTTAGGTCTAATGTCTATAAACGGCAGGTCAACAGTATTGCTAGCCATTGCTCAACACAAGGCAATATTATGTATATTCCGTGCAAAGCACTGTTGCTGCTCTTTCATTATATATTTCATTATAGATTCTATTTTCAGCATTGCAAGAAATCTAGTATCACATGCAGCAACTTACTGTATGGATTGAAGATAATACAAATATGTCTGGACAGATGACTAAAACGTGCTCAAAATATTTGACAGCTTGTCCCTCATGGGGCCTAATTGTTTAAAAAGTAATTATCATTTTCTGTATTTTTACAGTTGATTTTATAAAATTATAGGCACTGTATTTCGACATCATCGTTCAAATATCCCCATTTTTTTAACAAATTGAACCCTATTGAAAACAAATCTTTCTTTCACCGCCTTTCTTTCAAAAACAGATGAGACTGAACGCTAAAGACATCAGTTTAAATTATACATCAAGTGAGACGTTAAGCAAATAATTCAGTGTCGCATTGTTGTGTTATCTTTCCTTCAGAGGGTGATAATTTTGAACTGATGGCCAATGGCATGAATAAATTTGACACATGGTGCAGCATTTGTTGAACTGTGCGAGCACGAGAGGCCAGCCAAGATTCAAAAATGTCAATATCCGATCCTTGAAAAAGCTGAGAAATGGAGCTTACTCCACCAAGTGTGGATGTGTTAATCACATCACAGGAGGGCAGATCTAGGCTCTGTCACACTTTGTAAGTCTGAATTAAAAGAGTGAAGGGCCTCCCCGTGTTTCATGCCTTGGCTGTAAACAGCACAGTTAAATGTTATGTTCCTCATTATGTTGTAAGTGGGTTAGCATATTCATTTGCCACTGAAGTAGGTTATACCTAGAAGCGCCTTCATCCCTGATTAGCATGTCATCAACAAGCAGTTTGTGCCCACGCTGGCCTCTTGACAATTCACATGTGGCCAAGATAATGAAAATTAAAGCAAAAAATCAGAGAGAGCTTTTGGTCCCCCTCTCTGGAGGTTTGAACACTAATTGTAGTGAAAAATGGACTTAATTTCTACACTCCCTCAGTAAGAGTTTCTTACATCCAAGCTGATGGAAAAGAACGAAATAGTATTACCACTAATTAAGGCTAAGCAGAATAAATTATGCAAGTGTATAATACTCCAGGGCAAATACTAAAAAGGAATTACATGATGGTGCGGTGCCACTAAAACTAGTGACTAAATTCAATACTAATCAAGCGCGCTTCAGTGGGCAGGGCAACAACAAACAGTCTCGGCACAGAAATGTTGTGCACTTGTGGAATCTGAACCGAGTCCAAATCAGACAAGAAATGCCGAAGAATGACTGTGAGAGACCAGGATTTCAGCCAGTGTGTTTACCAAGGTGTCTAGAAAAAGGAATCGGGGTAAGTGGTTGTGCAATTGCTATCACCTCTTTCATCATCATCCTCCAATGAGCTTTGGAAAACTCACAGACAGCTGTGCTGGAATTCCTGCATCCCCCACGCCTCATTGAGCACTGTCAGTTCTGTCCAGCGCGTCTGTCTGTGGCTATGGCTTCGACGCCTGGCCTGTGAAAAACTCGGCCTGCCCCACTGGGTCTAATTCTAGGAGACATATTTAGTGCATGATTTAGCTAGCAGACCTACAGCTGTGTCCCAACACTCACGACAAGGCCACTGGGCCATCACACAAGTGTAATTAACCCGTTCATTATGAAAATAAGGCACTATCATGCATAATTCTGTCTCCAGCAGATGCAAGGATGTGCTTGGGTGAGCCGAGACTGTTCGTTCCACCAAGCATGTGATGACATCATTCTGTCGTAAGTTATCTCAAGGGAGCGAGGGGAAGTTTTGCAGTCGCAGAGTGTGGAATTAGCTGAGGATTCTTCTCTAGGGATGACTATAGGTCAGGCCCGATCCTGACAGTTTACTTGAACTGCTGTTGTATAAAGAAATTCATCATCGGTCAGATTTTTTCTGGCTACCGGGGCCACCCTTACTGGCCATTTAGAGTCTAATTAAATGCAGTGATTTTTTTAAGTGGATTAGTAATCATGTCACATTTGTTAACTTTCGCACATGCATGTTTATTATGCTAATGCTAAACAAACTTGTAATTACCCATACTGAGCACAGAGCGTGTGATATTTATGAAAGGAGAGACACAGCTGGGATGGTCGGCACTCTGTTCTATTCCTCCTCTCTCTCTCTCTCTCTCTCTCGCCACAGAGTGTGTGTGTGTGTGTATGTGTGCGTGTTTTGTTGGACAATGAGACAGATGGACTCCTTAAAACTAAGCAAAATAAGTCAAGACAGCAACAGCCTGTTAAAAAAAAGAATGATTTAATGGACAGCACAGACATATGGCAAACATATGCATCTTTGTTTTTAGCCCATAATGTCTGAGTGTTAAATGTTGTTGTTGTGCTACTATTACAACTAATTATTGTTATTATTCAATTTCAATGTATATCAAAGTAATGGGTGTCATTAGATAAGCAGATCTTTTGTTCACTCCCTGTGAATTTTGCTATCTTGCTTTGAACCCATTTTAGGATAACAGGATCTATGACATAAGGTGTGTTTGTTTTTTGTTTGTCATTTGAACTTTGCCTCTCTCCCTGTATAACATCTGATAATCTAAAATGCACTCAGATTACTCATGCGTCTAAAAATAGCTAGAAAAAATATATATTTACATGGACACAAATATAATGTGCTTTAGATGTGGCCATTCCTTTTCAAATGAAGGGTTCTCAGACTGTCAGCAGTAGAAGAGGAAGGTGGGTGCCCCGAATGACTCTCTCCTTTATGTTATTCCTCTGTTGAGAATATGACAGCACCTGTTTGAAATGTAACAGCTCAGCATGTGCCGTCTGACACACACAGCTCTAATCTACGCGCCAAAGCCCTCATGTTTCACTAAATCTCCTTGGCAAAGGATCTTAAGGGAGGAAAGAATGGTAAGCGTGCTTGATTTCAGTTAAAAAACTTGACATTTAACATTGAATTTAACATAAAGCATAGTTGTTTGAATCTTAATCACTAGACAGTGGCTTTAACAGATGAACAGTGATATCCAGAACACAGGGAAATTTAATAATCCAAAAGTACTGCAAATACATAAAAAAGATTAAAAGGTATCTAGTTTACTCCATTAAAACAAAGTAATGCATTCAAGAGTCATCTTTTTCTCTCTCTCTCTTTTTCCAGCGCTCAACGGGAAGTCCTACCTGCTAAATATCACATGACCCTGCAATCTTTCAAATGTAACATTCCCGTCTTTCCCATGGGGCGTATTGTAGGTGCATTGCACACCACTAATGGAAAGCGGGATGGACGATAATGCGCGTTGCTTCAGCGTTTCCCGTAGTTTCTGCCCCCCAGGCATCGCACATTGTTCATCAATGCTTGCCCAGTTCATTATAGCACTTAGAGACAGGCTAGGTCATAGCATCCAAGCTCTGGGTGAGTGATACATGCACACACAATAGGCCATCATTTACCACACATCTCTGCATCTCTAGTACTGCGCTGCAGCCTTGCCTTTTTGCTATTCATCACAGCTAATGATTTAATATTGGCACTTTAACAACAGAGAGGAGTTCATCTCCAACACAAATACACATTAATGGAATTTTCCATTTGATACATGAATATTAAATTGAACATCAAAAGGAGACATGCTGGACCAAGGAAATGGATGATACTTCTATTCACAAATGACTTAACGTGCTATAAGAAAAATATGAATAGAAATGGACATTTGAACGGAGAAAAGATAAAGGCATTGCTAGTTTTGGTTCGCAAACTGTGGTCATGCCTTGTTGTGTATAGTATTAAAGAAAATATTTAATAGAATGAAGTCAAGTCAACAAGACCAAGACTCTCCTACATGGCTCAACATAACACACCTGAACAATAAATAACACTGAATAGCCTGGTTGGGTTGAATCAATAGAGAAGCTCTCATGGAACTAATACACCCTAACTGTGAAAAATCAAGCAATATTATCCTCAATAGCTTTGCACTATAGGAAGCTCTATTGATTGTGTGGTCAATACAAAAAAGAAATAGCCTCCTACATGCAACTTTATTCAACCTCTATTGCTGAATGTGCTAGGTCAACTTTCTCTGTAAAAGTAAAGCGGAGGGTATGATTCAACTGATATAAATGTATAATCTATAACAAACACTGTATAGACTTATAATGGTGGCATAAATAAATGCTGTGCCATGCGCTCTACAGCCAATGATGAATTTGTGACTAGATGTAGCTGTCTAATGAGTGCAGAATTTAAATAAGAATTAGAAACTGCAGTGCATTTCTATATTTATTTTCATCGGCTGTACTCTTTCGTGCTCAGATCTTTGGCTGGAAAGGAGTTTAGCTGGTGTTGTGAGCATATTCCAATCAGTCTCCTCCAATCAGTGATTGGAATATGAAAAGTGCCCTCAAAAGGTCCAACTGTTTCAGATGTACAAGCACCATCCATGAAATAATTAACTGCTTGATATTGCTGTCAAAACCCATGTGCATAGTTAAAATATATGATCCACATGCACAGGGACAGAGTTTCTCTCACTGGTGGAGGCCAAAATGTCACAGTGGTGCATAAAAGCCTCATTAAATTCCCAATTATTCACATTATCTGTAGAGTTACTCTGAATATACAAATCCTCGCCAAAAGGACAAAGTAGTTTCAAAGGGAGCAGTGTACCTTCTCTCCAGCATGCAGAATAGATAATTGACAGGGCTTTGACAATGAAGACCATGCACAAGCCTGATGCACGTTGAAGGGAGCCTGGCATTACGTTGCTATTTCCGCTAAGTCAATCAGCAGGAGCATGCAGCAAGCTTTCCCTTCCATCTTTTCAAACTGAAATCAAATCTCTTGTTGTCATTAGGGAGACCCGAGACATATTCCCTTGCTCTCTGTCACATTATGTAGCAAGCTCCAAATGTTTGAGCTTTTGTCATATTTAGCTCATGCATTCGCTCTGCTGCATATCAAATCAGAAAGGGGGGGGAGGGGGGGGGGCATGTCAAAAATAAAAATGTGACAAAATATCACTCCATGCGGTGCAAACGTTTATTTCCGATGGGGATTTCAGATTGCAAGAACAATTCCGGCACAGGGATGAAAGACTGTTATTTGAGGATGGTTGTACCAAAGGCTGATGGTTTATATTACAATAAGGGAAAATATTTTACTTAGCAAAATTGAGAGATGCAATGTGGATGACACTTTGTAGTAAAGGTAAAATGCTACTGACAATGACAATAAACAGGGCAAAATACCCCTAAACTATAACAATGCAAGTCAATGTTTCACATGTAAAGTCCATGTTATATTATGTTATCTGTAGCAATAATATAACAGTGCATCAATATCAAATAGATAAAAATAATTCCACATTATGTACTTGTATTTCACTAGCATTACTAATACTTCCTCATGTACAGTACATACAGCAGCAGTTTTGTACCCACAGCTTTCAGTGGCCATAACCACATATTCCCACTGCCGTACATATCGCAACAGGGGTTATGTGATACATGGATCAAATTCTTGTCAGATCTGGTAGGATCTCAGCAAAATTGCTTATGAAAAAAGCATGAAGATAAAACAGCATCTCATGAAGATGTCTGGTTTGAGGCAGAGACTCAGTAGGGGACTTATACTATACATACCCTCTGTCCTGGCACACCAATAGCCACAGGATTCATTTACACTTAGAGTGCCTGATTTCATGCCTTTCTAGTCTTTGGAGATGTGCTTTGAGTTGAAATAAGTCAATTTTTTGTTGTTCAAAACCAGTTAAGGTCCAAAAATGACAAGATATCTGTACTTTATAGTATAGATTTAGGAAAGAAAAGAAAACCTCAAAAGGTGGTAACAGTTTTTCAGGATTTGTGGGTGGTATTTCCCCTCCAGGTACCGCGGTCGTTTATTTATAAACTTGTTTATTTATTTGTTTTCTTGAATTACATTTATCAATGGTGCACAGAAACATTTTGGGTGATGGGAGAGAAGCAACACAAGCAAAACTGAGCAACACAAGACTGCTATTTCTAATGAATTTGTTCTTTTGAACTTTCCATGAATCAAAGAATTCTGAAAAAGAATGTATGATGGTTTCAACAAAAATATGGAGCAACATCATACCTTTTCAAGACTAGTAATAATCAAAAGAGTTTCTTGAGCAGCAAATAAGCATATCAAAATGATTTTTGACACTGAAGACTGGAATTTTGGTGGTTGCAAATTTAGGTTTCCCATATATACTGTATTATATATAATAAAAAGGGCCAAAAGGGTCTCGCCCTATTTTGATAGCTCCGCCCCCAACATACACAGCTTACGCCAGTGGTCCCCAACTCCAGTCCTCAGGACTCACTGTTCTGCACATTTTGGATGTGTCTCTTATCTGGCACAGTCAGTTCAGTTCATGGATCTCTCCCCTAACGAGCTGATGATCTGAATCAGCTGTGGTAAATAAGAGATACACGCAATATGTGCAGTGCAGTGGGTCCTGAGGACTGGAGTTGGGGACCACTGGCCTATGCAACCCAGGCAATGATTAGTTCTGTGAAACAAAGTAGAACCAAATGTTACACCGTATATACATGGGACGCGAGCGGGCACGTCCTGATTTGCTGAGTTAGGCGTGTACCTGCTGGAACAACATTTTATTTAAAAATTTCAGTTTTGACCATATCTCTACACCTAAACCTAACCCTACCCATGAGTATTGCTTAAAATCAGTGGAAATGATAGATGACTGACACTGATGTACAAGCACCAAACACTGATTGTAAGCCTAAACTTAAATCTGATTGGCTA
>JAUMHE010000053.1:15439995-15464756 GCA_032359235.1 Enteromius mattozi | reverse complement strand
CTTTTAGTCATTATTTAGGTAGCACACATATTCTGAATGCTTTTGGCAGAATTCAAATGAGCCATTTTAATCTAGATGAATCTAGATTAATTTCAAAATCTAGATTAATCTAGATTCAAAAAAATAATCTATGCCCACCCCTAATAAATATATATATATATATATATATATATGTAAGGGATAATGTACAGGCAGCCGGTAGTTATCGCAGAAATAAGCCCTGACAGTGTGATCAGGACCCGACGTGAGGGTCTTGTATCACGCTGAAGGGGCTTATTTCGTGATAACTACAGGCTGTCTGTACATTATCCCGCTTATTACATGGCTACTTGCCACATAAGGAAAAAAAACTGGACATTAATATGAATTTGAAACGTTTTATTGGCATATTTGTTTTAAATTAACATTTTCATCGTTCCGCGAAACGATATAGTACCACGTGACTAACATTCAAACGTTAGTAAGACAATTTATAACATCTACGTATGAATATATAATAACGGATGCATTTTAGTTATTTACAAGTATTAAATTGCACCTTATGTTGTTCAGTGTTTGTCACAAGATGGCGCCAAACGGTAATCTTTGTTGGAGCGGAGGGATTTTAAACATACAAGTAGTACCGGCTATGCGTTATTACTTTGGAGCGGTTATTATTTGAAAAGAACGAACCTGCAAATGTCTCAACTGACCAATCAGAATCAAGCATTCCAGAGAGCCGTGTAATAAATATATATAATATCTATATAATATCAATAATTGCACTGCCAAAACCAAGGTCCTCCTCAAGCGGAGATGGATAACATAAGATTAATAACACGTAATTACAGAGGGAAGATTGGACTGTCACTGTGTCGAAAGCAAAAATTAAACGCTTCCTGTTGGAGAGGAGCATGGCCGCAGACGTCTGTGTCATTGCTGCTCAGCTGCTGTGAGAAATGTTTCTATCGCTCTCATCCCCTCATTCTCTCTGACTGCCTCTGTCTGTATCTTTCGAGGGGAAAATCCCCCATAAGAGTGAGCCCTCTGGAGCTCCTAGCCAGCTTTTGTCTCATCCAAGGACTGTGTGGCACTGTGGTCGCCTAAGCAGGTGTATCTCATCCTCTAGTAACAGTGTGGCAGATTGGCCCACTTGTTGAGCACCTAGAGCATAAATCTGTCCTAGGAATGGGAGCCTTCACTGGCATTGAGTTATCAAAGCCAGGGCTCAGAGAATAGTTTGGGCTGCACAGATATATGTGATAATGAGGCAGCAAAACATGCAGCGTAGTTTCACCCCGGACCTGCAGCCTGACCTTTAAAAGTGACACAACTGCATTTAGGAGAGTCTTCAAATTACTTTTCTGTGGGATAAAGGTGCCGACCCCCTATAATCATTAAACGTGCTACAGCTGACATGCTGTTCTGTCTGCTGCATGCTGGGCCAGCGCTCGGAGAGGTGATGCCACAGAGGTCAATGTGGGGGGACAAAGCAGCAGCAGCTACAGTATAGAGAGATTCAATATTAAAGACATATTCATAATGAGAGTCCTAGGGACAAACTGCAGTTTCTTAAAGATCACTGCGTCAAAGCCTACAGCTGCATATAGAAAGTGTTTATATATATATATATATATATATATATATATATATATATATATATTATATATTTTGTATGTTTTTATATGGCAGAATGTTTGATCTTTATTCAAGATTTATTCATGTTTTAAACGATTCTGTTCCATAAAAATCACTGTTCAATATTAAATCATTTAAAGTGAATTTCTATGCAGGTAATATCTGGATATCAGCTGTCTAAAACGTACTTTATCCACCTTTTTCCTCAATGCGGAAGTAAGCCTGTGGGCGAGGCTTCCGGTTCATTAGACATTGTAGGCAAATAACAGTCTACTAGGAGAGTTAGTAGACATGTTGTTGTGAATTAGTAGACATGTAGTTGCAAAGTTACTTATAGTTTGTAGATTGTTTAAATGGACTATCAAAATAAAGTATAACCAAACAAACTGATTTGTACAGCTAAAAAAATAGCTGGATGTGGATGAAACCTGAAGCTAGACCCAAATAAAAGATGGATAAGGTGGATAGAGTGGATAAAGAGAGGTTTAATCTTTGAAGTCAATGGACATAAGCACATGGTTAACTATGATTACCTAACAGCTGCAAAGGAAATCCACTGTAAGAAGCAGAACTCATTTCTCGACAACAGATTGGTGCTTCCTGATAATTAACACTGAACAAACAGCATAATACCCGACAAATTTTAATTCTACTTGCTTTTGCTTTCATCACTCATCAAAAGCAGCAAGCAGCAATTATGGGGATGCGCTGTGATTTAGACACTATCCGGAGAATCAGAGGATGATTCTAAGATACCCAGTTTGAAGAAAATGTAGACACGAAATGCAACTTAGATCAAAGTTCACAGAGGACATTTTTTAACTACTGCTGTATAAAATCTACAATAAACTCTGTCAGCTGGTACATGACTATATCAAAGTGACCTGTAAACAAACATTTTTGTAACAAAATGTTAGTATATAATACAATTTTAATGACTTTTTAATGATACAAATACATTTCTACTAAAATTTGTTGTTGAAATATAAACATTTAAACTGTGGATGTCATAACATAAATTTTCAGGAAGGATTCATTCATTTAAACATGGCATTAAATTATTAAATATTGAAGAACGGGTTAAGTGAAAATATAAAATTATTATTCTTTTCTTAAGAAACTGTGACGTTACGTGGCATTAGTGTTACCTACCAAAGTTGTGAATGTAACTTTGTAAACTTTGTGAATGTAAAATTGGAATATTACATAAAACATTTCCATTCAGCAAGACAAAGAGAACAAAATCATCACTTTCTGATAAACTAGCAACAAATAACACTAAGATAAAGGTAATTTGCTGCAGCAGAAGTCGTCACTGTGGGTCTTTTTTCACATATAATAAATAAATTACTTTTGCCTTAAGAGCGTGCAGATTAAATGAAATGTGGTCATGTTATCTTGCTTTCGGAGGCAGATGTCTGTTTGGGAACGCAGTTGTTATCTGCTGGTTAGTCCAGTAATGCAAATCCTTTGTACAAAGTCACATGACATAGCTATTGTTAGCTGTTTCTGCATCTTATTTTTTGCAGTGTAAACACTAAAAAAACCGAGCAATTACATGAGACAAGACACACTCTGTAAGTTGTAATGTTACTTTCAACATACATTAGCATACCTTCTGATGTTCATACATGCTCGTTTTGTGCAGTAACTGGTAAAGAGGAAGAAATGATCAGCTTACATGTGCTCCTCATTTATACTTGTACTGAAGCGGTTAAATCAATCTGTCACATTACATTAAGTACTATTGTTTGAATTTCATAATAAATTTGTCAGAATTTTAAAGCTAAGACTTTGTCTCATATCAAAAGTAAGGATGTACAAAGCTTAATACAATTTATTGAAGGTGAGACTCCATTAGGTTTTGTTCACGCATCAACTGAAAGCAGCTAGACCGATTCTTGGGACTAAAGAATCCAAATTGGTTAATCAAAATGAGAATCAATTAAAATTGAGAAATCAATATTTTCAACCAGCCCTATTATGAACTCAACTTAGAGAACCGCTATTATATTATCCCATTATGTTCTATTATCTGTGAACTTTTGAAAATTCTATATACCTGAACTACATGTAAATTTGGAAGTCATGGCACATCAGTGGCACTTATCTCTTCTTCACTTAGAGAGAGATAGAGTGAAGACGAGAATGTGTTAGAGTGACCTCTCTGATAAATTTCCTCCATTTTCACTCTGTATGAGTGAGACCTGATGGGGAAGGCACTTCATCATTGAGAAAGGCTCTCACCATTCTGCCTTCAGCATTTCTCAACTTAATACGTTGTGGGAATGGCGCTAATAATGTTTTGAGGTATGTTTGTTTTGGGAAAATGGTTTCATATATCAGTTTGATGTGGGATTTCAGTGCTGACATCTGGTTTAAGGAAGTTTTATTATGAACATTATCCACAGACTATAGCGTTTGCAAAAAAAAAAAAAGGGCGCTTAAGGCGTCTTGTGTTAATTGGCTATTATTGTTCATAATCACACAATTCACTCAATTCTGTTAAGTACTTTATGCTGATTTTCTATTAGAAAATAATACTCTCACAGTCCTCTCAGCCACGCAGTGACAGCGGCTAATAGATCACCTTTGTTTGAAGTGGGCAGGATGCTGTGCAATATCAAACAGTCATACATCAAGTTTACTGACAGTCTGTGAGCGTAAATAATATTACAAATGAGCAAATGAAAAGTAAAAGTCTATAAAATGTAAAAATATTCAACAATGTTACTCATCAGGTCAAACTACTCTAATAGTAGCCTTCACATGATCTATCAGTGTAGTTTAGGGTTCATACATGTGCAGAAACCACCAGGAGCTCTTCTTGTCAGGAGTTTTGTTGCTTAATACCCCCAGGCCTGCAACACTGCATGTTTCTCCAGCACCAAGTCCCCAGGTTGCACCAGCGTTATCTCTTTATTGCCTCCCTCTCTCTTTGCTAAAATGCCCCGTCGGCGTTGATTAAGGTACGCCAAGAACCTGCTTATGTGTTTAAATTATCTGCACCTTGTGCTTGGGGACAAACATTCACAGTGGAGCCAAGGGAATGCATTATTCCTGAGTTCGAAATTGTTTGAGGATCTCAGCTTTGCATCTTATTTGGTTGCTAAGCCTGAAGACAAGCCCCAGGGTTTTGGGTTCATAATTGGGCTGATTAATGCCTGATGTCTGATGGTGATAAAGTTTAGGGTGAAAGGGAAAAAAAGCTCTCCATGTGTTGCTCAGCAGTTTATACTCAAGAGCTGCAAACAGATTAGGTGATCGCTCATGTGTCAGGCACAAGAGTAAAGAATAATTGTCTCCCTAAGTAGGCTTGTGATTCAAGACATTCTGACATTAATGTTCTGTATTTGCATGTTATCCTATGAACTGTGACCTGAGGGCACCATTGAGTGTTGTATGTATAGAGAAATACACTTCTGAGGTTACCTATGACCAATTAAACAGTGACAAACTGAAGTCAAATAGCACTTTTACTGTTTGCTTTTTGTGAGCCGAATCAGCTGCTATGCTATGTTTGCAGTTTTTATTATTTCTTGTCCTATTGTGTGGTTGAAGAAGTGAAAGGTACCACAAAACAAAAGGAGGCTATTGTGCTAGTGTTTTGCTTTGAAAAAAAAAAAAAAGTCATGACCTGGCCGATCTTTAGTGCTAACACAAAATGATTTTCTTTTGATGTTATATCAACATTCATAAGGCAAGATTAAGCTTTAAATACAAGTTAAAGGGTACCTAACACAGGCAGGTTTGGCCAATCTCATGTTAATCTTGGCTACCTATAGTACTGCAGCCCTCATATCTCCAAAAAGTCTTTAGTTTTATCATATTTATAAAAGAAAGATACATCTTTACGATTCTCTCAGAAAAAAGCCGAGCTCATGGAGGCGTGCTGTGTGGGCCAAGTACACCTGTCTGCAGCCTGCAGATCGGGGCGGGACTGAATCTGGGGCGGGGCTGCATGTGTCGCTCCACCCCATATTTGCTCTGATTGGCTCGGTAATTTTTCATAGGCATATATGATAGAAAATGCTTGGAGTTGGTGTAAAACATTAGACAGAAGTGTCTAATTCCACACAAATATGAGCTTAAACAGCTCTGTCTGATAATTATTATAAATACTTAGGAGCATATATCTGAGAATTACATAGGACTCGCATCCTGGCTCAGAGAACCAGAAAAATCCAGTTGTTTATGGTTAACTTGACTCTGTGTCTGTTTTATTGAATCATGACATGAGATTTTAGCTGCTGCAAGTTTAATCTTCCGGATCAGTCAACTTCACAAATTAATCATTGAACCAGCTGACTGAAAAGAATCGGCTCAATAGATGCGGTCACAAAACAGGTATGGGAGAAGATATCAATTTAATATATTAATATCTATCCTTAATTATCTAAATAAATTAGTTTATTAAATTAATGATCAAATCTTCAAATAAACATTTAATTCATAATTCATAAATCCATCTGAAAACGCTGAGAATAATCAACCCAGTTCAGTTTTTTAAATGCAGTGTTTTGTTTGTGTGTTAGACTAAATACCAGCTTAATTTAGCAAAACAATCATTTCAGGGACATGGTGAGTTACAGGCTATTTTTTTTTTTTTTTTCTGTGCATTATTATGCGTTTTTAGCTTTTTAAACAACATAATCTGTCCGTATGTACGTCTATGATAGAGGATCTAGCCAATCAGAGTAGATATCAGTACTAATACTAAAAAAATATTAGGTAGACTTTACCTTTTTTGTTTTAGTTTGTCATAGCTGTTAAATGTAGGTATTCTTTACCCAAATATACAGGATATAATCTACTCACACAAACTGAGTGCAAATTGTTACCTCAATTTTATTGAGTAGATTCTATAGGTTGTCTATAGGTTTTTTTTACAGTGGAGGTTCAGTCCCGCCCCGATCTGCAGTCTGCAGACAGGTCCTTCTCGCGTGGGCAGAGCTAAAGAGTGACAAACACTTGAGCGCGATCACCAACAAACACAGACATGCTGTCGTTTCACTTACCATCTGCAGTTCTGAATCATGACCAGGGCCTTTTATAGTTGAAAGGGCATCCACTATTCACGTAACGCTGGATTCTTTTATAAAGCTTAACTAGGTTAGCTTCCCTTTACAACCAAGAGTGAGAACCAAGATTCTCAGTCAGTATACTCTATGTTGTGGAGCCATCAAAATAAAATGTTAGAATATATTAAGCAGACAGTCTACTAATACTCTAATGACTGCTAGTTGACTTACTGTTATTAGAATGTCTAAAGTGGACTATCGAAATAAAGTGTTACCAAATAAAACGCTGCATGAACTAAAAATGTCCACAAAATTTCATAAAAACATGTGCTCTGCTGTGCAGTTGATGGCAGTAATACACCAAAAGTTGGTTTGCCATCCATCAGTAATTCTAAAAAGAAGCAGAAGAAAATGAAAACATAGCAGCAGCTTACATAACTTTTACAGTTGCAGAGTGTTGAAATAATTTTATCATTGGTTGTCATGGCAGGATTACATAGACCTCTGAGATTTGAGCTGGAGTTTCTCTTAGCAGGTAGGGAAGTTTATTTTAGTCTTTGTGGTGCTCTTGAAATAATGCATGCATATTGTGTAAAGCTTATTATACACTTTAAAAGGCAAATACATTGGCTTATGATATATTAGTATGAGTATGCATATATTTGTTTCTATAATACTGTATACATTGATTTACCATAAAAATGTGCATTGGTTTGCTGAACTACAGTATGTATTGGTTTGCTATGATCTGCTTTGAAGTGCTGCCACATGCATTGGATAGTTTGCATACAATGGGTTGTTTGTCTGTTTGCTGGTTTATATGATTATTTTGGTTTAAAAAATGCTGTAGTATTAGAGTGATGGCATATGCACTGGATTACCATTATCAGTGAATTGTATCACTGGCTTGCTTTGATGTCATTTATATTAATTTGTTTTAGTGGTGGTGGTTTTGAAATGCATGTTTTGGCTGCTGCTTTAAGGAGAACAATGCTAAATTGCTTTTAGCAACCAAAACACGCATTTCAAAACCACTACCACTATTGGCTATTTTTTATTTTTTTTTAATGGTTGGTCGACTCTGCATAGATTATTTGTCTGCAGATGTTGATAGGGTCAACGTTTATGCCAACATATGTGTAGTTATGGGTGTTTTCTAAGGACATGTTGTTTAACTTGAAGATTCAGACTATTTGATGAATCTTTCAAATAATTAAGACAAAGAAAAAAACTTGGAGTGTAAGTCAGAGTGTATGTCACTTTGCTCATTCAGCATTAAACTACTTTGTTAGAAAAAAAAAATAAATAAATATGAAATGTTTCTTCTAAGAATTTGGCTGTGGGCATTTATGTGTTATCATTCCTTTACAGCATTACTTTAGCATAGTTTTTTTAATGTTATTATTTGAGGCAAAAATATATGTTTAGTATATGAGTGCTTTGCAAAAATTTAACTAAAACAAATAAAGACAAATATTGTAATTTTTGTGTTAAAAAAAAAAGTATGCATAAATGATCAAGATGTTTCACTAAAAGAGGGTCTCTGTATCTTTGAGAAAACTATCTAACAGCAATGCATAACACAAAAGATGTCAGACAATGACATTCATTTTACTGAAGTGGTGCACAATATATAATTAGCACATGTCAGACGAAACGAGTACTTAAATCTTAGTGTATCAAAATGATACAGCACTCCACAGAACACTTTTAAGCCCCTTCAACAAACAAGCACTTCTTTAATTAAACCACCACAGATTGCCATCAACTGACTAATGGACATCTGATTACGCCAAAAAAATAACAAACGAATAATACATTTTTTTTTTTTTTTTTTTTTCAAACAGAATGCAATTATTGTGTGCTTATCTCAAACAATTCTGAACGGGGTTTCCATAATGATACTGTTCTTGATAAATCCGCACAATATTATTGTGCATACAAATCTGCTGAAAGTGATTAAAATATTTTTAAATGTGTTTGAGCAAGCTGTTCTTATTTCACCCGCATGCCTTTGCGTATTTGTATTATTTTTTTACTTGCATTAATATTTTAGTACACTGTTTGTTGCAACCTGGTCTCATAAAAATATGTACATCTGTGCACTTTTTGTGTAACACCGTTTTTAAGTGCCTTACTGCACATTTCGCTGAAGTTTTAAAGAGAAATGTCCACTGAGTGACGCTAAAGCACAGGTTCAATATGTAAGCCCTGGCACATTTTATTACGTTGACATAGGTATGTATTGCGGTGGTTCAGAATTCAAATATTTGTGGACTGTTGCTAAAAGTTAATACTCTATCATGTTGGAAATATGCCCTACACCAAATCAAATCCTAAACCTACCCGATAGTGTTAAAAAATGCAAAACTGATATAAAAATGCATTTTTGTGCAACCATGCCATTTAAACTTCCTTTTACTTACATTTGAACTGTTTTGTCAAGCCGTAGTTACACAGGATTCAAACTGGAGCTCCTCGCCTCTCAAGTACATCTCTGTACTCTGTGAGCTACCAAACAAACCTACCATCTATGAAAACCCATAGATATGAAACTGAGTTTGCATGATGCAAATATTCAAAAGCTGTAACTTTATCACAGTACTGCCTTAATTGCTTTATAAGGGCACATGGCCGTTGTAAATGTAGCCATTGTAGCAATTAAAGAGAAAGACGTGTTTTATTCTACAGCCTTTCCTGACATTATATGAATGATACTGTAATTAATTTCCACTTGAATGTAAAATATATCTTACTTTAGTACACTATCAGTGGTCATTTAGAACTGATGAGACAACTTCAGAAAAGCGTGTCAGTTCGTCTCTTTTAATATGGCATGGTCACATTACCAAAGTCACTTAAAACGTTCCATGATTGCCAAGGACACTGGTGAATGAGTTGTGTCTCCTCACATTCTGGCTCTGAGGGAGTCCTTGAAGCCTATTCTGCTCTTAAAAAAAAAAAAAAAGAAAAAGAAAAAAAAACTATAAATATAAACTCTCCCCTTTGTTCCCTCGTGCTGCAATTATTGACATGATTTTCACCCTTTATCTTTGCATGACACTGGGGGAAATGTGAACAAACTCTTAAGAGCGGTGGCCTGGAGAGAGGAGAGACGTGGCTCCTTCTTTCCGGACACACTTGGTATGCAAGGCACTCGACCAGGCAGCCAACGGGTCTCTGCTGCAAATTTACTCACATTTGTCCAAATTTGCTGGCGCGAGACAGGAATGGAAAGACAATCTTAGGCAATGCTATAAAACTGATAAATCATAAACAAACTTAAGTGAAAATGTTAATTTGGTGTAGTGTTGAGAGGCACAAGAAGAATGATTTGCAGATGCGTGAACATAGTTTGAAATGATACATGACACTCTCATCGATGGTAAAATCATGGCCATTATGCATAGCCATCTGCAAATGTTCTCTTGATTACAAGTGATTGTTAAACTGATGATAATGATATCATTATTTTCAAGAGGGCGATATAATAGTGGAGTAATATTGTGTTAATTGAGTAGATAAAGAACGCATATAAAGAACTCAGTCATCTGGACAGGTAGAAAGGAAGTATGCTGTCACCACTCGCTTGGGAAAAATAACGCAATATAAGCCCAAATATCGTTCGACTGAAACGGAAGCCAAAACACTCCAAAAATATCTACAGATTCTACCGAACCATATTGCTGAAATAATACATCCACCAATTTCCTGTGATCTATGACACTTGCTGGGGGTGGTTAATTTACAGAGATGACAGAGATCTACTGGCTGCGAATGATGAAGCTGTCAGTAGTTTCTTTTTTCTTTGCTTTTTTTTCCCCCCGCAAGTTCCAATTTTCAGCCTGTCCCCTCTTTTCTGTCAGATTGCTGCAACGTGTGAGACTAATGGACACTCTGAGAGGTTAAAAACTTCCAAAAATAAGCATAACCTTTATTCTAGTCTCTATGACGGATTACACAATGAATGCAGGTTCCAGCACAAAGCTGATAGTGCGGAAATATCTATGCTAGATGTTTTCCGTTAGATATCATCAAGCAGAGGTGTCATGCTTGTTCAAACCAACACAAAGAAGCATTGTGTACATTTTTAAATATTCACGTTTGCTGTGTACAAAATTATTAGTAATCCAAAGTCCTAGCTTTTAGTGAATTTTGCCATTTTGAAGTCAAAATATGGCAATTATTTGAACTCTATAAGCTCTATAAGTCGTTTGTGTGAGTACCTTATTCAACCTATATTTACATTTTAAAGGTACCTTCCCTCTAGTGGGCGTAAAAATAATGACAGTGTCGTATTGCGTATGTCGTCATGAAATGACGTATGACTGTGATTATCAATCAAAATGCATGTTTTGTTTAAATGCAGTGTGTCGAGTTTTTACAACAATCTCACAGTGACTTTTGTTGATCGCCCAAAAGCTTATAGGGAATCTGTTCAGTGTTTCTCTGAAGCACTACAACATGAATAATCTTGATTACAATAAGTATATAATTTGGCCACTATAATTTGGACACTGCAGTAATCATTAGTAGGATTTTTACTATGTGGGGTTATTTTTTTTTTCTCCCTACATTTAAAATGTTTTACACATTGTTTTTATTATTATTAATATTATTAAAACTTTCCGTAACATATGCAGTGTCTACTTTTACTTTGGAGTGTCTTATCTTGGTTGAGCTATCTATTGTACTAGACAGGCACCATATGAGCATGCTAAAACTTAGATTTAGAATGTTTGCGATTTTGTCTGTAAAACCAGCCTGACCACTGGAACAAACTCACATTGATATTGACAACCCAGTGTATAGGAAATATCTTGTTTTCCTTGAATTTACCGGACTATGTATTATTGACATCTAGCATTGTATTGTACAGTACATCCCCTGCTGTCCGTTACCCTATAAAAACCTTGTAACCAAAAGCATTTTTGGACTGCAACCCTATTAGTGATCAACTGAACATACCCTAGCACAATGACTAAAACATTATTCATTTATTGAGCTACTTATCAGGCAGCTGGCTGGATATAAGTCAGTGAGTGCAAACCAAACAAACACCATGATTTTCCAATATTTGTTCATGCAAAGTCCTGACAATGATGCTGGATTGTTTGTATAAAAAACTAATTTACATTTACATGCCCATAATATTGTGAAGGATGGATCAATAGATCTTCCATGCAAATAAGAATAGTGTGTAAAGAAATGTTTTTGGAGAAAATAATATTTAGATAAGTTTATACAGTGGTCTATTTTGGATTACTTTTGCATTTTGCTTCAGTGTTTGGTGCAAGTTCACAACTGATACAGCCACACTATCGGTACTGAGCAGAGGAAGAAGAAAAAAAGATGGTGAAAGACTGGATCGATTACAATTGTTAATCAAGATCCAGTTGAATGCACTCCAAGAAAGTGCACTTAGTGAGAGAGAGGTATGCTCCATCAACTGCTGGAATCCGTTCCCTCCATGAGGATTAGTTTGTAAAGTTTAAATAAGTTCCCCTTAACTATTTAATGTTTTTGTAATAAGGGTGAGCATAATGGAGCAGGCACACACCATAAAGCAGTGTAGGGCCTGCAAGCTTTTCTAAACATTCAACCCATTCTGCTGCATTAAGTGAATATTAGCTTCACACCACATTATCCAGTGAGACGCATCAACCCTTTTTGTACGCTTACAGTTTATTGCAAAATGCATTATTGCAACTAGAATGGGTTTATGAAGAACACCATGACTCTTAACACATAAAGCTGCCATGACAAAATATTTTTTATTCATTTTGCTGAAGGTAATTTATTTTGGAGAGGACAAGGTCTGTTCCTGCTTCTTCCCAATTATACAGTTTATCTTAGTGAAGTTGACAAGGTGAGTGGCATTTCTTGTGCCACAGTCTCTGTTTCCAATTACATTTTTGCAAGCTGTTTTATTTTATTTTTTAAAACTTCAAATACATGATAACTAAGGTGTTTACCCAAACTAAGGAATAGTTTACCCAAAAATTAAAATTCTTGCACTATTTGCTCACTTTAGTAGTGCTTGTCAATGTAACACATGCACACACACACACACACACTGCAAAGTTAAAGCTGTATTTTTTTTTATATTAGTAGATCAGTACCCGTCAAATGATTAAACTGGTCCAATATTACAATATTTGCAATATTCCAGTTCTTCTGAAGTCCTATGACCAAAACAGACTGAAAAATGAAGCTGTAATTTGTTGAAAAGTTTGTTTTGAACTAAACATCAAAATGGCAATTGAACTTATTCATGAATTAATAATAAAGAATCAGGTAGGGAAAAGTGATAGTATAGCGGGTGCTATAAGAGAAGTCTTCTAACACTTTCTTACCACAGAAAGAAAATCATGCCTGAGGGTAAGTAAATGATCACAGACTTTCTTCAGGCTTTCATTCATAAGTTTTAATTTTCTTTATTATTGTTGTTGTTATTGTCACTGTGCACTCATTTTCCAACTTCTTTTTTCCTTCTCTCACCTCGATTCTCCCTCACGCTCTGTCTGTTTCCTTGTATCCATGCTTTACATTCATAAGCAGAAGGTTTGGACAACTGGAGCAGGTAGGAAATGTCGGCTGTTGCAGCATGGCAGAATTATTAATGTCACCCTGTGACTTACCCATATGCTGTTAGGTGTGGAGTCAGCATGTGCATCTGTTTACTCCTTCCACCCAGACGCTGCATAAATATGCACCTGAAAATCCAGTCTGCAGCCCAAGATCAAATGATTCCCAATGTCTCTTTCTTTCTTCTCCAAAAACAAAGTTTGGTGACGTGTTTGCCTGAAGACACATTTTGAGATTGGGCGCTGGACTAACTTGATAAATGTTTAATTCCTTTGTCCCATGAGAAATTCATGGGCAATTCTGTAATCAAATAGAGGAGAATAATGTGACAGGAACAGGGGCAATTGTGCTCAGGAAGTCCATTTTCCTGGTTGGTATGGAGATTCTCAGCTCCACTCTTCTCCCTCTTTGGCAGCTTGTGTCAAAGAAGAGAAGCCTGTTTGGCTGAAAATGAAAGGGCCCCTGATATTTGTGCTGGGAGATGGATTTCTTAGAGATTCTGAATGCGTACGTAGAGAAGCGCAGCGTTTTTCAATCACATTTCTGAGACCATTCAGCATCTGATCAGCGGGTGCCCAGGGCACAGGGTTCAAGCAATCCCCCCTACCTAACAATCACATGACCAGCTGGCACACCAACCCTCACACACCGCCAGCCACCAGCCTTAGATGAAAGACAGCAGCTGCCAGCGAGGAGAAAATCTCTGAAACAAAATGGACAATAACAAAAAAATGTTTCTTCCAAGAGTGGAATGCAATGTTTGTGGAATGCATTTTGTAACACATCAAAAGAAACAGGATTTAAAGGGTTTATAATATTTATATATAACTTCAGTTAAATTGATTCAATTAAGACAAATTCATAAATCCATTAATTAATACCTTGCAACTACTATACATATATCCAGCTTTATTGGCATGCGTACAAATATGTATGTAGATTATATACATACATACACTGTAAACAGATTTGCTGTAATTATGCCGCTGGATGCCAGTGACTTACTGTAAATTTATATTACAATTATATATATATATATATATATATATATATATATAATATTTATTGGCAACAGTTTGTTCAAAGATAAATGAACATTTAACAGTAAAAAGTCTTTATCTTTAAAGAATAAAATTATTAAAAACAGCCTCATGCAAAACATTCTGGGAATTTTTTTTTTTTTCTGATATTGGTTCCCAGAAATGTTATTTTATTTGTTTGTTCCTGTAAAGATAAAAACTTTTTAATGTTTAATACTCATTTATCTTTGAACAAACTGTTGCCCGTAAACAACATAAATTTAAATATACAGTAAGATACTGGCATCCAGCTGCCAGTAATACTGTAATTTCTACAGGAGTTTTTTTTTTTTTTACAGTGTAGGCATATATAGGCATAAAGGAATGTAAATGTTAATTTCATTAATTTCTGGAAAGCTGTGAAAAGTGCTATACTAATTAAGAAATAAATTAATAAATGAAGTTTTCTATGGCCACAGACGTCTATTCTCTATATACAGTAAATTCTGTTGAGAAGCTATGATAACATAGATATTGCAGCTGTGCTAAAGCACTATAATTAAAGTGTTTTAATTATATTTGTTTGAAACAATAACAAAGCAAAATGTAAATGCATCCCTGGAAAACAACCGAAAGGTGTTTTCTTGAGGTATATGGACAGCCTATCTGAGGAAAACAAGTTTTACTATATACATCATGAGACATTTTCTCAAAAATGTATGAATTCTGGGGATTGCTGTAAGTTAACAGATAGAACATAACACTAACTATGCCAAGATCATAGGTTCAGTTTCCAGGAAACACATGTCTATAAACACAGCAAAACATCTTCTGAATTCTAAATTATGTGTTTTGAACTAAACATCAAAATGGCAATTGAACTTATTCATGAATTGATAATAAAGAATCAGGTAGGGAAAAGTGATAGTATAGCGGGTGCTACAAGAGAAGTCTTCTAACACTTTCTGCTCTTATTAGCAAACTCATTTACCTGTATGTGTGCTTTTAGGTAACAATATCTCAATGAAGATCTACTACTATTAAACACTGCAGCAGTTTATTTCTGAGTTTTAGTTTTAGAGCTGTCATAATCAGTGGTGGAGGTAACGAATTACAACTACTCACGTTACTGTAATTAAGTAGTTTTTTCGCATGTAATCTATATTTTTAAAGCTGTACTTTTACTTTTACTTAAGTACAAATTTAGCAAAATAATCTACTTTGTTACTTTTAAATCATAGTCCCTTATCAAGTACACCCACATTTTTTATTGATATTCAAACCTTTGATGCATTTCAGTAGCCAATAAAGATATCCAATCGTAAACGGACCAATAAAAACAGTAATATCTAAACCAGGAAAAGCTGATGAAGAACATTGTAACCGGATCTACTTCTCCATGTTTATGTCTATGGCGATTCATGCAGGTATGTGTTACTCCGCAGCAGTGACGACCTGACCAAGATACAATTGTACCGTAGAGATTCGGGATAATACAGATCGGCGGCTTGAAAGCAGAATTCATGATGTACGTGCTCATTATATACATTCCGCAAATTTTGAACAAAGAAAAAGTTACACATTGCTGCTTTGAGCCAACGAGCACTATGTTGCGGTCAGTGAATATACACGTGCTGTGTCTCGCTCTCTCCTCGCATCCGCCTCCTGTCAATTACACAGTCTGAAGGTCCACACGGGAATGCAGGTATTCCGCTTACATTTAATCACTCCCGTGCAAATGTGGCTAGCTCTTTATTGTAACAGGAGAATACAGTTCTGTAATGGCAGAAAACTGGCTGCGAAGTCTCAAATAGGCCTAACACACACAAATGAACTATCCTCTCACTCCTGTATTGCTTGTGTGCGCTCAGACTGTGTGTAGTCACCATATCTCTGTGCTTTCAAAATAGAAATTGTTTCTCTTTAATCCAGTATTTAAACTTTGTAAAAAGTTATCAACCAAATAGATCAACGCCTGCCTGATGGAAATGCTACTGAAAATTTTATTGGCTGTAAGTGAAATGCACCAGAAAGTCTTTCAATCAAACTTTAATTTCTTTACAATGTAAGTATGCTAGAAATGTTTTGGAATGGGATATTTGTTTGATTTGTACATATAAATATCCTTATCTGTCTAACTGCATTACTACATTGTACAGACGTCCATTTATCAAAAACAATATGAATTAAGTTAAATCACTGCTGTTGTCATGTTTTGAATACCTCAACTTATTTGAGGCCATTTGTTTTTAGTAATTTTATTACTGTCTTTTTTTTGTAAATTCAATTCAGTTTGAAATCATTACTCCTTGTGCTGTAAGCTTTTGTGACAAAGTTAACCAATTTTAAAGATACAAATACACAGAATGAGCAAAGGTTTAAGAGAGATTTTTGTAATGGTAATTGATCAAAATGTATATATAAATAAAAGCCTTTATGAAAATCTGTTCATCATATAAAGTGAATTAAACCACTCAAAGTTTGAACTAATGATTGCCTTAGAAACTGCATGGATGACAAATATTGAGATATTAAAATACCTATATGACAGTATACATTATGAAGTAGTTTTCCAGTGGTACTGAAAATGATTAAGATTGTCATGTAATCAAAAATGACCCTACTTACTGTTTTAGTGCACATTAATGCACATTTGTAATTCTTGTGATGAACTGTTAAACTGTACAAGTCAATACACTGGAAACAAACAAACAAAAAAACGTTGCTCTCTGAATCGCTGTCTGGCCATCTGGTATATCAGTATAAAGATTATCATTTTTTCAGTATTATATGACATTGTGGATGTATATATTAGCACAGTTTAGTGTCCAGATATTCTTAACCACTACTATCCAACCGTGCACTAAAACATAAGTCAGTAAGGTTTTTAGAGCTTTATATATGAAAACCCTTTTGTTTTTGAAAAGTAACTAGTAACTAGTACTCAGAGTACTTTTTGAGAAGAGTAGTTTGTCTTTTACTTAAGTACTGTTTTGACAACAGAACTTTTACTTGTAATTGAGTAGTATTTCAGCAATGTAACAGTAGTTGTAAATGAGTAAAAATTGAGTAAAAGTACTCTTTCCACTACTGGTCATAATCATAAATTATTACAAATGAATATAATTACAGTGTAAATTAAAGTGTTGGCCATGTATACTGGGTAGTAAAGCATGGGCTCTGGCATTTCTTCTGTATTTTGCTCATAAATTTCTGATCATAATATCCACTGGTGCTCTGTGTCCTTGATGTGATTTACTTCTGCATTAATAAGTTTTAATTTATTAGCACCATGTTGGCCTATTTGAGACATAATATGCTCTGATGTTTAGCCAATTACAGTGCCACACTGAGAAACCGGTAACAAATTGGACAATACGGGCCTAATTAAGGCTTATTGGTTGTTGTGCTGAGGTGGCGTTTCACAATTGTCTGATTTACAGCAGAGCTTTGGCTGGTGGTCGTTGTCAAACTAATGTGTTATGGAATGGCCCTTTAAAACCATGCACTGTATCTTAAACAGACACCAACATAAAACATCATTTAGGCTGACCAGCCCGAAGCTAATTCTAACAAGGCACTTATTGGAACTGCACAACCATTATTGGACTTTTTGAATTTTGACTTCTTTTTCCAGAGATTCAGGATGGTTTATTTTAATTTTTTTGTTTTTGTTTTGGGTTATAGTGATTTATCAATAATATATAGTTCTGATTAAATAGCCATGCATTTTTTCCTCCCCCTAGAAGAATTTTCAAAGCTTAAATCTATTCTAATATTTTTATTTTTATTTTTAAACTTTTTTTGTGTTGATTGCTCTGATCTCTTCTCTCATAAGGGATGAACTAATTTCATCCTCTTAGCTGTTCAGCCGAGGTTTGCAAATAATGCTGTAATTTTCAGCTCGGAAGAACACCTGCACCTTTTGGGATTAGGGGAAAAGGTGGATGTCTGTTTAGAATGTATTGAGTCCCAGCACTGGGTACTTTAGTGTAGAAGACAAGCGCTAAAAACAGCTTCATGTACAAAACCAAAGAATATTAAGATTAGTTTAAACAAACAATTAGAATATTTCTCTGTACATGTTTTAGTGAAATGACATGCCGTTTTCAAGGTTAAAAATATAGGCTATGCCAAAAAAGAGCTCTGACTCCAGTGGGGTTTACTAGAGGAGATGAATTGTTTGAATTCTCATTGTTTTCTTTGTCATTAACTAAGGTTGATTCAAAATGATCCTGAAAACGGCCACAATGGCTCAGCAGCAGCAGCAGGTGATCGTATCCCAGCAGTGCCATATGTTTTTCCTGGCCCATGTTTTGCCTCCTCCAGTCTCACAGAAGGCGCATACACAAACAAACCACATTATGGTCAAGGGCCCCGAGGTGCAGGATCAGAAGACCACCGCACACACACACATCCATACCCAGTAGCACATAATGAAAAAGCCCCTTACAGACACAGCTGATCACTGTCACAAAGTCTTTACTTTAATGCAGCCTTGATAAATGTGGATTGTTTGTCAGTACAGCAGCTCACATATCCCGATATTTATATATATTTTTTTCAGGGTTCCTGGAATCTCCATGACCTGTCAGCAATTTAAAGGACTCACTTGTCTGTAAGTACGAAGCTCTTTAGTGCATTAAAACCCACAACTGTCAGCCTGTTTAACTGACGGCATAAAATGCCGAACAATGGCTTCAGCTGGGTGACTCACTGTCTGTTAAGATCACTCCGGCCTAATCTCAAGAGAATTGTCAATATTTCTAGCGTAAACACTACAAACTTGGCTTTCCAAATCTATGTAAATCCGAGGGATTACATGAAGACAACAGTACACACATAATGACAAGTTGAAGGCTCTGAAAAATCAAGCTAGTATGTTTAAGGGCATGAGGAGACAAGAGGCTCAGAAAGAAGGAAACCATCAATAAACTTGTCCTGAAGTCTTTACCGAAGTGATATTAGTGCAATCTATCAATAATGTAGTGGGAAATCCATAACGTACAGTGGAATTTCACCCATGTGTGCTGTTCTTTTTATGAAGTGCAATCTCTTCTGCTCAGCTCTGTTCTGTAGGAGCATTCTGATGTGGAATATTGTTGTCAAAAAATATTTAAAAAATAAAAACTCTGTATCATCTGCAATTTTTATGCCATATATCCATCAACGGAGCGTGCCACTCATTTTGAAGCCAAGCCTATTGACTATTTGACTCTCAGCACCACCAAGTCAAACTGAACAAATGAAATGCTGTTTAATGAATTATTCATTTTTCTTCTTTTTATTATATTGGTCTAAGGGCTGTAATTGGACCGGGATTTTGTATTTTAGACACTTTTTTTTTTTGGGTCGGGGTAGGGCACAAATGCCTTGCAAATAATTATTCCATTCGAACATGCAAACGCGAAACTGAATATGGATGCAGAGAAATGTGGCTGCAATAAAAATAGCTGACCTTTAAGAAAGTGCATTAATTCGAGAAGATGTATTTGACCAAATTGGTGCTGCTTTCTGGGTGAAATATGTCAGCGGTGCTGCTCAAAATACATCTGACAGAACCCATACAGTAGGTGTCTTTTATCTCAGTGCGCATGATGAAGGTGCATCATCATAAGATTCCAATGGCGACACAAATATCACTATATTATTCTCATAATAACCATGAATCAGTAGATAGCCTCAAACCACTAGTGAGGTATGACATGTCAGATGAAGATGAGAGTGACAGCATGTTCAGCACCTCTAAATGTTGCTGTGTTGAAGCTCAGCAAATCCCCATCTCTCCCATCTCTCCTTCTTCAAAGTTCTTTCAAATGTGCTTCTCATCTTTGGAGAGACGTGCTCCTTTTGAACCCACAGCAAGACAAAAAGAGCTTTCTGAAGGAATAATGGCTGTTTATATGGAGTGCGTTGTGAGGAGCTGTCAGGCAGTGCCTTTAAGTTGATTTGCTAGAGTGTCAGAGAAGCGGGGCTTTAGGAGGTGAATCATGAATTGTCAGAAATCAATTCTCAGGGCCACTCTCCTGAGAGACTCAGAGCCATCAGGCATGAGAAAATAAATAGATCCAATCTTAAGAACACATACTTTGCAATATAATGGGGTGCCCATATGCAATAGTATAATTTGACTGCAAAAGGTAGCATTTGGTCAACAGGAAATTCAATCAGATTTTTATTTCCACAAATTCTTTATTATTTTTTTCCCCTTTTAGTTTCTTTTTTCTATATATTCTGTTCTTGCTGCAAGATAATAAGATGTATTGAACTCAGGAGTAACTCAGGAGCCATTCACTATAATGTCTTCAGGAGAACCCCAGGCACGTTAGGTATTTGTCATTCAATAGTGACGGGCCAATTTCCGTTTTCATCTCCTCTGCTTTGCATTTCCACTAAGGCTCATTAGGACTCCTGTATTACCATTCACTGGGGCAGGTAAAATTGTTTGTCTCTAAATGGCAGGTAACATTGTTCTGACGCCATTCATAGCTGTGGCTACTAAACACATATGCAATATGATCATGATGTGCAAGAGAGCACCTCAGGGACTGTTTCATTGTTCTCTGTTTTTCAGCGTACTGCTCGATGACACAGTCATATACCAGATTTAATCAGCGCTTGTTTCAATATGGATGTTTGTCAAAAAGATATACCTGTTTTCTTTGGCTTTTCATGGGCCGCATCAATAGGTTGTATTACTTACCACGCATTCATGTTTGTTAAAACGTTTGGCAAAAGCAGAGTGCTGGATTTGTTTGGCCCCCTGGGACATTTTCTCCTGTAACTTTTATTGTCACTGAGGTAATATATGAAATAAATCCTTAATGACATTCCATCTGATCTGCTACCATCAAATCTACTCTCTCCAAGGAGGTATGAGCCGGCCCTGATGCAGCCTTATCACCTCAGCTCTGATTCTGATGTGTTTACCTCTCATCTCGTTGATTCAAAATTGAGTTATTGCCCACCTCTGCTTTGTCCAAACATTTTCAAGAAATGGAGCTCTCGAGCAAATGTAAACAGCAGAGCTGCTTCAATGCTCCTTCTGTTTGTTGTTGTTGAGGTGAAGAAGAAGAAGAGAGCAGATAATGAACCCAGCTGTGCTGATCTCTAGGATGAGAAGTCCACAGTATGAGATTTAGCTCTCAGTGGATTGGAAGTTTTCAGACTCGGTCCACTCACAAAAAAAGGAGTTAAAAACAGACATGATGACTAATCATTGCAAAGCCAAAAGTAGTACTTAGCCAGCGACCAATAGCTCTCACCAACTGCCCCCTGATGCTCCAGTGGTGTCACAGATTGCTGACACCAGCTGATAGTGAAGAGGCCATAGTCAGGTTTCCATCACAGCTCTCCAATCTCTTGATCCTTCATCTCTATGTGAGGTAAAGAATGCTTCAGCACGAAAAGGGAAGGACCATGGACAGCTCCATATGAGGTACCATGGACAGTTACACAGAAACAGCTGTTTTACTGTGCGCTAGAGCAGCCATTCCCAAACGTTTTCATGCTAGGACCCACCTAGAGAGGTATAATTAACTTGAGAACTGAATGAGGTAAATATAAGCAAACACACTTATTTACCTTTAGTTATTTGACACTTTGTTACGTTGTTTGGGTATGTTTGTTTTTGTTTTTATGAGAAGCACGGCTGAGGAAAATGTGTCATAAATATAAAAATACAAGTTGTCTACCATTTTAATTAAATTGGTACACTTACACACACACACACAAATATGGTATGAGCATTTTGGATATTGAGGAAGAAGCTATATATATTTAACATTACATTTCAACTCTACATTTTGTCTTAGCAGTTGTTGTTGTTTTTATCCACTTGTCCATTTATCTGTCCCTACATATATCAATCCCTTTTTAGGCATTTTAACTACATCTAGGCACTTTGATATAGACAGTATTGAAAAGCAGTAATTCAGTCCAGCAGTTGAATCATATTAGTAGTAGTAGTAGTATAAATCCGATTTTCTTAGGCATTAACTACATCCAGTATGTGTAGAAGCAGAATTTAGTCGAGCAAGGAAATCTCAAACCTTCCTCTGCACCAGCCACAGAGGGAAACATGCACTTGCTGCAATACAATGAAAGAGCTGTGCCATAAATGAGGTGCTTTCCAGTGGGAAGACAGTAAGGAAGAGATTAGTTGACTCCCCACCAGGATGCTCTGGCTGTGCTGAAGACTCACACTTTCTTCATGGCCTTCCTCCTCTTCCTGGCCCGCCCAGTGGTGTGCCACAGACAGGGAGTCTCTATCTGCACCACTGGCTTGAAGCCTTTTAGCACAAAAGCTGTGTATAGCCTACCTGTGCGTCCCAGAGCACATCAGGTAGCCGCAAATACCAAGTTACCAAATCCCAGAAAAAAAAGAACTTTTGAATGCCATGTGCAAGCAATCAAGTAAACATGAGGGAGTGTGTGTACGTGTGTGTGTGTATGTCAAATAAACATGAGGAATATGTGTGTGTGTGTGTGTGTGCATGTGTAAAATGGCTGCAGGTGTGTTTATATCTGCTTCTCCACACTTCATATGAAATACCCTGTGATTTAGGGGGTTTGCTATACTAAAAGTCTCTGTCTTTAATATAAATATATGTTATGCATGTTCAATGCTCAGCAGGTGAATACAGTAAATTTGAGTCTTTGCATTTGCACAATCAAGGATGTGTAAAATCAGGTTCTTCCCTTTTAACATCTTGAATTTTTTGTTAGTGTTGAAGGTCTATTGACTTCATCCCTAAAAAAAAAATACTGAGCACTTGCATTGATTTAACTCCTCCTAAAAAGCAAGCTCTGGAAATGAATCCTTAGTGGCCATAAGTGGGGTATAAAATTTTACACCCTCTGTCTTACATCACTGGCTGATCCATAATGATGGTTTCTGTCGACCACTATGCGACGAGGGACATAGGGGAGTGAAAGATTATTAGATGTGCTTGTAAAGACTTCATGTTTGCTGGGAATTTAAACTAGACATATAGTTTGAGGCAATAGATTGTGATCGGTGGCCCTTCGTGATTGCTAGAGTAGATATTGATTAAATTGATTTAGACACGCATCGATTTCAAACCCTGCTAGGGAGATAGAATGAATATCGAGGAGGCTGACCGAGTTAGGAAAGGAACTAATAATGCGTTTGCCAACACCACTTCTCTCTCTAAACATGTAAATTGATTTTGACAGCGATATACTATATTTACAGACACGTGTTAGTGAGATGTGGTAAACTGGCTTGTTTTCAGTCCAGAATTCCGTCTACATTACAGTGCGTTTGTGGATAGACACGTTCATGTTGTCCACACACTTAGAAGGGGCTTTTAGTGAATCATGAACTCCTATAAGAATATACTCCATAAAGTTTAAGTAGCCTGGGGACCATATTACACACAAGTCAAGCTGCTTCTCATGTTTCATACAGCCATAAATTCAAATATATGCGGATATAAGTCTTTAATTTTATTGTCCCATCATCCTCTGTGTTTGCTAGCTGTGGTTTGGCCTCCTCCCTGGGCTTCAGCTTCCTATAAGTAGCTGGAGCAGGTCGGATTAATGATGAATCACCTCCTTACTAGTAATCAATCAGGTGGGATTTCTTCAGCCTCGGTGGGATTTCTCGACTCTTAAAGCATCCAGGCCAGCTTCAGCCTACAGGACCACAGCTGTCTCAGCTGCCCTGCTGATAGCCTCTCTTAAAGGGAAATATTCCCCATGTTTGGAGCTATAGTATAGGTTTTCTTTGGTTTTGTACACTTTGATTTGCTAAAGACTCATGTTTAGTCATGTTTTTAAAGGTTTGGCAATATTCAGAATTTAAGAAATGACAAAATTTCAGTTTAAGAATATAATTTGAATTGAACTGGTCACAGGAGGAAATGACTTGTCCAAGTGCACCTAGGAAACCTGTATATCAAAATCAGACATCCATTGTTGTGGCATGTCATCATTACGATACACATGTAAACATGAGGCAGAAGGATCTTAAACAAAACGTATTAGCTTTTGAGCCAAATAACAACTCAAATTCAAAACTGTCCATTTATTTTCACAATTTATTGATGGCAGCGTTCCTTAAACTAAATGTTTATTACGTAAAGCAAATTATCTATCTATCTATCTATATATATATATATATGGATTACAAATGCATTACATCATCTATATTTGAGATGTTTCTAAAATATTTCAGTGTTTATATTATTTCAAGTCATGCTTCTTCCAATAGCTCTACTCAACTACTCATGTACCATACGATTTTATTTTTACTAGTGAGTATAATTTGGCTAAGCTATTCATGTGCCCCAAATATGTAAATATATTTCCAACACCACTTGCAGGACGCAATAAAATGGAATTTGAATGACAGTAAGAATTTATTGAATAAGGGGCCCCTTGGTAACATTTTTAGAAAATACAGGATTAATTTTCATTGTTATGCTGATGATACTCAACTATATATCTCAACAAGACCAGACGAAACGTCTAAATTATCGAAGTTAACAGA
>JAUMHE010000053.1:15413637-15436719 GCA_032359235.1 Enteromius mattozi | reverse complement strand
GTTTACAAGTAATCAACATCACTCCAGTTGATCAATTACTGTGATACTGTGAAGTAAAAAGTTTTGTTTTCTAATAAACAAATGCATCAAAATGTGTTTTTTTGTTTTGTTTAGTTTAGTTTTTTTTCAACTTTAAATAGCTTCTTCCTGCTAAATTATAAGTTCTCTATCCATAATATTGCTTTCTCGTTTTGAAGAAACAAACTCATCTACATCTTGGATGGGCTGCCATCTATTGACATGGATCAGCATGATCGTCTCTGAGTTTTATGTAAATTATGTTCTATGCTATAATTAACTCCCTTACCTGTCTAAAAAAAAAAAAAAAAACAAACAAACAAAAAAACACTTGGACATCAGTAGTACTAATATTTAAATATCAATGTATAGGGACACAAATAGCTTATTTCTTACTGTGTCCAACTTTTTAAATTAGCACCAAACTTCTTAAAGCAACTTTTAATCTGATTGATCTGAGCACTTTCCAGCTAAAGAGCTTTTTACTAAAACTGTCCGTATAGAATAAAAAAAATAATAATAACAGCATTAAAAATAAATTACAAGTAAATAAGGTCTCTTTCAGGGAACAGGGCAATTTGGACCGCAAAATGCCTCTCTCACCCTCCACCGCAACATGATGTCTGTCCTGGCTCTTCACGGGAATTTCAGTTTAATTGCTTAATTATAAATAAATGCTTAATTATAAATAAACTCCCCTCTGGTGCATCACAGAGTTATCTCAGTGTGCAAATCAACCCTGCCACTCATGATATTTCGAAATCTGACTCGAAATCTCCTCAAAAACACATTAGCGTGGGCACTGGCTCACTCTCTCTGTCTGTCTGTCTCACTGGCTTCCTCCTGGAATGCCCTTTAATTACAGGTTTACATCAGTCCACAAGGTCTATGGGAGCCGAACAGCTGCTCTGCTCAATGGTCCATTTCAAAGCGACGTAGCCTCCTGAAGTACCTGCGTGTGTCAGGCAGATGTTCATTAGCTAGCCAGCCTTTCATCTTGGCGCTGATAACAATGGGCTGGCACAGTTTCTTGTCCTTTCATGGTGGTGTCTCCTCCATCCTCTACAGCCTCTCCTCCCCTCCTTCCCTTCTCCATCTCTGTGCCAGAACAGCCCTAACAGTCAAAGTGTCAAAAACTTTCTGAAGCCAGACGAAGGGGCCATTTGCCTGTAATAGAGGACTGGATTGTTCTCACAGAGCGATGAAAGAAAGAGTGTAAGGTCATACAATACACAGAAGATCCATGGCTTAATATGCTTTTTTGTGTTTACTTTTAGGTGCATTTGTGTGTTATATTGCAGTTATTGCAGATAAGTATTGCAGATAAAAAAGGATGCTGATGATATTTTTTCAGCGCCCATTTAAAGGCTGCATGTACTTGGTGGAAACGCATCGCTGTGTTGAGCCATTCACACAGAATAAGTTCACAATAGGTTTGCTCACCGGGATCCACTCGTAGCTTGAAACCAATTTTCAAAGAAAGCCCAATGGACTTTAACAAATGGGGCGCACTCTCAAATATCCATGCGGGTCAAAACATTCACATCTTCACTGGAGTGGCCCTTCTGAAAAAGACACGAGAGACTCAGCATAACTTTTTTCATATATCGTCTGGCTTAAAATAAAAGGGGCCTCTGTGAAAAGCTCTAAAAACATATTGATGTGCTCTTTAACATTGCGGGAAGTATTATCCAGCATGATGTTATATATAAGTGCTCATAATATAATTAAGTGCTGTAAGAGGGCATTTCAGAGAGAAAGAACACTAACAGTAGGTTATCCAAATATTATTGACTTATTTATAAAGAAGTGCATCCTAAAAATGTAACCAAATAAAGCAATAAATATTTGACTGATTCAATGTCATGAAAAAAGTGTCTTTTTTTCCCTCACACAGGAGTGCAAAATGAGTACCGTGTGCGTAGGATGACTTACAAACTGCTGCTTTAGATAAATAAGCAGTAGTGTAGCTTTTTCACACTGACGTCTTTGAAAGCTGTAGGAGGATCGGTAGCAAGAAACATTTTCTCAAATTGTGGTCATTTGTATTGGCATATATTTTATCTTCTTCTGTTCTAATGTTGACATAATTTGAATTGCATTGTGTAAATAATGTCACAGCTAAAACAATGATTCAGTGCAGAGGAGATGTGGAATAAATAAATTGAATTAGAAGATTGCTATGGAAACAAGCGATGACCATTTGATGTAAATAACATCATGCCTTGAGGTACACTGCATTACTAGAATAGAAAGATTACTAAGGTGTGTTTTTGTAAGATTTTGTAATATGTTTTAAGTATGTTGGAAATTTTTTTTTTTTTTTAAATTCAGCAATGTACAATCCTGGTATGTACTTGGTGATTTTAATCCCGTCCGAATCTGCCATGTCTGTGTTTTTCTCTCACAACCTCTGTGATAATTCAAGAGCAAATTACCTGTTTTTCAGCAAACTCAGTGATCCTCTGAGAAAACTAATCCCTTGTTTCCTTGTGTGTTTTGGCCAACGTGATATGCCGTAGACGCTCTTACCGCACGCACGTTTGATATATTTTGATATAGAATAAAATAAATAAATACAAATAAAGAGCAGGGGCCTGTACCATGAAGCTGGTTTAGCTGGTTAGCCAGGGAAGTTTCAGTTTAGTTTACACCAATTCTAGGTTTTAGGTACCATGAAATTGGTTTGGCTTTTAGCAGTGTTCATTGTCATAGTAACTTACGCTACACAGCTATCTCTCCCCTCCCCCATCTAAACATCCAACCTGAAGTTAATCGTTAACTTGAATGCACATCAAGTCACTGTATCTTGTCCATGTCCTTGTAAGTAAGGGAAGCACATGTTGTGCTTTGGGTGTTACTGCAAACGGGGTGTTTTGTGGATGGCCCATCGCTGGCAGGGACACGCAGGGTGTCAGCGTAGGGTGATATGTGGTTCTGATGTGCCACTAGCACAGCCAAGAATGTCACAGTAAGAAACTCAAAGCTCCATCACAACTCTTTCTCTCAGTCAAGGGCTTGAGACCCATGGCTACAAATGACTTGTTTATTTCAATCTGCCCAGCATGACCACGAGCCTTTTTAAGCAGAATATGATTAAACTGCAGTATGCAAGAGAGAAGTTTATCAAGTGAGCTTTCAAACATGTGTCACAGTCCGTGTACTGAACAATGATTTCTCCACTTTTAAAGCATCTATGCGAGACACTCGCAATGCACTGAACAATAAATATAGTCCAACAGTTGGCAGCAGTCAATGTTTTGATCCTGAATGTTTTGTAGAATTTAGTTGTTTGGCCAAAAGTCAAGCCTATGATTCTGCTTCAAATGAAGATGCATTAAACAGAGGCATCCAATTTATATATGAATTTGGATTTCTTCCAAACTGCAGCGCCCTTCCCGTAGCTTGATGCACCATTTTCCTTTAAGAGAAATGTGTTTTCACAGTTCACCAGGGAGAGTATTGAGCTGTTTACCCAGAGCAATATGATGCCATCATTAGTCGCCATGATCCATTTTGGCAAGTATTCTAATTGATTTTTCAATGCATCACTGAAATCATTGGGGGCCTCAGAACCCAGCAACTTTTCTCCTTGCAAAGACGATTTAACACCTCACAAGCATTCGTATAACCTTAATATACATAGCAGATGCTTAACAAATTGGAGGGAATGGGTTTTCTTTTGACAAGTAAAGGCAAGACATATTTGTTTTGTGCTCTTCTTGCCATCTTGTTGGTTGTGTTTGTGTTTGTCATTACAAACTGGCAATGTCATCTGATGAATATTTGCATGTAATTCATGCAAAATGTATTTCTTCCACACATACATTTAAATATGCTTGCATAGACACTAAAATGCACAATACTGACATACTGGCAGCATCTAAAATGTAAATCATTCATATATACATGTTTAAGATTCTTTATCTGACTTATGTATATTCACAATAAGGTTTACCCATGTATTTAATTTTTCATGTATTTAATTAATGTTTTGTGTGACTTTCAGTGCCAGCTTGTTTCAGAGGACTACACAATTTTAAATAAGACTAGGGTTAATTAAGGATAATTGAGCCATTTTCCCAGTCATCTAAATGGCATAATATGTGTCTAAATTTAGCTGAATTAAATCTACATTTTAAAATAATAAATGTTTTTTTTTTAAATGTATTCATTTATTGCAAAGCGGTTATGTTTAAGATTGGGGACAGAGTTAAGAGAGAGATCTAAAATATATCTGAAATGGTCAAAATATATAAATGTATCTATGATATAAAGGATTCATAAATATTTTAGTTTTCTATAGCTGTAAATAAGCAATGCTGCATATTTTCAAGATGACGCTAGAAAGTCCATATTTTATGTTTCAGCATTTACCCAAACATACTAAGACATCACTTTTGAACCTCTAAATGTTAAATATAAATACTTGTGTTTAAACAGTGAGACCAGCAGACCATGCGTGTAGGGGCAATAAGATTGCTCCAGAATTTGAGCGCTAGCACATGGATCCTCAAGGCACATGAAGTCAAACAAATCGTTCTTTTCCTCCCTCATCCAGTCTCAAGGCATTACCAAGGACAAGAGAAGTGTGTGAGGTCACATGCTATCTGCAACCCCCAGGAGCCTTAAATCTGTGGAGACTGCAGTCCAGAGGCCACCCATCCATGCTGAATCAGTACTTCAACAATGGGTAATTATTTTGGTTGAATGTATTTTTATATATTTGTTAATTGCTGTCATTGTAAACAAACACTTTCAACATATACATATGTATCTGTTCTTAATAATGGCTAAACTAATAAAACAATGGGTAATTTTCCCAACATAATTCAAGTTTCAGTATTAATAATTAGAATGAGTTCTAATTTGTTCAGTTACTGAATCCTTCTTCATCAGGACAGCTGTTTCCTTCTGCATTTGTCACATGAGCTGTTGCCATCGGCCTCAATCTGCTCTAATTAATTCTGTCCATAACAGAAATTTGCTAAACTTAATATCTGCCAACCATCTGGTCATGTGACTTGTCATAATTATTAGAACATTTATTCAGCAGACAAGAACATAAATATAGATTTTAGTGCATTTTTAATTACACATTTCTGGACCTTACGATAAAATATTGTAAGAATGATGTCCTCATCATTGCATTTCCATAATAAAAACATGAAGCTATTTCCCTATGCTTTTTGTAGCACATTTTTGACAAGTACCTGAAATAACTGTATCACTGAATGCCAGTCCATGGGAACAGCTTCGAGGAAATTGCATTTGATAGACGCCTTCATTGGGACTTAGAATGACAGCTATGCATCTGCTTGTAGGTGCATACAAAACAAAAAGCTTTGGGTTTTCCCTTGCTGCTACCTCATATGAAATTGAAAATTTCTCTTCAAACAGTGTCACACCCTGCATATTCACAATGGCTCACGTTACAAGAGCTGATCTTAAGTTTACATGTGGGTGAAAAATGAAAATGTGAGGCTGCAAACTATTCTTAATGGGATCCATACATTTTTGTGACAGATTTAATATATTTGCTATACTGCAATACAATAAAATTATATGCTATTTACACCCAAAGGTTGGGAGCTTTATTTTATCTATTAACAGTCTCCATTGATTGCAGGCAATGCATTGATTATATGCATCTCTCTTTCTGTTTTCCTTTTATCCTTTCAGTCAATGTTGCTATGAAATCCAACTCCAGACATAAGCATCTGCCTCAGTGTCACTCCTGAACTAAAACTATGCACCAATTAACATACTATGAAAGCACTTACATCTGGTTGTCTAGCAGATATCAAAAAGCCAAATGTCAGTGTGTTGCCGGAAGACATTTTCAAATATAGTGGATGTAGTATTTTCTCTTAAAAGCCTCTTGCCCAATTATTAAAATATTATGGCATGTAATCCCATCAAAATATATTTTAGTTTTTAAGAAAGAAAGAAAGAAAGAAAAGAGAATTAGAGAAAGATTAGAGGCTAGTCTTTGCCAAATTGAGTCAAATCAAATGACACTGCAGCGCTTCAGTCAATTATAAATAAATCAATGATCCTGAGTCAGGCTCCTGCGACAAGTTTTGGGATAGACAGGCCAAATCTTGTTTGACTAACAGGCAAAGACTCCCAAGGCTCTCACCTATATTTCACTAAGTCTAGCACTTTCTGAGCTTTGCGAGGAAGGAATAAAGATGAGCAGAGAACAGCAACAAACACTATAAGTGAGAATTATATATAGTTAGACCAATGTGCATGCTTCATTATTAAACCCATTGTGGCTCGTGATAGATTATATATTCAAGAAAAAGATAACATAACATAAGCCTATATTTATTTGGGTTTTAGTTAAATTACACTTTCAAAAGTGTTTGTGGGCTTAATTTATAAAACCAATCCTTACACACAGCTAATTACTTAAGTGCTATAATTACATGACAAATAAATTTAGGAACACTTTCACCCACAATGAATTCAACTGGCTTAATTGGTCCCACCGCAAGCTCTTTGTAACATCCATGAAATTGCCAAATGGCTGGTCCTTCCAAAGAACGTCTTTTTTTTTTTTTTTATTGCATAATTGCATTACTCCATGTGATACCAATTATCATTGGAATCAAGAGATATCAGATGAGCTCTTTCTCCATTGGTGTGGAGAAAAGCTTCCCGTGTCTCTGTAAGCCAAACAAAAATTAGCAGACGTGTTTCTTTAAAGTCATCCCCATCATTAAAATTAATTTAAACCCTTGGTTGAGTGGGAACAGCCCAGAGCAACTTACCAGCTGCCTTTAAACGTCCCTGACCATATCTGTGCACCCTAGTGGCTAGTTTGGATATTGATGTGAAACTACCTGCCAGCTTGCCTCATCTCTGGCCACCTGCCAGCAACAGAAAATAAATAATTATACTAAAGGCCTAAACCCTCAATGACTAAGATGCTGCCATTTAAACAGAGAAGTGAACTTGTTTTCAGTATTGTTTGCTTGAATTCATGTATACAGATAACAAAAAAACACTATGATCTATTCTCTGACTCAGCACAAGTATGTTCTATATAGCTGCATATTGTATTATATTTATGACTTGCACACTAAAATCTGAAATCATACACCTTGGAGTCCACAATTTAGAATCAAATTATCCTCCGAGGGTGGTTTGATTGGCTGGAAGCATCTGGTTTTCCAACACAATTGCACACAAGGCATACAATACACAACTGTTGTTTTGTCTACAACAGATTTAGATGTGATAAGTTGGAACAAAGCAAGCACTAGTCTATTTATTCATCTTATCATTCTCTTCTCCTTTTCTTTCTTTCAGCAGAATTCCTGCTGTTTTTGGGAGCTGCTCTAAATTTTGAAACATCACCCACAGAGAATTTGGTTGGGGGGGTGTAGCATATCACACTCACAACTGAAGCCTTGCACCATTTTTCAAGTCATCCGAGCCACTTCGCCAGAGTTTGCCTCTTCTCCCAGTCTCTCCCAACCTGCCATACACATACTCAGCCTCCCACAGTGTAATCAAATTCAGAACCCAAAAGGCACAGACCAAGTCAGTACTGGATAATTGCTCAACAACTCCAAACGGCTGTCGTTTCAGACTGATAAAATATTGCCAGAGAAGCAGCCTTCTAGAATTCACTCTCTTAAGAATGCTGGTGTTGTCAGACGATTGAGACGGCCAACAGAGCATGTGTGAGATCAGGAGGTTGTTTCAGTGGACTTATATCTTTGACCTTCTATCATTTCCCAGCACATTTGACCACAGCTTGTCCTGCAAAGTGCCCATGTTTGCCATTACCGGGATGCTATTTTAAATGTTATAAAAACCAGTTTGGGGACGAAGGCTGGCGTAGGGTTACAACTAGGAGCTCTGCGATCAATCTAGGGCCATTTTCCCCTCTCGCTCCATCTCTCCCTCAGGTTGTTGAAACACACATAAAAACCACATATTAGGTAACATAGACCCATTTAGAAAGCAATTTAAAGCACTCCGCAACCGACGCTGCTGGTGAAGAAGTCTAGCCTCTTAATTATCCTGTATCAGCGTTACAGAAAATGCTTCCAAATATTACTCTTTGTTTTCCTGCTGTCAGCCTCCGGCTTATGTAGCAGGCTTTTAAGTATCTTCTTGTGTTAGACTAAGGTTTCCAACATGGAGAGAAAAGGCAGAAGGTCTCGTTGTTTGCCCTATGGCATGAACTGCATTTCATAGGCATTTGGTTTAGCGCAAAGATAGACCGATGTTGAATAAATCTTTGTGAAGAATTGTAGATAAATGTAAAGCATGCACAGCTCTTCCGTGGATATTAATGCGATTGCGCTTACAAACACAGGCCTGTGCGCTAATGCACTTATCTATTCCACGCATTCCATGTCGATGCTCTTTATTCCCACTGGCTGATCATTTTCACGTGTCATTCCCCACTCAAAATCATTCCCCAAACATCAAGGAGAAATGCTAAAAACCAGGCAATCTAGCAGCCACCTACCAAGGAGGAACACTTTCAATCTGCTTAACTCCTACCACTGAATTTAATTTTAATTAAACAGTTAATGAGCCATGGGATTAATGCCAATGGCTTTTTAAAGCAAACATCTATAAATCATTAAGGCCCCATTTGGAAGGGGAAAGGGAAATGTGCCTGTGGCAGACTGGGATCCTCTCCCCTCTCTAGGGCCTGGTGAACCCGAGCCCACACGTCCACAGTGCCGACATTGTACAGGCAGGAGTATTGAGTAGCCCATGTTTAGCACGCCGCACAGGCATCTCTCTCTCCCTCCATTTCACTCACGCAGCAAGAGCTAAAAAGAGCTGCAGATGGGACTCAACCACAACAAACCTTTCTCTGTGACATTGCCTCCGCACACTGAAGGTCAGCAGCGGGGGAACGGCATGACGATGGGGGACCTACTGGGGCAGCACTGGCAGGGTTACCAAATGACCAAATGAGCTTCCTATCCACACTGCTGGAGCCCTCTATTACAGACCGGGATGCCATGGAACAGAAAGAAGGGAAAGTGTATGAACACTTGGTCAGACCTTTCTGTGAAAATATAGCGGTACATAAGTGTTGCATCAGGTTGCTTCTTAGCCAAGACCGACAAAACGTTGCTGTAAGTATGGCAAAATATGCTCCATTAGTGTGCCTTGTTTTTCTATAATATACTGTATCACATAAATGAAATGATCTTTTCATGAGAAATAGTGCTGCTTTTACTAAAACTGACGTAATAAAGCAAGTTGAATCATAAACACATAAACATCAATATTTTTGTACATTTTAATGAAAATCTGGTTAATGACTTTTTTTTTTTTCTAAAAATCAAGAAATATCAACTTCCCCAAAATGCCCACACATCATATTGCCTCTAAAGGAATGCAATCAACATCTTAACGCTATGTCCAATGGGGCTCTCATTTGTAACAATTAGTGCTCAGTCACATGCATGCTTCATGGCTTGAATTCAATTTAAAGCATCAATGTCTTAATAAGTCAGCTTCTAATCATAACTGCTGGCACAGCATCCAATCCCGTAATGACCCATAAATTCTGCTCCATGACTCCATTGATCATCACCCTCAGACGAGATGAGCCAGTTAATGTTATCACGATGTACTTTCATCTGAAGTATTCATTCAAGATTACACTGCACATGTATCAGCATCACTGGTTAATCAGCTTGTGGCTTTTAACTAGCAGACACACATATACACAGTCACTCAAAGAAGTCGATTTAAGACTTACAGCCCTTCTTGCTCATATTTTGAGCTATTATTTAAACAAGACTCTTTTTATTTATGTAGTCCATCATATATTGTATAATATATGGGCCAGACAAGAGAAAAACTGTTGCATAAAGCAAACTCAGACAGTCTAATTCACATTGCATTATCAAGTAAGATACAAAAAACATGTGCAGCGGTGTTTGCTTCAAGAAAAATGTTGGACATTGCAATAGAAAAAGAAAACAAACACTTGTATTACAAATAAATTAATAGTATTCATCAGCTAAACTTAAAGGCAAAGAAAATGACAAAAAATCATGAGGACAATCAAGTGTTTATATAGTCTTCACTATAGACTTCACCGCAGCTCAATGACAGCCTGTATATGAAAGGAAATGTAGCCTCAAGGTAAGCATTTGTACCCTGGGATCTTAATTTAGGCCACCAAGTTTTTTATTCTAGTAACTTAAAAGGCCAGTCTTTTTAAGTTTTAAACAACTAACTTGCAAACTAATCTAAAACAGATTAATGCAAACGGCCCCTGATTTCATTTTGGAATTGGCCTTTTTTTTTTTTTTTTCCAGCAAGCTCCTTTGATTTATTATAACTCAAAGTCTGAGTCTTCATTGGATTTCATGCTGCTAAATTTGAATACCAAGTACCTGACAGCTCACACAAATGCACCACATGCGCACAGAAAAACAAACATAATACCCCCACCAGCCAGGCTGTGTGATGAAGGCTCCTTATGGCTTCCAAGTGGTTTCGCTAGTTGTTGTAAATTTTGCATTTTAGTCCAAAAAAAGGAAAAGAAATGGGAGTTTAGTGTACAAAAAAGAAAATCAATTTCAAACTTTTAAATTTGACAGATTTAATGACTGTAGACCCCCCACCACCCACCTGTGGGTAATATATTTTGTGGTTTTTACACAGAGAGCTATTGTATTATGAAAAGAATTGAATTCCCAGTCTCCAGTGGCCTGTGCTAAATTTACCTTAAACTAAATCACCAAAGCCTACTGGTGCTTGACAGTGAAGGCAGGTGCACAGCCTCCTCTGCCGCTGCCAGTGAAGGCAAGCCACCCCTATCCTTTTTTTAAACACATCTTTCATACATTATCAATTTAGCCTTTCTTTTTTATTTTGAATTTCAACATTTAAACAGTCAAAAAACATGTCACTAAAAACCATTTTGCATATACAAATAAACAGTTGTTACATTTACTTGAATTCATTCCACGGAATACAGAGCTCTCCTCATTTTTCCCCCCGCCAATTCCTTTTGATCTCCCCTCTTTTGTGTTGACAGTTCTTGGCAACTTTTGCCAGTTCAAGTGATTTTCAGAGGACAGGCTGATTCTTCCAGCTTGCCGTCATGAAAACGGAGTTGACTTTGACTGAAAACAGCATCAATGGCCCCTGCTTTTTTCCTGACGAAAGTGGTGTCTAGTGAAGTGTTAACAGTCCTGACACTGCTAGTTTTATGTGTGTCTTGGCATGTCTTCCTGTGAGTCAAACCCCTGACGCATATTTTGTGATAAATAAATAAAGCCAGTGGAGAGGAACAAATACATACTCCAAATAGAAGCTGACAGCTCACAAACTAGTAGATGGAGCCCTCTCTCTTTTCTGCTGACTACTACAGGCAGATGAGAGCGGCAAACAGAGTCTTGAATGAGTTTTCCAGGGCCTTCTGTCCCACTCATAGGAATGAGACAGGCCCCAAGAGACTGCCATGCTACTATTAAGTGGCCTTCGACAAGACAACAAGCCATTCATGTAGAGATGAGCACTCCTTCTGGGGAAGGTGAAGGGTTTAAGAGCAGAGATGGATGTTTTAAATAATAATGACTCACTTTTAGGGTTTATCGCTCCATTTTTTCCTTGTCTCCCATTCCCTGCGGGAGGGTGCTCATGGTTAAGCATGATGATTGATAATCTAATATCGCCGGCACTCTCGTTCACCTTTGCTCTTGTATGCTGAAGGACTAATTGCGAGACTGTCATACAGATCTTGTGCCTAAACTCACCCTTTTTACAAACCTGCCAAAAAGTGAGAAGCACTGCATTACACGGACGATTAGCTATAATTCCCCCATTGAAAAAGGAGACCTCAGGCGGACTCTATAATCTACACTCAACACCCCCCACGCGCACCCCCATTGCAAGGCACCCAGCTTTGTCATACAGTGACATTACAATATGCCTTTTCTGACTTGAACTGGTGTCTTGAGACTGCCTGGTAATGGCCTTGTAAATCACACATCAACTTTTACACTTCCTCATCCGATAAACAGCCTCCCAGATGATTCTGCCGGAGCAATATCCAGCAAAATCAGAAGCTGGAACACTGGTCTTCTTGACGTTCAAGATCCTAATGTGCTTTGTTCAACTTCAGTGTGTTAAAAGTGTTCCTGTAGCTCAGACTGTACAGAGCATATAGTGCTATAGCGAGAGCAAGGTCATCAGTTCAATTCCCAGGGAATGTATATTCTGATTGCAATTTTCTATTTTATATGCAGTATTTCAAATTTAATTTATTACAATAACATAACTTATTTCGTTGATGGCAAAGCTGTATTTATAGCATTCTTCAGTATCACGTGATGCTTCATGCTGATTTGATCCTCAAGAAAAAAGGAGCGACTGTTTTTGCTCCTTGACATTTATAAATGTATTTTTAAAAATTATTTTTAAATAAAAGTATGAATTTCTTATGTAAATAAATAAATAAAATCTTAGGCATTAAGAAGATGAATGAAGTAATAAATGGAAAAAAAGAAAAAGAAATCTCATCAGATGATGATGTGGTTGTTGTTGCTGCTTATATAATGTCTTGACAGCGTTTAAAAAAATAAACAAGGCTTATTCTAATGACTGGTTTACTACCCTAGTGACAACAATTTGAGAGAAGTTAAATTATTTTAAGCCTTTATCCATGACTAAGTGGTTGATTTAACAGGTTTTGGAAATGCATACAGAAGATCCTGATTGTCGAACCAAGATTTTATGGTCAAGTTTTAAAATCCATCCACGTTCGTCCAATGCGTTTGAAACACCAGACAGAAATTGGTTTAGACACATCCGAATGCCTTAAAACTTCTACAGAACAAAGTCCTCTATATTTTGACAGCAGCTGGGGGATTTGAAACCGCCGTTGAAACAGTCCAGCTCTTCTAAAATATCCTCCATGACATTTATGCCTTTTATTGGGATGACAAGATCACGGCAGATGTGGAATAGAAGGACAACCCGAACCTTTGTGCAACCATGTTCTTACAAGTCATGTTAGAGGCCTTGAGATTCTGAACACTTGCCGTCTGTCACAGCGGCGGATGTTAGTCATAATTACGCTGAGTACGTCTTTCCGAAGCCACGTGCGCTCTGACTGTTCCAGTCCTCGTCCGGACGACATTGAATGAATGTGTCCTCATCTGTGATGTTGACACGATTAACTTTCACCCACTGCATGTACTGTGTCACTACAGTCTTTAATCATCCCTCTGTCCCTGTGCCCTCAACCACACCTCTTCTCCTCCCCTCTAGCGCATCAGCTCTTCAGAGGGCATGCCCTTAAATATTACCTACCTTTAGATCGGGACAGCAGCGAAACCGCCAATTACCCATATTCATGCTCCCAACAACACAAATGCCCATTATTTATGTGCTGCTCTTTCCATTGCCACAGCAAGACAGCTTCTACAGGGAAGAACAAATCTAAAGTGAAAGCTTAAAGCACTTGAAATGGTTCTCCCTCTCTCACCCAATTTTAGCTTTAGTCTTTCTCTCTCTCTTTTTACACTATCCTCCCCTTTTCCCTTGCTCATTTTTCCAAAGGTGTGCTGTGGACCGCTTCTCTACTAGCCTGCTTATTGTGCTAAAGTAATTACTCCAGAGAAGAAGCTCATGAAGTGGAGAATTTCAAATGATTTCTCCATATTCATGGAGAGTGAAGCATGGAATATAGAAAATGATAAATTAGAAATGTATTTACGGAGAACCTGATGAGGAAGGTTAAAACGATTAGGCCCGATGGCTTTGCCAAGGAGTCTAAGGCAGGCTCCACATGAGCTCTCTCCCTCTGATTGGTGCCCCCTGCTGAAAACGGTAATAGCGCGGTTCTCTCCTCACAGTACTGAGCATCAGCAGGATATTTACTCCATGCAGGCTTTTCGGGTTATTGAGAGGATATTTTGGCACAGCGATGTCCTATCTCGCATTTGGGAAAGGTCTCTCTACTGGATGGTTGGATGATTGCTTTCCTCCAATTAACCCACTTTTTAAACATAATTTTCATCCGTGCTCTAAGTTTTATTAAAAATAGTTAATTTTCCAAACCTGTGAATAAATGAAATGTAATGTGAATTCAATTCACGTGTTTGCCTATTGTACTAAAAAGCCTAGAGGCAATCGCACAAATGTTAATTGAAATTATGCCTTCTTTTTATTTGAATTCCAGCAAGCAATATTAAGAGAGCATTAAACATGTGCATGCACGCATATCTCTTTATCCCATCCCTCAACTTAATTTCAAACTCATTTCTCTCTCCCCCGCACATGCAAACACTTTTCAATTTTCCTCAAAAAAAGAAAGAAATGAAATAGCCAAGGAGTTTGATTCATGTAGACGTAAAATATATTAAATCTGTCAATCAAGGGTGAAGGTACATTAAAAGTCTATAGCTTATTTGGACAAAAGTTTGATTTCCTGTGGTTTGATCTACAACCCGGTGCACACACGTTCATCTAATTTTACTCATCAGGTCTTTTAAGGTAAACTTTAATCCATATTGGATGTACAGGTAAATTATGTTTTTAAAGATTAATGTGAAAATGTTTATTTCTTAGTTTATATCTGTACTCTTAACTCATTAATCAGACACTGTATGTCAGTCAGAATGAGCATGGATGCAGTATCATGTATAAACCTGGTAGAGTTGTAGTGTGTGAGGCTGAAACATCACGTGACCTGTATAATATTAAATAACTTTTACTTTTTATAGCGTAGCATATGACTATATACATTTTAATAGGATAAATTACCAAAAAAGGAAAATTATGTCATCATTTAATCACCCTCATATCATTCCAATATCTTTTATATTACACATAATAAAGTAAGTCATACAGGTTTAGAGAGACATGAGGGTGTGTAAAGGATGACAGTTTTTGTCTGTGGGTGAACTATTTAATGATCTTACAATACGGTATTGATGGCCTTCGACTTACCTTCGGTATTCGAGTATCAAACAGAACATGCCTTCACAAAGAACCTTCTTCTGAAGAATATGATCATACATAATAGCACCTTAGAATTCTTATTTGAATCTTGATATTGCCGTTTACCTGAGCCGACATGATTCATTACCCATCATACTGTAGGATTATTTGCTATTAGGATGCTATTAGGATGCTGTTGTAGATCATTTGCTCTCATAAGCATTGGGTCCATCATAACAAGCACAAAAACATGGAGATTTCTAACAATAAAGCAGAATTCAACCATGGATGCAATTTTACTTTCATAAATTGAGGTTGTTATACACCAAGAGCAGATCTTAGCCCATTGCAGAAAAAAAATAAAAAAATAAAATAAAAACGTTTATAGCCAGAGAAAGTGATAATGATAATTTGTCTACTGAATGCAAAGTAACAGAGAAGCATTTAGACACTATAACATGTTTTTCAGATGTTAGAGATACTGTATATATATTGTTTTAAATAATAGCAATGAAAAGAAGAGTCATAAGAAAATAGCTTACTGTCTACAACCTTGCTGACTCAAGTGAGGTGAAGACCATGGCATCATCTTCCCTCTCATTAATTTCACATCTATAGTTTGCTTAAAATGTAATTAACAGAATAGTGTAAAGATCAATGTGTCGTTAAATTATGCTAGCTCTCATTGCTGTCCATGTCGAGCGAGATGTCTTGTCAGCTCTTTTGAGCATGTATTATTTTAACCAAGCCGTTTATTGCAAGGGCACTCCATGACCGTGGCTCACCATGACTCATTACAAAAGCAAACAAATATGGCTGCAATCCTCTCCACAAGAACGTCTGTTAAATCTCTTAAAGAACCAAAGCAGAAAAAACTCCAGCAGCAGTATGATAATTTTAAGATGCACAGTAGAGCCGCAACAACTTTCTGACAGTTTCATCATACGTTACTCCACCATCTCTTGAAATTGACATTGTTGGCTTTGATCAAAGCCAAAACAGAGCCATGATATTCTGAAAGAAGTGTTTCATATGATTTCTGTGACAGACTGTATATCTTCAAAACACTACCAGTGCTTGAAGGGATATACTCTGTGTGCATGTGATCCATTGTAGAGAAAGAGAGATGACAGAAAGTGTGAGACGGAGAGAGAGAACAGGACGTTACTATGCTAAAAGCAAGATGTGAGAATGAGACCATTTGTAAACACTGAAGAGAGACAGTGGTCAGTCCGAAACAAATTCCAGCCCATTTGTATCACCAATGGAACGAGAGTGTATTTCTTACACACACATGATGAATATACAGTATTAGGGTCCAGACACTGAAAATGAATGGCTTACAATACAATGCGACAGAAGCGGTGATGTCTCCCCCCACAGTGTGAGGACTCCAGGCCTCTTGTGTTCGCTCTTTCCATTCATCATGATCAGGGCACAGTTTGAGGCGCTGACTGGGCGCTGACCTGATTGGTGCTACATCTCCCATGTCACTCTGGAGAATAGACACTTTCTTTGTCACCCGGGCACCAGGAATACCATCAAGCTTGTTAGGAAGAAGATAACTCTCCTTTAGTGAAAGGGGAGCTATCTTGGGAAGACAACTCAAAAGCGGCCTTATTGCAACAATGTTATTCTATTGCTCTTTATTTTTCTTTTTGCTTTGTGTTGTCTGCGAAAAGGGATTTTGAAGAACTGTGATACAAAACGAGCTGCTGCCTGTGAACACAGATGATGACTTAATGTTTAATTACTAAAGAACCTCTTACCGTCTCAACAACGCGATAAGACACAGATAATGAATAACTCAATGATCTTTCAAGAGTTCTTTAACTATATTATTATTTCCAGCCCGATCTCACAGCAATTCATACATATTTTAAGAGAGGGCTTATTTTTACAAATTCGTACAGCCTCACTTGTACAAATTCATAACATTTTTGCTAAATCGTACGTATGTTACGAGTTGCCAATTTGTATGAATTTGTACGAATGACCTACACCTAATCCTCCTCCTAAACCTACCCCTCACTGGGGTTTTAGACAAATAGTAGAAAACTGTAGGAGTAAGTTCGTACAAATTCATAAGAATTAGCCACATTTAAAATATATACAAACTGGTCATGAGACTGTGTTGCTACAGTATTTCAGACCATCTAGTTTTCACATTAACTTATGGCGAGTTCAGACTGCACAATTTTCAAAGTAGTCGTGTCATAGATCTTTTCAAACTGCATGACTATCTGGGGTATCATTCAGTCACTGCTGTGTTCACACTGCATGACAGATCGGCGACAGGGGGTTTTACGCTGCATGGCTTTACGATAGGAAGAATCGCCGACAACTTTGTCTCACTGCCAAACCCAAGCATGAAGTCACATGGAAACAATGCGAAGTCACATGTGCAAGACCGGAGTTCTCATGTGAGACTGGGATTGTCATTAAAAATGATAGCAAGCAAAAGAAACTTGCCATACAAATTCCATGTGCGCTCATTTGCAACAAAAAGAAGATTATGGAGGAGGATATTTACCATCTATTCCTTCGTAACTCCTCCCCCAACATCCCGCTGCCCTGGATGTTATTCTCTCATTGGCTGTAGGTAATCGTCGCTGTTATTTTCAGTCAGAACACATTTCACACGGCATGATTTTGAATCGCCAACAGGTCCAGATGTTTAGCATGCCAAATATCTCACAGGTGTCGACGAGACGTCGGCGATTCTCTCAGATCGCGTCTTTGATAGTTCATACTGTGTAATTGTCACTTGCATGAACGAGCACCGATTTGCCTGTGATTTCGGGCATTTGTCTGTGATTTCTCAAAACCTATCAGCAAGTCAAAATCGGGGGTAAAACCATGCAGTCTGAACTCGGCATTACTGTCCTAGACCAGGGGTGGCGAACCTCAGTCCTGGAGAGCTGCAGCCCTGCAGAGTTTTGCTTCAACCCTAATCAAACACACATGAACAAGTTAATCAAGGTCTGAATGGTTACTTAAGCTACAGGCAGGTGAGTTTTAATTAGGGTTGAAGCTGAACTCTGCAGGGCTGCAGCCCTCCAGTACCGGAGTTTGCCACCCCTGTCCTAGACAGCATGATAAAAATAGATTTTAACATGTTTTACTTGTTTAATTTTGCACTTTTTGTCAACTAAAATTACAGTAAAAGTGACTTAAATACATGGAAAAGACACGTTGAAATATTTAGTACATGTATATTGATGTACATGTACTGATATTTCTGACAAAAGACAATGAACTAAAACACTATGCAGAAACGAACACAGCTTGAAGTACAATCTTGGCAGAAGGGAAATAGTTCTTTTGGAAGACACTGTAAGATGAGATCAGTAACCTAAAGGATCATCAAGGGGAAAGCATTGTTGCATATCTCAACATCAGAAATGGCCTATGGGCTCCAGCACCTGTGAAAACGCTGTGTCTGGAGCACACTTCAAGCACAAGCACCTTCTCCCAGATGGGCTCTAGGAGCAGGGCTATGGATCTGAGGCTGTAGATTTAGGCATATAAATGGCTCCGACACCTTATCGTCTGCCTTTGTGCTTTTCCCCCACTTGTACCTGATGTGAATTTCATATCCTTACTTCAATGAGCTCAGCACCCACTTTGGCCTCCTCCCTCATCACCTGTAGACAGACACAACTCTGCCTAGGGACGAAGCCACCGCGACTAGATCTGTCATCCTAGCAGAGGGCGTAGTTAACTTGGCACCAGAAGCCTAGTGGTACAGAAACTCTGCCATTTAAAATAAAAGAAACATGAAATGCCTTTTGATGCCAGAGAGGTTCACCTTGCTCTGAACAACAGCCCCCATGGGAGTGGCACGCCACGAGACAGTTTGTTTGAGGGGAGCGAGATGCTCAGTTAAAGGCGGCATTCAAAAAGCAAAGAGATACAAGGGCGACCACACAAAGACAGATTTAAACATCCAAACATTTATCAACGTGCATCTATAGAGGGACGTGAAAGAACTAAATCTTTTTCCCTAGTTTCAAAACAGAACTTATCTCTGACTTTGGCTTTTCTAATAAAGTTTGCTTTATGGGACGAGACAAGAGTAATCCGAATGGAATGAAGTTGTCTCCCTGAACAGTCTTTCAATCGTTACAGAGCTTGAGGGTTGGCTCCATCTGTCACGTCTGTCATTTCTGTTATTGTGGAGAAATTGATTTTTATATTGTTTCACTGGAAAATGCCCCCAAATTCAGATCACTTATAGGAAGGAGACACACTAAACATGCACTAACTGTCGTGCACGAACGCAGACAGCTTAACTGTCTGAAAGAATCTTGCCCAGCAGTTCTGTGAACCCTCACTGACGGACAAAGAGTTGTCAGAACAGTGAGACATGTTTTCAAAACCAATTGTAGTGATTCTGTTCAGGATTAGAACAGACCTCACTCACATCCAAACATTTATAGGCTGTAGGAAGCAGTAATAAGACTGCATGAACTTAATTAAAGTCAAGGTGTGATGGCAACCAATCTTACAATATCACAACATTAAATCAAGTACTACACATTTATTCCTTCCTGGTCATATCAATATAACTATACTGCCATATACTCACTGTAAAATCCCCCAGCCTGTTAACCGTAGAAAATTTAAACATCTCTGTTGAAGAGATGAGAATTCTTTGAGGGCTATATTTAAAAAGCAGCTTGATTTGATTAAATCAGTTTTACACCCAGCCAAATGTAAAGGACTGACCATCAATATCAACGACACACTTTTAATGACACAGACGAATACTGTATTAGTTAAATACTTTATATAGTAAATAGCATTGGCATATTAAAGAAGGCTACTGATATCTGAATGAAAGAAAAAAAAAAAAGATTTGATAATAAAGTCATTTCTTACGTAAATCTTAAAGGAAGTCTTAAATTACAAAGCTGGCAATTATTCCATCAAGGTGAATTGGAAACAGTATTTCAACTTTTTACAAAATTTATTGTACAATGAGTGTATAAAGTCTTCATCTGAATGATGTGCAATTATACATCAATGCATAGTTAAGTAATAAAAAGAGTCTTTATTTTTTCATAATAGAAAATAATGGCTGTAAAAAACTGAAAAGAAACAGTCCTACTTCCTTGAGATTTTCATTATATTATAGTGAATGTTTTTTGTAGGGCTCTTAAAAGTGTGAACTGGCCTTTTTTCTCCTTTGACGTCACAGTTCAGTATAATTAGTAGGGTTTGGGACAGTGTGTGCCCTTGTACTGCAGCTGACCAATCAAATTGAGCTATGTATCTGTGTGTGTGTGTGTGTGTGTGTGTACACATTGTGTGTGTACTGTATACAATCACAAAAAAAAAAAAAAAAAATGAATGTTGTGAAGTCATCGAAGTCATCAAAATTAATATTAAACAACATGACATAAATGCTGTGCATTAACTACAACACTAAATTAATGCATGCATAAGAAATAAATTATATATACAGTATGATGCCCTGCAGTCATTCAGCGCTGACATGTGAAACGCTGATTATCTTGACATACAGAAACCCATTTAACAACTAAACACTCTATAAGGAATGTAAGCATCTTTTTTCACTCTCAGAATAAAGGCTTAAACAAGTGTACATGTGAAGATGGCTCATGACCGTGAACTTACACTTAAACAACCGGGGAAAAAAAAAAAAAGGTTTAGGACTTAGGGGGCTTAGACCTCAGAGAGACCATTAAATACAACAATAAGAATTATCTAAAATAAACAGTACTATAGCTATCAACAAGCACCTCCTTCCAACAAGCACAGTCTGGTCTGATTGGCCAGCTGACAGAGGGAATTGTGATTTTTGAATAGTGCATTTCAATGGCACGATTTTCTGTTTCTATTTTGTGTGCAATGCAAAAACTGACTTTGGCATCCATAAATGGTCAGTTTAGGGGTATGGGAAAATTGTGCTATTGAAACGCACTTTCAAGAGACCTGGCATGCTGTCCGTGAAGTGTCACTTATGTGTCACATTAATGTTCTATCACAGCGGTGATTACCACATCGAGATCAATAAACTAGCGAGAATGATAAACTTTCTTGAGGAACCAGCACTGGCTCGATCATTCTGAGAACTGATTATAGTTTTAGGGGGGCTGAGACAAGAAATGAGGTGCTGAAGCCCACCTAAAAAGTGTCTAGAATCATCCCTGGTTTAGGAACTTAAAAAAAGTTATGCAACACAACAAAATAGTCATGCAATTCAATTTGCAAAACCGCGCCACCATTTAACGGAGCTCAAACCCACCAGCCACACCACAGAGAAAGACCACCGCTATTTTTCTTGATCTTAGACAAACTATAAGAAAGAGTGAGAATTTCTGCAAATCATGCAGCGGTGCAATAATGACAAAAACATTACATCTCACAAAGCACCCGTAGTTTGACAGACTACAAAAGTCCTTTAAGAACAAGATGTAACACAGTTCTTCAAGCACAAGGAATGACCTAAAAAAAGAATAAGCTGAGAATTGATTTAACTGTGAAGATAATCAGAAGTAAGCAGTATCTGTCAAAGTGGGATGAGTAAGTTCACTTTGAACTGACCTGAGTGATGCATTTTTGCATGTGTTGTAACTAACATGCTGTAGTCATAAATGTTGATACGCTCTATAAAAATACAGTCCATTGTTTTCTGTTAATATAAAGGAATTTTCAGTACTGATATTTTTTTCCATAGATGTTTTACCTGCATGGCGTAATTGCATTGTGTTGTATTTTAGGTTTGAAGGACATATCTGTAAATGAAAATGAAAATGTACTGGTAATTTTCTTGCCAGGACATTATGCATATTTTTCTACAGATATGTTTTGTGTGTGTGTGTCATAAATAGAGGCGTGTCAAAAGCCAAATACCATATTTGGAAAGGCACAGATAATGGCTTCAAAACTAATAACAAATAATTAATCAGAATAATATTCGGCTGAGGCTGACAAAGAGACTCTTTGTGTTTGCTGGATAATAGGTGATCCAAGGGAAAGCAAAATATTACACATAACCTCTAAAATCACTATGCAAGTGTGTGAGATGAATGAGCGTAAACATGAAGAGTTTAAATCAAGTAGCCAGTTGCTGCATCTTTGTGTGTCTCTTAGAAATCAGAACTTGGCAGAAGTAAATCAACTAAATAGCTACTACATAATGCACGTTATTTGATATGTATACCTACAGTAAATGATTAAAATATTGTATGATATGACATACAAATGAATGAAATAAGCACAGTAAGATCATAAATCAAACAGTCTCATTCCCTCTCTGCGCATTTCTCAGAAACCAAACCTAACCAGAAGCTCTAACCTAATAATCTACTAAAGTAAAATAGGCTACATATACATTTTCCTCCACTTGATCTATTTAAATGTTTTAAACCTTGTATCATAGGCTACATATTTCTCTGTTATACTCTCTATCTCTGAGACAGAATTTAGGCAGGTATTTACTTTATAATGTATGTAGATTTGCAATTGTATGCTTAATGGGGTCATATGATGTTGCAAAAAACACTTTATTTTCCACATACTGTACATTATTGTTTCTCCTCTAAGCCCCGCCTTCTGAAACGGGTCAATTTGTACAAAGCTCATTGTTCTAAAAAAGCAAGGTGAGCTCTGATTGGCCAGCTATCCAGTGCACTGCAAGCGTCTGATGGCAATTTGTTGCATGCAGTGGGGACATAAATACTGATTATCATGACTTAGTACTGTTTTTTTTTACGTATCATGTTGCATCGCGCCTCATAAACATAACACCATGTCTGCATTTGTGATCAGAGAAAATACAAACAACAAGCACTAATGTTATTACTGAAGTAGCACATTCTTTTAAGAAATGTAACTTACTTAAAGGTTGTGAGTCAGAAGTTTTAGACTGTCCTTATAAAGTTGGAATTTGTTCCACTGCATAGCTTCTGTGCACAGCCAGCATAGACTGCTCTGCAAGTTTTAGGAATCAGTTCTCCGTAAAAGTGCTGAACACCCTAATATTTGGGTTGAACTGTAAATACAACTTGACCACTTATTTTTAGTTATGTCCTCTTTTGGAAGCACGAAGAAAGTAGTTTCACTTTCACAACGACACACACA
>JAUMHE010000053.1:15397654-15413537 GCA_032359235.1 Enteromius mattozi | reverse complement strand
CAAATATAGTAATTATGAATGCAATATTGATGTGCGCGTGCGCAGTAAGCCCGGGTAGGAAAATCTGACGGGTAGGATAAAATGTCAGAACACCTGTAACAACACTACAGTAAGAATAATAGTTCTGCCTTTTTTATTTGTGTACACATTTGGGTGGTGTTTGAAATCAAAACCACTCTGTGTTGTAGGAAAGTAGGGACATGTTTAAATGAGCAGTTTTAGAGGGGTGTGGACAAGTCGTAACCTTTATAAAGAATATCTCTTTGGTTTTGAAACTTTAATCTTTGCAACTTTAGGGATCTTATCTATGCACTAACAGCTTGTACCACTCCAAAGAGAAAGAAAAATTTGAAATCGCATCATATAATTATAATTTAATATATAAGATTTTGCTTTTGTTATTTGTTTCAACCTCCATGTTCTCCAATCAGCTGTTTAAAGAGTTAGCCTCCTGTTATTTGAGGTTGTGGTTGGTGTGACACTTAGTACAAAGACCCGAAGCACACACAGAGTACTGTGTATCAAGTTGTTGGTCCCAACAGTTAGAAGATATTTGTACTCACTATGAAAAACATTATTTTATCATATTTATCAAGTCAGATTTGTTCAGTGATAACTATGACAAAAAGACCACAGACATAGCATTTTTCTTTTTTAGCTTCTCAAGCCCCACCCATTTCCAATTTATCCAAATTATTTTGTAATGGATTACTGATACAGATATTGGCTTCACTGCACACCCCTAATCATACATTTCTATTCTTATTTACTGACTGTAACCTTTCAATTAGTAAGAACTACAGGGAGACAGCAGGGAAATGATAATGTAAGTAGTTAAGAACATACAATATGCCCACTGATTGATTGGTTGGTTGATTGATTAATGAGATTGATTTCAGAATCAACACAAATGGCGATTTTAGGTGCTGAAAGCAGTGAAGATCTAATGGCATGTCCTCTTTTTTTTATGGTGCAGGAGACACGATTAAAGGCCTGTTATCCTTCTTCTGGCTGGAACAAGACCTCAATCTCAAGGTATCTTCACTTTAATCAAATCCCTGCTTTTTCCCTGCCACAAAACTGTCACTGGCAGAAAATAAGCCCTCCCTCATCAAAGAGGGTCTTCAATTGATTTCTAGGCAAGGGGAGAATTTTATTCAGAAAGTTGGAGCCAAAGAAGGGAGGAAAAAAATCCACCTGCATCCCACATCAGCCAAATTACTTCTGACTTTTAATTTATTTCTGCAGGAAATGGAAAGCTACATCCTAACCACAGTCAATAGGGGAGCCGAGGAGAGGGGTGTAATCAGGCCGAGATCCGACTCCTCCACCTCGTCCCTGTCAGCTTTAATAGGCTCTCCAAGAACACAATCTGCTCCCTTCAACACACTCCCACATCTCCTAAAAATGGGGCCCTCTACCCATCGGCCCCAGGCCATGTCCCCCTTAATGACAACTGATCATTCCGAATGTCACACCATGTTCAGGCTCAGACATGACGAGTCCCCTGTGACGATTTCTTAGCATTCCTTAACTCGCCAAGCATACACTCCAAAAATGTAGACATCTTGGAGCTTTGAGCAGATTTTCATTAGTACATCATCTTCTGGAATATTAAAAACATTACCATTAGCAAATGATCTGATGTTAGTTTGCTAATAAGCTAATATTCAATGAACTATTTTTTCAAGTGGAAAGCCACAGCCACTACATCAAGGTCACAAATGACTGGCGGCACTTGCACACTTGAGGCTCTCGCTCCTGAAGGAGTGCATTTGTATGGATACCCTGTCAGTGTCATTCAGGGCGGGGGAAAAAATGGTGTCATAGATGGAAAATCAAAAAGTTTATATCACCTAAAAATGCAAAATGATCACTCAAATTGAGAATGAGATGAAGAAGAAGGGGAGGAGTGTAGAAAAAAAAATGTATGAGCTGCTCTTTTCATTTCATTTGAGCAAGAAACAGAGCGATGCTTTTGATGGTATAGCCGCTAGGCGTAGAGCTGAATGGAAATGGATTTGTGGAGTGTCCCTGACTCACAGATCAGGTTTTATCTTTGTGCAGTTTGCTATCCTCCAGACTAATGAACCATTTTTGAAAGGAGATTAAATGGCAGGAAAAAACAATCACAGCCCCTGGTCACTTCCATTCTGCCTGCACTCTCGGCATATCACAAACCCTCTTAGTGTCACATCGGACTGCCTGCTGTCTAAGTGCTCCGTCCGTTTGGGGCAGACTACCACTGTGAAACAAACTACCAGGAATGCTGTCCTAGAGTAAAATGAGTGTTTCAAGCAAAATGTTTTACTCCATGATTCTTTCCGCAGCTGTACGACACATGCAAATGGACAAGGATAGAGGAAATGAGGCCCTCCAATTGTTATCGTCTCCTTTCGGTGAGTTTTCCTCCCTTGTTTCTAGTTGACATCTTCTTTGTGATGGGTCTGCGTTGAAATCTGGGCTTTATGTGGGTGGGTGGGTGATGTGCTGGAGAGTTTCCGCTTTGGTCTACGCTCTCGCTCTGACAGATGCACCCAAGGGAGATCGGCTGATGTCCAGGAGCACTCACCTGTCAGAGAGTTTGCATGCGGCCTGTTGCCTTGGAAACCAAAGTGCCCCAAACAGATGTGCTGAATGAAAGGTGAGGAGGTAAACAAAAAGCTACCTTTTTTATGCATCTGCCCACTATTTTCACATTCATCCTTCACATATAGTCTCCTGATAGCTTGTTTCAGCAAGCAGATGCCCCAGTGCTCATGAGCCACTGATAATGATTGTGTGCTATTAATAGTGTATGAGATGAGGTCAGCCATCAGTTCTGAGTTAATGAGTGCTCTACCACGGCATCGGCATGACTTCGGCAAAAGAAGTTGAGGAAATCTTTGTTTTACTTCAGACATAATTTTTTTTGTTGTTGTTTGTTTGTTTTTCTTCATTTATTTGTTTATTAATGCATTTTCCACCCTGACATTGAACAATAAGTCAAAGTCTTGAGACAGAATGCCATAGTACTGGTGGGGAAAGTCAAGAGTCTATTTCTCTGGAAAGGCTTGAAATGGATTTTTCCCTTCTTATTTTGGCATATTGGAGCTCTGGAAAGCACAGGTTTAGCCAATAAATGCAGTGAGGAATTCAAGTGGCTGACATCAGCTATTCTTAAACTAAGCCAATGGATGACTGTAGTGAGTTAATAGAGCCACAGCCAACTGAAGTCGTAACTGAAGGGCCGTCTAGCCACTTCACTCTCTTATAGGTTTATTTTGGTGTACCAACAACTTTAACAAAGTTTTGTTGCTGTTGTCTTTTGTAAATGTATTTGAGATCGCTAATGTCTCGCTACAGATTATTACGATCTAAATTGCTTTGCTGGAACTGTGACCTTCAGAGAGAGTGGTCGTGGACCAAGACAGTAGAAGATCTTAAATGAGTACATATGTCTGCGTAAGGCGAAATGACTCATGCCCCGACTGACTGCCCCCCTGCTATGAGGCCGCTTTTGCTGACATCATCAAAAGAGGCCTCGATAATCTCCCGGCCTGCTGCATTAGCTGTTTGGTAATTCACACAACCCCCCAGATCAAGGTTTACAGACTGCTGCTGGCACATTGCCAGGTTCAAAGGGCATTTTTGAAGAGTTTTGGCGTACTTAAGAGACAAAATGAGATTGGTGTGGGCTTGCTCCGAGGCAGTCATCAGCCCTTTTAGGTACTTCCTCAGCGGGAGGAATTTGAATATTTGACTCTGGAGGTGCGTGTGTCTGTCTCATTAAGGCAGTCTGATCACTGATGACAGGCAAGTCTAGTCACTTCTCATCTATTTCTGTCTCTAACAATAAAGCCTAAATATTTAAGCACATTACCTGGGCTCCTTGTTGGGCTTCGGAGGCTTAATGCGAACACAAGCAGAGTGACATTTAAATAGTCGTCCCATGACACATGATGTACACGAATTTGTACATCGACTGCATGTTGGTGTGCTGCCTTTGTGTTGTGACTGAGGGAATATGTGTTGTCATTATATGGTGTTCTTGATTGAGCAAACGGGGCACCGCACAAGAGCCTCTGTAAATCAATTTTAGTAATTTCAGCCAAAGCCTCTTCATACCACTTGTTTTATGAGAGACTGAACCTCAGTTTCACACCATCCTCGAGTGCTGTTTTCATCACTGGCTTTATTTTACGAGGAAGTGTCCGGGTTAATTCCCCCAACTACCCTTCTCTTCCTCTGTCCTGTGAGATCATTTTTTGCAGCATTAGGTGCTGTGAACCCTTGACTTCAATTTCCTCTCAGTGGCGGAGTGAGATCAGGAGACTACTTCAAAGCTGGATACCATGCTCCAGCACCAGCTCATATGGCAGCATTAAAAGCCAGGGCGTCTTCGAGGGCCACTGTGGACTCGGTCTGCACCCGCCCCTCTGAAGTCTTTGCCGCTCGTACTTTATATGCTGAAGAGCTTTTGACCTCTTTTTTCATGCCAGACGCCTCAGCATTTCAAATGGTTCATTCATTCTGAATGTGATGATCAACTCATTTCACCCTAAAGGCCTTGGTGAAAAAAATAGGGCTGGTTTCGTTTTGTAGATTCTGAGGCACTTGGAAAGCAGGGTGTGTGCTTTGTCCTGAAAAGAAGCCTCTTGTTGCACAGGTGCTTTCTCTCCCTTTCTGCAAACACACACACACCAGCAGGCAAGCAGCAACACACACATTCCATTGACCAACAGCCATTAGGCACCAACCTGGCGCTCTGTGTTCATTGAAGCTTCACTAATGCATCAAACACATCTGTAATTTATTGTAATTAACACCATCTCATTTGGATAAGTAATGACACAGCGACTTTTGATGAATGGCGATTACCCATTTGGTGAATCATCTCAAAAGAACAGGTGTTGATTATTTATATATTTAGTAAAGAGTCGGTCATCAAAATGCAGAAATCATCTGCCAGTGCCTCAGCGAGCGACTGTTAATTGCTAGCTGGTTTCATTATCTGCAATGCACCCGAGGAGTCAACATATTTTGGAATGTATTTACATATTTTGTAAGTTTACCTATCAAGATTAATCTAGCAGTCTGGTAAAGCTGCACTGTAATAAAAATCAATCAATCAACCAATCAACTAACCAACCTACCTACCTACCTACCGACCAACCTATCTGTCTGTCTGTCTATCATCTGTCTGTCATTAATCTACCATTAATTCTATTTTAATATACTTCAAAATATAATTTATTTCTGTGATGCAAAGCTGAATTTCCATCAGCCATTACAGAAAACATTCGAATATGCTGATTTCTTATTAGAATTATCAATGTTGGCTAATTTGTGATGGCAAATATTTTTTTGGGAAACTGCAATATTTTTTTTTCAGGATTCTTTCATGAATAAAAAGTTATAAAAAGCAGCATGTGTTAAAAATATGAATCTTTTCTAACAGTATAAATCTTTGCCATCACTTCTTACGAATTTGACACATCTTAGCTGAATAAAGGTTTTAATTTCTCTCAAATAAAAAAAGAATAAACATTTTCTGACCCCAAACTTTTGAATGGTAGAAATCATTTCTAACAATATGCACTATTTAAAAGAAATTTTCTTTTTAACATTTTATTCGTTCAAGAATCCTAAAAAATATCACAGGTTCCAAAAAAATGTTAAGCAGCAAAACAGTTTCCAGCACTATTCATACATCAGTATATTAGAATGATTTCTGAAGGATCATGTGACACTGAAGACTGGAGTAATGATGCTGAAAATTCAGCTTTCCATCATTGGAAAAAATTAGATTTGAATGTATATTAAAATTGAAAATCGCAAAAATATTTCACAGTATTATTTATTTTTTTCATGTTATGATCAAATACATGCAGCCTTAATGAACATAAGAGAATCTTAATTATAAAAAATTTAAAATGATAAAAATCTTACTGTTGTATATATATATAAATATATATATATATATATATATATATACACACACACACACACACACACACACACACACAAACAGACATATATGTATAGGTATATGTATTTTTTCTCCTTCAATTTAATTTCCTTTAAACTCCAATTTGGAATATTTAAATTGAAATATTTTAATTGACTGATTTTAAACAACTACATTTTAATGTAATCTCATATTTAAGTGCAATTAAATAGTTCAAATAAATATAACTGTAATACAACAGACAAACAAATGTAATGGGTTGTTTTTGTTTGTTTGTTTCATGGAGGCTTGTATTTGCAGCAGTCTTTTTTCATTTACAGACTTTGTTTACTGTGTACAGTTTCCTTTGTGATTTCTTTTTGGAGACTGCACCTGTGGGCTATTCATTTGGTGCCTTTCCTAAGACTAATCTAAAGCTGTTTAGAGATCTGTAGAGGTCTTTCTGGGTACTGCAGTCATGTAAGTACCAAGCTTTTCCCTCTCACCTCCTCATAAATAGAAAGAGGCAACAATCGACTTGCAGGTATCCACCATGAAGAGGAGGCAGATGGCAAGCCCAGCTGTTCCCAGGTTTTGGAGGCAGGCAGGATCCTGACTCATTCTCCCCAGGGCCCCACTGGCTTCTGTGGGGAATTTACAGAGAAGCTGTGTGTATTGGCGGCCTCTCCTGCTTTACTGGTCTGGGGGCAAACACTCCCCACCTCTCCCCTCTGCCTCCTACTCTGATCTGCTTTGTCATAAGTGTGTGTTTAATGTGGAAAGAAGGTGTTCTATATTAATGAATGTGAAAGCAGTGAGCAGAATTGCATAAGCCTTGAGATACACTGTAGATACTAGCTCTTCAGTTTCACCATTGCTTCCTTGTAAGCTTAAATAGTTTTTGGCCATCATATAGTACTCACTAGAAATGCCATATTCAGTCTAATTCAAAATCACTGGGTTATTAAGTCTGCAATAGTGTACAGATTGCACACTCTGAAAAATGCAGGGTAATTTTATTATATTTTATTTTATCCAAATTGGGTTGTTTTCAATATTTTTGCCAATGTGATGGGTAGTTTTTCTGTATTGTTTTGATACCTAAGTACTTTTATATGCTGTTGCCTAAAGCAATAGAAATTTTAGAGCAAAATAAGTCAAAAAGCTTGTGTGTGTGTGTGTGTAATTGCTGTCCCAATGGTTTATTGACCTCAGCTGAATAGACTACTCAAAACCCAAGCACATCTGTAGTCTACTTACGATAATGGAGTGACTTATGAATATCATAAACGCATTTGATAGCTGCACCTCACTTCTGCTGTTTGTAATCACAGTAAAAGGTCTTTGGCTCGACCACGTCTAGACTCCAAACGTCAGAGAAAAACGCAGTTTTACTTTTTCTCAGTAAGAGCTCTCACTGCTGTCAGCCCATGTCAGTCAGGCCTGAGATCCTACGCATTTACCAATCGATATAGAGCAAAACGGATACTTTGAGCAAAATGAATTTGGTCATGTTTAAGGTGCTATTAAGTTATATTAAAGCTTTGAGATTTGATGTTTTAAAGAAAACATTTTCATTTATCAGACTACTTTATGCTTCACATGGAAAATTCTCTTGCTGCCCAAGGTAAACAGTGGAGCAAAATAGAAGAGCCTTTATAAAATTACACATCAATCACTGTTTATGGATTGAAATGAAAAAAAAAAAAAAATCAATAGCTTTCTACTACAAACAAAGCAGTAGGTAGATGTAAATATGTAAGTAACTTTAGGACGAACCAGTAGTCAGCAGGTGTGACAAAATTCATGTGTTTTTGTCAACACATTTCTAGGATGTAACCAGAGGTGTGACACATAATCTCAAAGCAACTAAAAGCATAGTTGGATGCTTTAACTCCATTATTACAATAGAAAAATCATAGCAGCTCTTGTACAACACCAGAGGAAGTCTGAAGCACCGAAAACTTCTCATGTTCTCAAGTCTTGTTCGTGTTAAAGGAATTTAAGACTTTAGACTAATATAATATATATATATATATATATATATATATATAATATTTTTAAATAAAACAGCATTTTTTTAGCTGAAACGTGTTTTTCATTAAAAACGTATATATGTTTATTTACTCAATTATCAATATTGTTAGCTCCTTTTTCCTCATTTTTAACACCTAAATGAATCAATTATTTTAAAATTAGCAATATATTTAAATGATGGGTGTTGAATACTATTTTTCAATAATACTGCTTTATCAGTTTTACATGTGGGTGGCACCTAAAATGTTTTTATAAACACTGATTTCCAAGTTGAAAAGAAGGATGTTACAACGGGCTATAAATAATGTGATTAAACACCAAATGGCAAACAATGAATTACAACTGAAGACAGGAGGTATGGAATAGGGTCATCGGATGTTTCTGAGACGTTAGGGAGAGGCAAACTGTTTTTGTCTCTATGCATATGTATGTGACTTATTGCCCCTTGGGAACCACTATAGATCCAGAGGCCTACCGATGGGTGACATCAAGGACCTAAATTTTGCATAGTTTATATAGGCCTGTCTGTTTTCTGATGGATCTCTCAACACAACTTGCTCAGATTATCTCATTTATCAAAGCCTTCAGGTATGGCCATGTAGATCCAGACAAAAGGTGAGTCACATGCGGTACACATCCAGTGCAAGACAGACAAAAGGACAACCTGTAGACTATCAGCAGTAACAAGGAATCCTGTTTTGACTGAATTGCCTTAATGAGCATTTTACCATGCATTTTCTCTCATAGCAAATGCCTATACTGACCATATACATTACCCAGGCTATCATTAGTTTAGTGACTGAGAAAAGGAGGAAAGAAGAGAATAAGGGTGAGTATGGGTGGGCTTCATTTAATCATATAACAGACATATACCGTGCATTATGTGTAGAGGAAAACTACATAATTAAACAGCTAAACGCATACATTCTGAGCTGACTGTGCAGGTACTTTGATGAAATATCAGCCCAAATGAGAGAAAAAGAAATGCGCAGAGGCTACGGGCACGGTGGGTAGTCCCCTAGAGGCATGTCTTTGCAGGATTTATGCACAAAGTAACAGCTATAAAGCAACACTGGTCGCAGAACAGAGAAGCGGGGTCGACTGGCACAGGTTTAATCATTATGAAATCAGAGTACCTCTGCTGAACAGATTAAAGTCAAACCCTCCACTCTGCACTGATCTCACACTTAAGAAAAAGAGAGATGCCATTTTCTAGGCCCTATTTGAAGTCTTAATGGGCGAAGCTCTTGATGAAATCAATGTCATGTGAGCAGTTTACTATCAAGATATTCTTAAACTCCATTAATGGGGTTTAATCAGCGCCTCTCGCTGTCAGTACAACTGCTATTCTAAGCAGAAATTACTACAGTGCCTCAAGCATCCTATTATATGAAATGCTATGATTAAATTTACATACTTTCAGTTTCACTCTTCCATAAACAGACTTTTACACTGCAGCACAGTTGCAAGTGTTGATCTTGTTCGTGGTGCTGCATTCATGCCCAATTACTTTATCGGCTTATTTTCAGAGGGAACATGTGAATATATATGTGTATTATAGCTACAGGCACTTACAGATAACAGATCATATGTACAATACCCAGAGAGTTCCATAAGACAATTTTCTTATTTTCTTCAGCACATTACACCTGCAAAATGATACTATGGTTGGTTTGTTTGTTTGTTTGTTTGTTCATGTTTTCTATTTAACTCTACTTGCCTTAAAGGGTTAGTTCACCCAAAAATGAATTACTCACCCTTGAAGCATCTAGATGTATGTGACTTTCTTCTTTCAGACGAATCCAATAGGAGTTATATTAAACACTGCCCTGGCACTTCTAAGCTCTATCATTCACCTCTGTCATATGTTTTGGACATGCCCGCAGTTGACAAATTTCTGGTCAGGTGTGTTTGATGCATTCAATAAAGCTCTCAACATTAATATTGATTAATATAGACCCTGATCCCTTGTTAGCTCTCTGGAGTTTCCCTTACACCTGATCTGACTGCACGAGATAGTAAGGTTGTTGCTTTTACCACGATCTTGGCCAGACGGACTATCCTTCTTAAGTGGAAGCACACTTTAATGGATTCGCTAAAGGAAGCCTTTAGGAGCCGTGTGAGGGATGTTTTATTATGGATGCGCTTACTTTATTTAATGTCTTCTAAACTAAATACAGTAAACCCCTGATTAGGTCCATGAAAGGACTTTGAGGGGTCTGGACAGTTTATAATGTAACTCCGATTGAATTTGTCTGAAAGAAGATAGTCAAATACACCTAGAATGTTTTGAAGATAAGTAAAACATAGCCTATAATTTTCATTTTTGGGTAAACCCTTTAACAATGATCAGTAACAGTGACATTGTCTATTTGAACGCTTTGTTTCAAAACATTGGATCTCTAATAATTGCGTATGTTTTTTGTATTTATACGCACATTTGAACTTATATATACACAATAATCACCGTTTATATAAGGATAGATCAGGTGATTGTTGTTTGGACCTCTATATCTATCTATTTATACTGGACCTCTAAATATACTGTATTATTAATTTTTAATGCATAGTTCCTTTTCACCCACTCTGTGAATAACATATCTAATTATATTTAGGGTTATTTATACATGCTTATAATTCCCTGAGCGTACATGATTATTGCATACGTGTAATATAAGTTGTTCTTGAATTTTTTCATATATTTAGAATAAATTTTAGTACAAAAGTTTTCGATGAATCATGATTTATTCGTGAAAACGTCCATTTCAAGCAAACATTTGTGCGTACACGTTTAGTGAATGAGACCCAATGTCTCAAGCCTGGTCATTATCACACACATACACTCGAGACATTAAATGTGATTGGCTGAGCACTGGCATGTGCGTTTGCATGTTCTAGACATACTTTTAATCTGTGCATTAGTTTTAGTTTTACAGACTCTTTCTGCAAGTTCTATTTTTCTGCAAGTTTTCAGCAAGGCAATATTTGACAAGTGTCTTTATGAGTCATAAATTCATCCATTACACTGATTTGGAACAAAACAAGTCACTTTTTAAGAGTGAGTCACTGAATCATTCACTTGACTGATTTGGTGAAACACAGCACTACAGCAGCTTGTCTGTCTGCAGACTTTATGGAGTGTCTACAATGAATGTGACAAAGCGAACATTACAAATCCATTAGTCCTGCTGTTGAATGTAGTACAACCACGTGGAGAATGTCAAAAATAAAATGGAGCATCAATTTACTGTCTGTATCTTGTCATGACACATCCACTGTAGACAGAATCACTGACTATAATTAGCCTATTTCTAATTGCTTTTGACGCAGAGCAGCTGCTGTACACACAGTGTTACTATTTTTGCCATATGTTTAGATTGCAGAAATAGTAAGAGTCGTATGCTATTCCAAACTTTTTCAATTATTGACTTGTTTACTTTGTCATTGATTTTATTGTCTTAGTCAATTTATTTATGCATATGGTCTGCATCTATGCATATGGTCTCAAATAAAACATGCTTGACAACCTTATATGTTGCTATATATTTCTGTGTTTTTTTTAAAGCCCATTTTGCTTCAGGCAAACATCTACAGTCTTGGATTGACAGTATTATGTGCATTTCTGTTTGTCTGTCCAGTTGCCTGCACAGCTGTCTTTCTCTCCTTTACCACCACACACACATAAACACCTGCCAATAGCGAGGCCTTCAAAAGCAAGGTTTTCAGAGATTTCTCCTTGAGCACAGGTCAGATGGAGTGTTCCACTCTGAATGGAAATGAGTAACTCTCACTGCCACCAGAGAAAAGATTAAAGTGGCATTTAGAGGAAAGGCATTTCTCCACTGGGCATAATAATAAACCTCCTCATCCAAAACAACAGTGGTGAGAATAGAGGGTTGAGCATGTAGACAACTGAGACCTCTTCCAAGTCTCTTCACAATTCAAAGGGCTCCAAACTTCATCTCCAAACAAAACAGTGCAGGCTTTTTGTTAAGTATTAAGTGACAACAACAATCACATTCAAGTTGTGCTTGACTTAGCAGTTGTAAACGGAAGAAAAAAAAACATGTTCCAACATGCTTTTTGTAAATGCAAAGCGCAGCTCTTGTCTGTTTGTTTGTTTTTCTGTTTAAACTCTTTGTCTTTGTGCGATCCATTAAATGAAAATACTTCAATCCAGAGCAGTCTAGCTTTGGATAGCTTCCAACTGTAAACTATTATGGAGCGTTCACAAGAGAAATTGATGGTGTAAAATGTATATTTAAAATAAGGTTACATTTGCTATCATTAGTTAGCAATAGCTAATGCAGCTATTTTTGAATCTAGTTTAATAGTAAGTTAATAGTCATTTCTACTTACAGTATATTAATCCATTTTAACCTATATTTCTATTGGAATCTATTGGAAGTATAATACATCCAAAGTGTAAGCATCTTTCTGTACATGCAGTGTGTGTATGTATTGATGATGATAATAATGATAAAAATAACAGGACATTATATTTAAATGCACTTGATGTTCAGATGATGTAAACCACAATCAAGCACAAATAACAGTGCACACTCTTACACATAACAAAAGACAGTATTTCAGTAAATCATTTAGAGATTGCCGTTCAGAAGCTGTTAGGTGGAGCCGAGGGCTGGTCTGGAGAGGAGGGTTTGGGCGTTGAATATTGAAGGAGAAAGGTTAGACTGCAAACCATTTCGATGGTTCAAAGGTTACATTTGCATGATGGCCACAATGAGTCCCCTGCCACTTTGTCTTCTACATCTTATAAAAACAGTAGAACATGATTATTGGGAGTGTGTGGCTTTGTGCATGTGTGTGTTTAATAACTACAGGGCAGACCTTCCATAAGCAAGTACGCTCGATTGATGCTCTCATTTGCTTCTTGAAAATAAGCTGTTTCTGATTGTTGACGAAAGATGGCATCAATATAGCCTACAGAGAAATGATCTAATTTATAAGTAATTTGAACAGATATGATATTAAATCTATTGAAATGTTCTTCCTTATTGGTTACAATGTTTCAGTGCTGATTAGATATTGTCATGACAACTAGCAGCTCAACAACATTAAGAAGTTCACTCCTCTCATTTATGTTGCTAGTGCTGTCATTCCGTTCAGGATTTGCAGGAAACGATCGCACATCCACACCTCAACGGCGCTGTAAATCATTACAGCTATGCCAATGCACGCATATTCATCTGAGTGTGTCCCCCTCCTCTCCCAGTTTTCCCAGTCAAGACAGATTTCACCCTGGAAATGATGGACGGGTTTTGGTCGGGAGCCTTGGATCTGGGCCCATGCAGGGATTCTGGAATGCTTGTGAAGGTCAGGTCTCCTGACAATCTCCACATTGGCCTCTGACACAAATCTCCATTCATCAGTTTAACCTGTTCTCCCGGCCGCACGCCAGCTCTGCATAGATCAATCAGCTTGCATTGTAATTTCATCAGGCTTCTCTTCAGCCCGCCTCCACCATATGCAAGTCCGCCCATTCATCAACATGGATATTAAGTGTGGGTATTTAAAAACACTTTGGAAAAGGCATCGACTGCTCTCCACAAGGGGGTAGCACACGGGAGCAGTCAGAGGATGCGTAATGACAGCGAGTAATCATTTGTCACTAAAGTTTGATTGCACACTCAGCAATCTGTCCTCCACTCCGCTCTCTTTTTCGTGATTTCGCCGACGCCTCCTCGCAGGATTTCTGCAAATGTAAAGTACGGCAATTATCTACAACAGACGCAGTGTTTTCAAATGCTACTTTCAAGAAGAGAGGTGGAAGCCTTGGGTTCTAAAACGCTCCTCTTTATCTTTTGAGTAAAACTGCATTTTCGTTCGAGGAACCGTGTCACATTCCATGTCTACTTCCCAATATTCATCATCCTGCCACTGACAGTCTTTTCCAGGATAATTGCATTATTTTACCCCCCTTCGTGAAGAATGTGTTTTCATTTTGAGAGGAATTATGCTGATTTTGTTGTCCCTTTGTTTTGCTCGCTTCAGGTCCCCTTCCCCCGTCGCGTGAAGCATAGCTTGTCGGCATGCTTACCAATGACAAATGGGGGACGGCGCTGAGGTCTTTGGGGAGAGGAAGAGGAATCAGGTGCACAGCGGCTGGGATGAGGCTCCAGTTCTGCTAAACCCAGGGGCCACCGGCAGAGGAAGAGAGAAGCAGTCCGGGCTACAAATTAATACGTTCACGTGGGAGACAAAAATGGTTGCGCTATTTTTCCTGCCTGCCGTTGCATTGCGATTCACAATCCCCACTGCACCCTTCATACGAATGTTGCTGTGGAGGGTAATTCCAAATGCAGAAAGGTAGAATAGCTCCTACGCCAAACGTGATGTTGACTGAACACTGGAATCCGGAGGAGAGATTACAAGCGCATTTTAAAATTCTGGGGAGGGGGAAATAAAATAAAATAATAATAAAGATAGTAACACACTAATAATTCCACTTCTCAAATGAATGGGATTCAGAAGTGGACCTGACAGGTAAAGGAGGAGCGTGCGGGAACAATTCACCAGAATAATTTTTAGGCTATTGCAATATCAGAGAAAGAAATGAATTCTGCTGAAGGTTTTGCATCGGCCGTGGCCAACAGTTAATTTAACAAAGAAAGCCCTAAACTCAAGACTATTTACTAATGGCTAACCACACAAGAAGAGGATTATTCTTCAAAACTATATAGAGGCAAAAAGTGAGAGTGCAGTCAGAATGCTTTGATTTGCATATTATTGAGAGAGCATGTAAAAAATAAAACCCTGCTGCTTCATCCAGCCACACACAGCCTGTAAGGAAATATCTTACAACTCATCTCTGCTCTGTAATGAATGCAAAAATTACTCGATCATTTCCACCCAGAGTGCCCATTTATTTGCAGCTATAATGAACTTATAAATTCTCACAAAGGAGTGTGATGTGTGATCATCGGGGGAAAAATATCTGAAATAGGTGGAAGATTAATGCTGTTGTTTTGGGCCAGGTATGTAAAATTGGTTTTCATTGAGCAGCAGGGTTTTGTATTGACACACATTATTCTTCCCTCTGCCTCCTTACCCTTGTAAAATTACTCTGGATTTGTCCTCTATGGTGCAGCATTGAATTATTTAACAAAAATGTTATTTTCAATGAGTATTTATTTTGGGTCATTGGAAATTAAATTTTTGAATCGACTGACACAGCAAGATCTTAGCTCTGCACAGCGGCCCTGGGAGGTATTTCAATTCATGAGGCGAAGTTTAAGCTGCTTATGGGTCTGTGAGTGAGATCTGGAAACTTAGTAATAATAAACAGATTAGCAGTGAATTAATCGATTACTTAGTGTCTTCAGTCACCGTATTGGCAGAGTTAAATTTATCAAGAAAATCTGGATGAATTCAGCTGTCTAACACAAGGATTTCAGCTAAAATAATGCAATGAACAATATTTTACTACATTTATTCATCCATGTTAGATGTTAGATTTAACCTTTTTTAGGTTGAATACATTAAAGTGAATATATTGCGAACAAACATGAATAATATTACAACAGTTTGTCTGTGTGCTGTAATGACTGAAACTGTGGCGTGCGGATCCAAGTGCAAAATTCCTTTAATCAGAGTCAACAGGCAGGATCAAGACACAGGCAAACAGATCAATAAAGGCAATGCAGAATCTAAGTCGGGGTACACAGGCAAATATCGAGGCAACCAGCAAACAATCACAATCCCAGACACAGTCCAATAATCAGAAACCAGGAGATGAGGGCAGGGAAAGAAATGCTCAGTAAATGACATTGGAAACAAATCAAGACTTCGCGATGGTTCAGAGTAAGACTGTGGTTAAATGCAGTGGCTAATGAGTGAGTGGGTGAGATGACGAGCTGCAGCTGACAGTGAATTGCTGAATGTGAACAGGTGTGG
>JAUMHE010000053.1:15343145-15361647 GCA_032359235.1 Enteromius mattozi | reverse complement strand
TCCCACCAATTCTTAGTCAAATGTATCATATTCATGTTATAGAAATCATGTCCAAAATTATATTCTGCAAGAGCGGGGAAATTCGGACCATGTGACTGATAAGGTAACATCTGGATTTATGGTTTGGTAGGAGCAATCTCGCCACACCCTGGGCTAGAATGATATCTATTGGTTAAAACACAATTTTGGGATGTCTCCAAAGATGAGTTTAAAAGCTCAGGAAACTATTCAAATTATGCTCTTAGCCTCAGCTTTTTCAGGTTTTAAAAACTATGCTCTTTGCCACCTTTGAGAGCCGTTCCACGTGCTCCAGCGTGCACGCCTGCTGCTGCCTAGCCACGATGAGAAGAAAATCAATCTAGTCTCATTACTTTATTTCTTTACTTTCTTTTCTTTCCGTGGGAGTTCGTGTAAGTTAAGTTTTGCCTGCCATATCTCCAAGTCTCCGACTGCACCACATCAAACTTCAAACGGACCGCGACTCGCTTCTCCTTCAGCCACCGCCCAATCATCGGCCTATCAGCAACTTCGGGAAACCCCTTTCTGCAGCTAGGACCACAGAAGGAATCCCGTAGCACAAAGGCAACGCAAGTACAAACTTCCAGATTCAGGCTGAACTGGTGAAATTTATATAAATGTTAACCTCATTGTAACCCATGTTAAATGTGGTACCAAGAAAAAAAGACCCAAATCATATAATTGTACATTGCAATTATACGTCCAGTTAAAAGACTAAAGTGATCTATTAATATGCATAGCGATTTTATATATAGAAAAATAATAATAATGATTTATAATAATACAATCCATAATTAGATGTGATGTGATGCACGTACGCGAGTTGCGTATGACGTAAGCAGATGACTCACGGAAGTGCGAGAGATGTGACGAGCACGAGAACACGAGAGCGATGCAAAGAAAAGGATTAAAAAGGTTATGTAGTTAAAAATTCATTTAAATATATAATATATAAAAAAATAATATATAAAAACAAGCTTTAATTCTTGATGGTTGATGATGATTAATCATTTTAGAACAATGATTGCCGATTGAACGTCGATGTTATCTGATTGTGAAGATCCCTTTAACCTGAAGCAGGTGTTTAACGAACTGTTAAAAACGGGATTTGGTGAGTTGTTTGTATTTTATTTTCTTTGAAAAATGTATTTTATGTTGCTATGCTTATCATTATGTACACTTCAAGGATCATTTGCATATTTTCGCAATGTTAATATGAACTAAAAAGAAATGTTGAATGATGTAATGCTATTTTCCTTTGAATATCGATTTGCACATCCTCAATGTTCCTTTAAGAAGATACTTGGTTCTCATAAATGTTGAGATGGATGTTTAAACAGTTTAAAAAAAAACTACAAACAAACAAGAGATGTTTAAAAGAAATTGCATTTTAATGTCGCTGTTTTGATAAAACAGGTCAGGTTTGTTGCTTGAGTGAAAGCTCCTCCTTGTGGATTTGAGATGGCGAGCCACCCAAATTTGAATGTTGATCGCTGAACCTGGAAGGATCTGTCTTTGCTGTGGTAAACGGATGCTACATCAACTCTTCATTACAATCAGTTGTCCTTCAGCTGGGAGGACATTTCTCTTTTGCAGGACACTTGTTCGAACTGGTTGGAGTTAACTAAATTTGCACTCACCTACTGGACAATTTAAAGGACCTTTTGGATGGTTTTTAGTTTTTTCCCTTTATGATGGACTTTTATTGATTTTGACTCAGATGTAAATGTTGAGATTTCTTTTGAACATTTGAGTTGTGATAAGAACTGCTTGAACTGTTATATCAAAGTGTGGTTATATGCCGTTGAGCATGGTTCATGGGATTTTCATTAGTTGTTTAAAGAATAGTGAGGAATAGTTTGAAACTAAAAGCAAAATAGAATAAAAATAAGCTAAAATTCAGGAGAAGAAAAGGAAATCAAATCTCATTACTATTTATTACAAGAAGGAAGGAAAGACAACAGAGAATTCATTGGTTGTTTATCAATTTTATTTTATTTCTTTTTTGGGGTATCATTATGCTTCATGTATCTATGTGGCTGTTGCATTATAATACATATTTTTATTATTCTACTTACATGGTTGTGTGATTTTATTTACTACCATAATTAATTCTGTTCTCCACCTACCTAGAAACTGGTCCATTGCTCCAACTTATTTTGAGGGCACTTGTTACTTCATTGACGAACTCAATGCGAGAGTTAAACTTTTGACTGATGGTTGTTCAAGTCGATGCAATAGCACCTAGTGCTGTAAAATTGGGATTTCACGTTTTCATTCTCTTAAACTCTCTTAAACTCTTTCCTCACTTTCTCTCTTCCTGCAACTCGTCACATTGCATGAATGCATGTGTTAGTTTAGTTTACGTGTCTTCGGTTTATCCAATAAAGCCATATTTATTATTGAAAAGAGAAGTATCTTTTGTTTTTGTGCTTACAAATTAATGTCTTAAACTGCCGATCTTGTTATTGTGCTTATTAATAGTGTTTACACTATAATCTGGATTTTAATATCCAGAGCAGAGTGGATGTTATATGGCTCGTTCACTGAATCGCAGACCACTGTAAAACAGTGATTCTGTGCAAATTCCCTATAGAATCTTAAATGATTCTGATTTGATTCTTTGTTTGAGCTAGTTTGCTTACATTGTATTCTTCTCAGTAAGACATTTCATTAGGGTCAGAAAAAAACAGGTAATTGGCTTCTAATGTTAAGCACTATCAATCATCATTGTATTGCTAGACTCAGCAGTATTGTGAACAGTCCAAGCATTCAGTTCAAGATGGAGCATGAGGAAGGAAAAGAGCAATTTCCTTAGCCTAAATGGAAAGTTCTGTCAAGCAGTTTGGAGTGATCCACCATCAATCACAGATAAATTCTCTTGAGCTGGGTAGCAACGGGAAAGAAAAAAATTGGGAGCACTCCATTACCTGGGTGTCTTTCAAAGTGACTAATGGCATGTGACAAAAGGCATTCAAGAGTCACACAATGTGTTGCCTTCATAAAAATGAACCTGCTGCCACCCGGTAACACAGCTCACATAATCAAGTCTCAATCTCTGAACAAAAGGATGAGCCTCATTTAGATGGTTCAGAGGGTCAGCTTGGTTTTAAATAAACATTTCTGGCATGGCCAACTGGCCTAATGAGCAGAGGAGTAAAAAAGTGAAGACATATTATACTGTACATAAATGAAAGTTTGGATACGTGATACAGTGTCAAAATTATTGAAAGAGTCAAAGAAATTGGGTACAGCAGTACCCACTTTCTCAAAAGAAAAAGAAAAAAATGTTCTCAAATATGATTTGCTGCTTTTTAACTCTTTAGTCTACATTGCCTATTTTAAAGAAACTGTAAACTCTGCATCAGCAGATTGTGAGTGTAGTTTGTCACAGGTGTTAAAATATGTTTCAGATTGCCATGGCAGATTTTATTATGAAAACATATAAGACACTGACCTTACACCAAAAGATCAACGTGTATTACTTTTTTGAGGAGCAACTGCTAAAAAGATGTATTTATTTATTTATTGCCAATGCTTAAAGTTTTGTGTCTATACAAAATGACTTTGGAAAAAAAAATCTTTCTGAGAAATATTTATTAGAGTTAAAAATGTGACAACTAGCCCTAGTCTCCCCTAATGATGAAATACTGTTACTCAAGTACTTTACACCTCTGCTAATTAGTATATATGTTAACAGCATTTCTCATTTTCTTCTCACCTTCGCTTGTTCGGTCTCACTTATTTTCCCTCTCTCTCCTGTTCTCTCACTCTGTCATTTGCACGACAGTGTGATTTCACTGATGCAAAATAAGTAGATCAGTCTTTTTGATGCCCTGTGAATAAATCACTGCTGGAGATTGACAGGGAACCTGAGATGATTGTACATGTCATTCTCAATTACTGAGACTGTCTTGCCAGAGGTATTTAAAATATGCTAAAATGCTTCTACACCACTTAAAATAAGGATATAATAAAATATCACAATGCAAAAAAAAAAGATGCATATTACTGTAAGCAAGGAAATAGGCTATAGCATGGTCTGTGCTAAAGATTTACTAAGGTTGCTTGACTTGAAAATTCCAGATTTTAAATACCAAAGATATTCTTTCAAATATAATGAGGTTAATAGATCTCTTGCCATCTGGTTAAAGGTATTTTAAAAGTGCTCTGCAGTGTCCCAGAGGTCTTCAGCAAAAAGATTTGAGGGGATATTCTTCATCATTATTCCCCTGCTAGAAAGCTTTAAAAGTCCCAAACCTCAGACAGAGATCTCCGGACTTTCTTACATGTTCTCATCCTAACAGTCCCAGTGCTAATGGTCTCTTTTTCACCCGAATGTACTCCCCAGACCAAGAGTCTTGTGAGAGGTTCTTTCAAATTTAATTTAAAGGTAAGAGGGAAAAACTTGCTCAGGTCTTCATGTTCTCAGTTCTCTTATCCCCCTTTATAAAGTCTTTCTGTCTTCATATTCTGTATTTTTTACCAGACAGAATAAGTACATTTGATCTTATGTAGCTTTAAAAGACATTACGTTAAACTGTTTTGTATAATCACCCCACAACAACTATATATTTGCTCACAAATTATAAAAGAAGTACAGCACCAAAGAGGTCTAAGAAACAACTGAAAATAAACATACGAAACATAAGAGGTGGGTCTGTAAACCTGAAAAGACAGCTGTGTGATACTAGGCCAAATAAAACTTTCTTTCTTTCTTTCTTTTTCCTCTTTCTCCCTTCCAGAATGTCTACCTTTATAATGCATTGATGTACAGTACCTTCTGCCTCTGACATAGTTAGAAAACTACAAAGCCATCTTCTGTGATAATCATGGCAGATTCTCTTCTCTCACTGCCTCTTTTGTTATTGAGCTTCCTTTTGTTCAAAGACTGTCAGGTCTACCACCTGCCCCAATGGTTTAAGTAAGTTTCTGCTTAAATGACTGTGAGAATCAAGTGGGAAAAAAATCTTTATAGAGCGTAATTGGACTTGGATATCAATGAATGATAATTAGCACATTATGAGTCTTGTCATTTAGACCTACACATCTGAAGAATCCATTAAGATCTCAAAAATGACAAACACTTGAAAAATTTGCTTAAAAGGTAGTCAAATGCAACGATCGCAGGGTTACTAAGCATCTAGTCAAGCCTGCTCTAAGTGCAGTTTTGTCTGATGCAATTTCTATGAAAAGATTGTTTTTCCTCTGTGTGTAGGATGTGTAGAATATACCAGCAATTTACGCATAAATCACTGCTCATAACTTGTATTTTTTTGTTTGATGATTCATATTTCAAGACTGCTTCACATCTGAAATTGAGTAAACCAGATGATAAACTAAAAAATGCTGTAATTAGTTAAAGGCACATATCAAAGAAGTATACGGGGATGATGACGGGCACCAACAGGAGAGTTGAAAAAGCCACAGCGACGCTTTTCTTTATGAAATATAAACCTTAATTATATTGTGTAATTTCTAGATTTTCTGCAATCTGTCTCAGTCTTTAGGGAACAAAACATCTCCCAAGAATTTGGAGCTAATGATAGCCTGTCAGAGGTGCAGCTGTCTAGAATAAATTGTCAGGTTCCCTTATAAACAAAGAATTCCCTGAACAACCAAGATGGTCCCAAACAAAAACTTATTTACGACTTCAAATACAACAAAGTAGTAAAAAAACAGCAACTCCAGTAATTTCAGTACATGAAAATGGCCATCCAGATAAATTATGTGGTTGTCATCTTAAAACAGATGCGTGAGGATGAGATGAATTTATCAAACTTCATAGTCATCAAGGTGGCTCTTTATCTCAATTTTCTGCCAAAATCTTGTTTCAGACTTCAAACATATGATCATTGATGAATTGATGGCTTGATGAACACTGAGACTAGTTGTGTTGTGCTATTGTTCTCTTTTTAAAAAACACAATTTGCCATTCTATGTCCTCAGAGCCCCTACTTTAATCATTTATTTAATCAAGCAGTCAAGGATTTGAGGTGTTATCTTTTCTACTGGATCAATAGGATAAATAATGCTCTACATCCCAGCTTAGCGGTCAGCCCAACATCTCTCATTATCACCGCCATCAGCCCATAGCATAAGATAAATACATCTGATCCATCCATCCGAGCGGAGCCTGATCTGTCACCAAAAATCTATTTGTAGTAAATCTTGCAGACATGGGAAATATGCACTACAGAATCTGTAATGAGATTCTTATGTTCTTACAAAGAAAGGCCTCATAGACAGAGACTGAAATATGAATGTAACAGTTTCAAAGAATGTCAGACAATGATAATGTTCTTGGCTCAGTATCAAATGTGCTAATTTGAGTTTGTGCAATTTCATTAATCTGAAATGCTAAATGAGCTTCTTTTCTTGTCCGTGGTCTCCAGATATGTAGTAGAGGGATCAAGAGACTGTGTGCAGTCCATGAAATTCTTCTTGCTGGTATATGTAGACTACATTGATCACTTTTTGGAACACACAGAGCCAATGACTGTGGCAGGTGAGAAGAAATAGGCTGGCTTCTGACAAATGCTTCTTACAGACATGTAATGTTGTCCAAGGGACCTCCGCTGCAAGCCTTTGTGAGTCATTTTTCTTCTCCACTGTTACTACCCATACGTGCTGTGAAAGCGAGAGCTATTGCAACCTGGGGAAATCTCAAACAACATGGCTCTGAGTTAATTAATAACAAGGAGAGCTTTAAAAATAGCCATATTTGATCAGTGGACATGGGCGTAGATTGAACAGGAGAACATGTCTCTGCAATCATAACTCTTTAAAGCATTAATAATGAGAATCTGTCAAGGATTTGAACTGGTGGTGAGAAAATGATTTGAGTGTATTGATTCAATCAGTAATTGCACTTGTATTGTAATGCAATATCGGACGACTGATAGTATGGAAAATCTCAGGTTTTCAGAAAACACAAATGATTGCAACGACCTTAAGTTTTTATTTCATATCATGCAAGCCACCACAATATATTGTAAAAATGATTTATTACGGCTCCATTTACAATATAGTAATCTACAAAACAGCGACTGTGTAGCAGAGCATAAAATAGAAAATAGAATCATATATCAACTTTCCTGTCTTCAACTATATGATATACTCTACATATACCCTAAAATGACCAAACATGTATTATATAACTCAGACACAATGAATCTGACTTAACATGACAGCTTACATATCTGGTCATTTACAGTGAACTTCAAATGAAGTACAGTAACATTTCATCAAAAAGAAAAAAAATATATATATATATTTGTACCCATATAATTCAATTCACCTAATTGTAAGGAATAAAAAACAGATATCATGCAAGGAAACCAATTTTTATTTTGTGTTCCACAGAAACTATAAATTCATATAGGATGATAGTTTTCATTTTTGGGTGTGCTATTCATTTCTACTTCAGTTTCAGCTGTGAATGTTTTAGGAAACTGTTTTGCTACATGGCATGCCTTTCAGAGATAATATAATCTATAGACCATCAATGTTATGAACACTCACAAGTCATGGCAAGGTAATACAGCATTAAAATATTAGCCTATTACAATCATTGTAAGCACAGGTTAAAATACCACCACAGAAAACGCTTCTTTTTTTATTTGATGATGATGACTCGATGACAACTTATTTTATAATAGTTAAAAAAAAAGGACTGATGTATGGAATAGTGTTTTGTACTCAATGCCCCGGTGCTGAAGGGAACATTGACAGTCTGTGTTTTTATTACGGCCATTTCCTGTTTATTCAGAGGCCTCATCCATCTCCTTGAAAGCTTCATTGTCTGCTTATTAGTCCTTAATTCCAAAATTTGAAATTTCTAATAAGCTGTGATGGATTATAATGTTGCTTTGTCAGATTCAATTTGGGTGGTCATATTTACTCAATATAACGCCAACTAGCTTACTTTGAAAATTATGTGCCTGAAATGATGTTTGGTGGAAAAAAATTGAGCCTGCATGCTGTTGTTTGCTAATCAGATGTCAACTATGGTTAGCCATTAGAGTGCCCTAGTGGAGAAAGAGGGGGGACCAAAAGAAAACAGACTCAGTTTGATACACAATTGATGGTTTGCAAATTACTTCAATCGAGTTATGTTTTCCCCCCAACTTATCTGAATAAAGCATTTATCCATTAACTTTCTAAGGCGTGTGAAATCTGCTATAAGATCTAGCTTCATCAGAGTCAAGGATTTCCAGGAGATGCTTCTGTAATATCAATGATTTTCCACACCATTACATCCCTGACAACATGTCCTTAAGGAGAAATGACAAAAGGATGGATCGGTGGAAAAAAAGGAGGCGAGATAAACTACACCGGTTTTGTCACAAACAATATTATTGATATGCAAGTGAAAGACAATGCCCTGAGCCGGTAGTCCTAATCCATTTAAGAGAAAAGGCCCTGAAAAAGCTTCCACTAAGAGGAATGATTTTTTTATTGCTGGGAGCCAGTTTGCTTATCCTAGTACATTTCCTTTTTAAGGTCAAGGAGATGTTTGATAACTTGCAAACTGTGGCATGGTGCAGGCATGAAGCATTTAAATACCTGTGGCAGATTGTGTTTGGGTGGCGTTTGGAGATCCAGGCCAGACTGGAGGGAAAGGTTTTGTAAGGCCTGATATGAAATAAGTGTCAGAGGTTAAGCCTGTAGCAGGCTTACAGAAACTCATTTCTCTTATCTTTTTCTGGTCATGAACCGTGAGCAATGGCATTATCAAGGCCCTGTTGTTACAACAGAGAGCTGCATCACAGAGAGATTTCACAAGTGCGTGTCTTAGGAATGACTCCAATCGCTGGGCTAATCTCGCTATTGTACGTTCCCGTTATCGGCCCCCACCACTGTGAGAAGAACAAAGAATAATATCTCCCAATCCATAAATCATAATTTCAACCTTTGTGTTAGGTCACCATTTAAACTGTCTCTGAGGTTAAGAGTTTATCCCAGCTTGCTCACGGCAATACTTTTTTTAATCCATCTCTCAAAAACATTTCTATTGTTAATTGAATTTCCAGGCGTGGACATACCAAGAACGGGAAAGAGAAAAAGCGAGCAAGGAAGAAAGAATGAGAGAGAGAGAGAGAGAGAAAGAGGCTTCTACATTTCAAAATGTTAATCTGTTTTTGCATAATCCTTATAACTTGTATTTGCATGGTTAAATATCCATCATTATCCTTGGACCGTGCAGCCATCATTGTTCTATTTACTCCAAAGACATTTTTATTTGCACATTCCAACATGACTAAATTATGAAGTTTCAAAGATGAAAATCTATATATAATACATGGATCATGCATATAAGGGGGGGACTACCTTATACCATAATAAGGAAAGTACTTAAAAAAAAACTATTTTAAAACTGTACTAGATTTCACATTCCACAAAGAAAATGTATTAAATGCATGCTGCAAAATGCTTTAAGTGAAACATTTTCATAGTTGTGTGTTAAATCATTAACAACTTGTCCTTATAACTTGGCCCACCCGGTTAATGTGAGTAAATAAAGTTTGAAATGACTGTCTGAGGTTTATCTTTACCATGATTCCAAATATTTTTTGTCTGAATTTACAGCTTGTGCAGCCCATTTCACCCACCACAGGTTGTTTTGTGAACTTGTAACAGTGTGCAAGGTTGGTTGTGCAAAGAAGCAAAGAACTGAAAAGATGTAACAACCTGTAAACTGTACTCATTTAACAAAGTAGCAACAACAGCTTACGACTCAATATCACTATGATATGAGAAACCATAGTTTATAGCTCCTTTAAATGATAGTCTACTGTTATAACAAACTTTTTCTGGGTTTTAATGTACACACCTTTGCATTAATGGAACAGGATTTAATCTTGCGATTTATGCATGCATTTCGACTATGCAGCTCATCAACATAGCAATTAACCACTTTCTTGCTTTGGTGTGACAGCACAGATGTGAGTGTAAGTAATTGCACACCACTCTACTCCTGTTGGTCCTTGTGCTATAAGAAATATCAACCAGTTGATGCTTAACTCTTTTCACTGAGTCATGTTTGAAATCAGCTCTTCTAATTTCTTTTTAATATTAATGATCCTACCATACTTTTTTTTTGTGAAATAGTCAGGTTGGTGAGAACTCATAATCTCACGGAGACCACCTAAGGTCAGTTACACATGGATCAGGAAGCAGCACAATTATAATACCACACACGCTGACATTTGGATTTTAAAATAATGTTCACCACCTCTAGCCCGGGTTTAATCAAAACCCCAAAAACTAACTATCAAGTAACATTGTATGAGAAAAAGAAAAAAAAAGCAACTCTTTTAACACACTAAAAAAATCAAGTCCCATGATGCATTTGTAAAAAATAATAATATTTAATATAATTCATATTACTATTACTTGCACTTGATCACTTCGGTGAACCTATACTACATGCACTATTGACACTGGGTCAGCGAAATCTGTTGAATGGGAGGCACATTACAAATACTGTTTAGCGAAATATATTCACACATCTGATAAAAATGCATAGTAAGACAATTTGCCAGCAAAATAGTGTTAAGACTTTACAATAAACTTATGTATGTTTACATTAGTTGGTGCAATAGATAGCAGGATTTAAAAATACTTTACAAAAAGGTCCTATTAATTAATGTTAGTTATGCATTACCTAACAACTTACAGTACAATGATGAAAACATTTGTTACAATATTTTTGCACGTATTGATTGATGTTATGATAGTTAATACAAATACAACTTTACTATTAGGTCATGCTGGCTCAGAAGGATTAAACAATATTAAGTATAACCAGTTTTTATTTTATTAATGCAGTGGCAAACAATGAAATTCCTTTGAAGTATTTCTTATTTGTAGTTAATTTAACTAATTTAGTTAAATACATTACTGTATTGGAACATAAAACTTGAATAAAGTATTTATGAATAAAGTAAATAAACAATGGTATGTTTATAAATAAACATTAAACTACAGTAATTTTATTTATTTATTTTTTTATTATTTGTTAGGTCATGAAACCTGTTAAATTGAATCTTGCTGAAAGAGGTTACTATAGTATCTATTGTATATTATTTAGAGAAGTCTCAAAATGTCCCTAAAGCAAGGTTTTTTGTCATTTAATATCAGGAGCCCACCCCACACACGCACACAAATATATATGCTTCATCATCCAAGTTTACATTCTGGTCAGGTGTGTGTCAAAGTGAGCAGTTTCACAATTCTCATTCTAGCCAATTTTCCTTTGAGAGGATTCTTTTTCCTCTTTCTCAAAGCTCAGTTTGAAAAAGGAGCTTTGGTGTAAGCTCACAGGCCACTAGGGAGCGATTCCCAACTGACACTCAAAAAAAGAACAGCTTCAAGGGCCCACGATGCCAGAGTGCATTGTGTAAAGGAAAAATACAGTGATTAAAAGTGAAATGTTTGTTTGAAGTTGATGTTATTTTCGAAAAAACGTTTCTTAAGAGGATTTTGAAAAGAAACTGATGGAAAGCCGAGTGAGAAAAGGAATGGAATTACTTCCCACATTTATAGTACAGTGTTTCCCTAAGCTACCATCCCACAGGTTTGGGCCTTAAAGGTCTCAGGATGTATTCAAACCTCATCAGTGGCTTACAGCTAACTTCAAAACCCTAATTAACCTAGATATAATGCTGTGCCAAGAACAATGAGCAAAGTAAATCATACTGTAGATACACAGATGAGATGCATGAATATTGAATATCGCCTCAACAGAGGCATTTTAAAATATTTATGTGCAACTAAAAAGCGTTATCGCTCTAGCATCCCTGCTATGTCACGGAAGTCAACAGATTTTATTTACTAAAATGTTTACAGTAGTCCAGATAAAATCTTTCATTCTGAGACAAGAGTTTCATTTTTGTTTTGAAGTAGCCTCGCTTTCAGACAGAAACGAAAATGCCTTTGATGGTCAGACTATGCTAAATGAAACCTCTCCAGAGGGGGAGCATTGTAACAGATGTACATTAGTATGCACCCTCCAGACCAGGCTGCTGGGCTGCCCAGGCCTGGTCAGAGCTGCATCTGGACCAGGTCACTACCGTCTCAGCCCCGAAGCTCATTATGGGGAATTACCAAGAGAGCACCAACAGCAGAAGCATGAAGAGGTCAGCCTCTATGACACTGTCAAGAGATAAGGAGGGTAGATTCGCGAAGAAACTGTCAGATTTACCCACACTATCAAGACATTTTGTAGTCTAGAGTCTCCCCAAAGCAGATTTACCTTACACGAGAGGCTGATGTAACTGAGATAAGGAAGAAATATGGGAGCCATATAAATGACCAGCCTCTGGCAACATATGATACTTACCATTAAACTAATCAAAAAGGTCAATTCCTGGGGAAATACGACGCCAAAATAAGATCGATTCATTTTCTGGTAGTGGCTTTCATTGGGCTCTGTAGCTGCTTGTGTCATAGGATGAGCCTGGTTGTTTCAAAGAGCCTTTCTTACCTATAATTCATGGATGATGAGAGATTTAAGGGCAAAAACCAAGGATCATATGTCTGTATGGGATCCGAGAAACCTTCTTGATCCTGCTCATTGGAAAGTCCTTACAACAGTCCACTCGTTACTCTTCAGCAATTATGAATTCCTCTGACGGCATGACTTTGCATAAATAACAGCTAATTGAATATAAATAGGATGTGATGGTATTTGATTATCTGTTTTTCATTTTCTGAAAAGATTATGCAAATGGACTCATCTGCATATCTCCATACACGAAAAATAAGATGAAATGTCGGACTAGATTATTCTTTGCCTGCATTACAGGCAAACTTCTTTAATCTTATGAATTTGGGATTAGTTTCACATTTTGGTGTGATGCTCTAATTTGGCAAGATGAAGGAGGTCATTGAGACACTGGGAGCTTTTGTTTGCTTCAGTAGGTGAAGACAATAGACCTAATAGAGTTTAAAGTGGCTTTGTTATTTTTCTTAAAGCTTGACTGAATCGTGGAATTTGTCACAACTGCTCATTGTTGGCGGGCAGATACGGCTGTGCGCAGATGATGAAGAGTTTTATTGTAGCATGGTCTGTTTGGAGTAAATGGAAAAAATGAAAAGCCTATTACAGGAATAGATGGTGAATTACAGTTCTGTCTGGCACCTAGATGCCGCCTTTAACTCCCTTAGAATTTGCTGCATGATGCAATTTCAACACATGTGTCCGGACTTTGTTGCCAAGTTAACGAATACACTTAAAGAGGAGCATAAATAAGGTGGCTTTCTGATGCCTGAGTGTAAAAAAGTGAGGTAAAAACTTCTGAAAATTAGGCTGAAAATGTAAAGTGAAAGACGATAATTTGTACAGTTTAGTAAAGATATTAAGTAATTAAGAAGTTCAGACAAGACAGACAGAGATAGATAGATAGATAGATAGATAGATAGATAGATTATTACCTTTATTTTTTTTAATGCGACTACTGAAAAAGAGTTGTTCCAAAGAATGCTCATTCTCAAATCAATCTAGAAGGATTACGAACAGAGCAACTTCAGAAGCTGTCTTTTGATTAGATTCCTCTCTGAAAAGACCTGTTTTCGATTTTTATTAAGATCAGTTTTGTCAGGCATAACATTGATCACCTAAAATGAGAGGCTAAGCTGATGCAGAGACTGCCAAGTAATAGTGAATTAGAAGGTGTAGTGGGGGAGAGAAAATATCCGTAAGTATTTAATAAAAGTGAACTGCTGCAGTTTGAATGTCTATATCAATACCCAGTGCCAAAGAGAAGAGAAAAACAACCAAATAAAAGTAGAGAAAACAAAGACTCAAAGTTACAAGGAAAAAGTGAGGGAGTAATTGTTCTCACAGGTAATCCATAGCATTAACTTATAGAGAATGTGTTTATGTCGCATCTAAACAGTGTCGCATTGCAGGTCGCACAAACCAGAGTTCAGCTGGGTCAAATTAGATTCCAGAAGCTTCAGCGTGGATGGATGATCAAAGACAACTCGGTTATTTAATCCATATTGTTGCTGGAAGACAAATTAGCTGGTAGTGCAGAGGGGACAGGCGCCTTTGAAACGCCTGAGATTGCATGCATAACCAAGGATCTGTGGCATTTGACATCTACAGAATGGGAAATGAAAGCAGGAGGCATTGCAAACCACCTCCTGATGCTTCACCCCAAGGGTGGTGGGAGGGCATGCATGTCTCTCAGAAACATGATTGATTTGCTTCTTAGTGTCAGCCAAGTTGCAGAATATGATTACAGATTGCTGAGGAGATTCACTCGAGCGCTTGTAGACACGCCTCGGATGCAACATACATGTGCTGGAAATAAGAGCTAGAGGCTTGTTGACTGATGTGTGGTCCTCCCTTTGCTCTTGTTCATCATTATAATTGGGAATAGTTCAGGTCCTCACATCCTTAGCCATTCATTTTGAATTTTAACCAGCTGTCACTCAAATTGTTGTGTGATTTATTTATTTATTTTTTTAGCTTGAGTTACTATTAAAGTGCAGTGAAAAAAAAGAATGAATTGGAGAATCAGGACCAGTACAGCATGACAAGATTCCAATGTCATATAAATTGAAAGAAAATGAAAGAATCTGAGTCTGTCTTGCTGTTTACCACTAATACAATAACTTTGCCAATGCTATTTCAAGTTAAAACCATTATTTATTTTGTTTTAAAACATATAATCCCCATTACAATACACTGAAAAAAGGTGTAGATTTTCACTCTGAAATTGCTAATAAATTGCTTGGGGTGTAATGATTCGCGTATCGTACGATTCAAATCATAGTGATCATCTCTATGACCTTGTTACAGAAGAATTGAGAGAGCAGAGCACGTGCGTGTCTTTATTTAGTCGTTTGAAATGCACTTGTCAAAGGGAGCGATGTAATTTCCTCATTATCTTCGGCTGGGATGTTCCTGTGACAGCGATACGAACGCAGCACAACGTGCCACAACAGCTTGTCACTGTTTTAATGTCATAAATGTCTTTTTATTGTTGTTAGCATAACTGCTGCAAATAAACATACATTTTATATTTTTAAATGTTTTTAAAATATGCTAATATATAAAAATTAATATGTATAAAATTTGGAATACTCAATTCTGATTGGTCAGTCGCCACACTCCAAGGTTTGTTATTCCCAGATAAAACTAATAACACAGGCTCATCCGGGTACTATGAATCACCTTGATCATTAGTAATTATATAACTCCACTGTCGCTGACAGTTTGGCACCATCCTGTGGCTCAAAAATGCTTAAACCATGAGTTAAAATGGAGGACTTCAACATTAAATTCAACATGTACGGAAAAAACAAAAGCAGTGTATTTCAGCAGTGGACAGAAGATGACTAGACTGACTCCTTGGTTAAAACAAATTTTTATTATTGTATTATATTATTTATTTGTTGTTTTATTATTTACTTTTGGGACGAAGCTGTGTAATAAGCGGGATAATATACAGCTAGCAAGTTGTTATCTGTCAGGGTTGTGTAGGATGCACAAGGCGAGGACTCAGCGTAGCAGTTTAACATCAACTTTAATCCAATACAGGTAGACAAAGAGAGAACTACACACATCCAAAATAACATTGACGATCAACGAACAGGACAGAATACACGGGGCTTAAATACACAAGGGAAGATGCAGGACAGGTGAGGAACACAGGTGGCAAGGATAAACTCATTAACTAAACAAGAACAGGAACAAGACCAAATAAGGACATACAGGAAATACCAAAATGAAACCAAAACTAACTAGTGACATAGAACAATACAGACAAGGGCGTGACATTATCGCAGAATAAAGCTGGACAGGCTTATCTGCAGCTGACGCGAAGCGGAGGGCTGTTGTATTAAACTGAAGGGCTTTATATAACTGTATATTATCCCTTACATAGTATCTTGCAAAAAAATACTCCAATAACTTTTATTTACAAATTAAAAAAAAAAAAAACAATGTTTGTAATGACCATTATAACCAGCTTCTAGACTTTCCATATAGCGTTTGGTCAATGTGACTTAGAGTTTGGTATCAGTAGTTTAGACCAAATCTCCAAGTCATCTGCCACAAAACTGTAGTCTGTGGCATAAAGACAATATGGAGAAAACCCTGCCTGTAAGCGTACATATTTATTGCTAAAGCAAATGGGATTTTCTTCCCTCATGTTGATACTGAATAAGGTCTATTTGCTAGTATAATTCACCCCAGACAATCATGTTAAACCAACTCTTCCCCACTGCCCCAGGTCTATTAAATCCCTCATTCATTATATTAATATGGATATTATTTGGCGTTAAGGACAGCACAGAGAGGCATCTGAGAGACGAGCATACCAGTAACCAATCTAAAGGATTGCAGGGTTTCAAAGGAGTCTCGTGCGGTTGCTATGAATCAAATTTTCCTCAAAAGCTGAAAGGTATTTACTGTAACACTCCTTGTGGTCTGAGGATTTTTCTTCATCATAAATCCAGAAAATTCATGTGCTTCGCATTCGCAAGGGCAAATAGGGTTATCCCTACAACAATTTGTTTGGTTGTGTGCACAAATATATCAGTTGCATCTTTGGCTGTTGTCCTGTTTACCATGAAGATAAATAATTTATCCCTGAAGCTGTTGTGCGCAATTGTTTGATATTATTATTATGCTTTAAGGGATAGTTCACACACACACACACACACACAAAGAAAAATCTTGTCATTGTGTACTCAGCCTCACCCTACTTCTGCAGAACACAGAAGATGATATTTTTACAGATATTTTGACAAAAGGGTCTAATGTTGTTTGGATCCCATTGACTTGAAAAAAGTATGTCATACAGGTTTAAAGCAATGTGAGGGTGAGTAAGTGACAAATTTTTAAGAAATGCAGCTCTGTGGCTGTGTTTGAGCACCTCGACATAGCAACTACGAATCAACCAATAGCGTGAGTTTGGGGTGGGGCTATTTGTTTGACCACATCTTGGAAGACAGGGGGTGTTTTTTACAGTTCTCTGTCGCTTAGTGCCAACAAGCTGCAGAGAAATTACACACTGTGTCTTTTAAAACCAAAACAAACAACTAATTTTATTGTTGTTGTTTTTGTAAATGATTAATTACTGCTATTGACCAAAGTCAGGTAGTTACTTGTCGCCGTCGGACAGGTCCTTTCATCATCCGTGGACATCTAGCGCTTTGATATGCATTCTGAAGCCTAATATCTTTTTGTCTCTGTCTGTCTCCCTTTCTTTCTCTCAAGCTGATGAAAGCTCGAATGCCCAGCTGAGCCTGTTTAAATGACCACTGGAGAGGCCTTTTATTCTCTCCCAGACAGCTTTCTCTATAGCACACAGAGCTTTTGATGCACACACAGTCCATCCAACTCACTAACAGTTCAGACAGCTGTGCAAAGCCTTACCAAAACACAAGGCCTCTCTATCTCCCCCTCTTTATCTCACCCCCACAGGAAACAAAAAAAAAAAAAAAAAAAAAAACCTACTGGACAGCTAACCTTTCCAGCGCCAGCTGTCACTGGTTGTGACTGAAGATGAGATATTGTGAAGGCTATTGTCCTTTTGAAAGCGTCAGGGATGGAAATGGGTGACAACACGGGCCCCCCAAAAATTAATTGAATATTTAATCAGCACGGGAATCTGAAGGAATTTGTCAAGCTTCTTCATTGTTGACTTTTCCCCTTCGCTCTGACAAATGAGACGCTGTCTAAACAGTACTAGAGGACAACACACTCTGCGACCTGTCAAGATGTCTGTGATGCATGCCGAGGAGCTGAGAGGGGAACAACTTTGCACAGAGAATCACTTGATTGATTCTTATTAGGCAAATCCGCTAGAAACATGGAGGTTCGCTGGCATTAAGCCGAGGGGCTTGTGTTGTACGCAACTTGAAATCTCTGCCAAAAAAAGTGCTTTGTTTCCATTTTCATCTGCATGAATTTCCTTCTTATGAATCCTCGGGTACTTTAAATGAATTAATAGGATTTAATGTATCATGAAGATTTTATAATCCACTCTCACACTCTGGTTTATCACACACCTAAGATATAGACATTTTACAATGATTGTAGCTTTAAAGCTAAATTCTATCAAATTAAATTCAAGTTATTCTACACTTAAAACTGCAGCAACTGCTTTACGAGCCGTTACCAATATATTCAGTGTAGACCAAGTAAATGACTGTACTGTATGTGAGCAGAAACGTAATTCATAGCATTCACTACAGTAAGGATACTTTCACGCCAGACTTGTGTCCTTGAAGCTTAAACAAATATGAAAATCAAAGGCGAGCAGCATTCCATTTGGTATGGAAATAGAGACATTTAGAAGTCTGCATTTTAATTGGGGCAACATTTAAGATGGAGCAGCAGCAAAGAAGTAATAGCAAAGGCAAGCATGCTGCATTCCTCTTTCTCAAACTATGACCTTGCTCATCAGTAATTGTGTTTCTTATTCCTGGTCAACCTGATATTGTTGCATGTGAGTTTGAT
>JAUMHE010000053.1:15315645-15340645 GCA_032359235.1 Enteromius mattozi | reverse complement strand
CTCTAAGAAGCAAAATGAGAGAGAAGCACGTACAAAACCCTGCTCTAATTTGTTTAAGCTCAAGTGCTTCATATGTTTTTTGAACATATATTTATCAAAAAGAGGCAACATGCAGCGTAATTCATTCTTGAAACAGTATGAGAGCTCCAGTGTCTGGTTATTATCAGCAGTGACAGGGTGTGTTCCCATCCTTAACCCATGCAGGGACGGGATTCAGCAGCACGACGCAATGGACAGCTCCCTTTTTCCAGTGCTGCCTGCTGCTATTGTTTCCTCCTCGCACTTTCACACTATCACTTAAATGCTCATCTGTAATCACTGCCACCTCTGAACAGTAAGTTATTATTGCAGTTTGGTTGCTGACACAAGACTTCAAAACTTCATGTTTAGCAAAGCATGTAATTGCAGCTCCAGTTTGAGATGCTGCTTTAGCCCTCCCCGCTGCTTGATTTCCGCTTCATGTTAACAGAATACTTTACTCAAAAATGAAAATTTGCTGAAAGTTAACATTCTCAGGCCATCCAAGAAAGTTTGTTTCTTCACAGGAACAGATCTGGAAGAATTTAACATTACATTTCTTGCTCAATGGATCATCTGGTTTTCTCCAGTGAAAAAACGGTCTCGTCCAAATCAAGAGAGAAATGTGAGACAATGAAAACAGTCCAAAACACTTCTACTGGATATTATTTTGACGGCACCCATTCACTGTAAAGGGATCCACTGGTGACCAAAACATTTTTTAATAAGCTTTTGTCCATACATTGCAAGTCAGTGATGTCCAAAACAACATCAGACCCAATATTTGGACAAAAACACACTGAATTTTTTTTTTTCAAAATATCTTCTTTTATTTTCTGAAGAAGAAAGTCAGGTTTAAAATAGCATGATGACAAAGAACAGTGATAACAGTATATTCATTTTTAAAAATCTTAACATCACTTTTTCAGTGAGCGTATTTGTATGGTTCAGGGTAATCCTTGTCCAAGCATGGCCGTGAGTGTGTACAGTGTTTCCAGATGTCTGCCTTTTAACTTTGAAGCCCTTTACTTCAAAAAGTAATTAAGCAGAGAAAATAATTTGAAAAACAGACTCATAAAAAGTACAAACGAAGCAGCTCATTAACTTCATTCTTTAGGGGCACCAGCTGTGATCAGCTTGTTCGTTACTTTAAGGCAAGTACAGTTAGATGAATGATTTTTTGTTCTTTGTGGAAGCAGGGAAATGTACAGTATTGTTCATTTTGAAGGCTTGATTATAAAAAGAATCAGTTACATTAATTCAATGATATAAATTAATTGACTTCGCTAGCCCATCTATTTGTTAATAGCAATCCACCGTGCAGAAGGTATCACCAGTCTCATTCGGGAAAAAAAGGGGTTTCCAAACAGATGACAGCAATTACACGGAATAAATTAGAACAGTCTCACAACAACAAATTAAATTAGGGTAAACGATTAAATTAAGGGAAAGGTTTAAAGTTCCTTTAATCGATAATGAGGAAACACATTTGGGAGAGCAGAACATTTTAGACAGCCATTCATTTAACAAATTAATAATGCATGTTTGGTGTTATTAATAAATGATTTGCTGATAATTGCAACAGAAATAAGGGAGAATAAGGTTGAACTACAGAGTTCTCGGGGGGGGGGGGGAGTGCCCTTCACAGTCTATTAAACTGCCAAAAAGTACCAAACAGTATGGCGAAGGATATATGGTGTGGACTTTCTGCATTAACATCAGACTTTCAACCATCTGAACCATGTATGAGTCTAGTAAAAACACAATTTTTTCTGAAATTTAATTAGATTTTTTGTTACCACAAGCACAACTGTCAGTGAATAAAGTTATCACTCATGAGGATTATCTGAATATCACAGTCGTCACATAAGCAGACCCCCTCATATCTTCATCCTGCAACTAAGACGTGGTGGACATGTGAGATCTTTTTCACTCCTGCTACAAAAGAAGCAAGTGATAAATATCCAGTGCCATAAATACTAAATGATAGGCAATTAGAGACACCTGAGGAAAATTACATCTCATGCACACACCTGGGAATTGAAGCAGCTATCCATCCATTAGAGCCAAGCAGAGTGGGACAAGGGAAGATGTTGAAACAGAGAGATAGAAGGGGAGAATGGATGGGCTTGAAGGAGAGAGACAGGTGGGATGTAATCTGGGGCATGCTGTGTTTCCTTTTGGAAACTATGAGACACTCGATCATGTCCGCATGGGCCGCTTCTTGTATCCTCAGAGTAACAAGGTGTCAGACATTTCATTATAGGACAGAGAAGGTCCCTTTGGTCACTTTGCGATTCCCAATGAAGATTCTCAATATCTCAAGTAAATATACGAAGTATGTTATATACAACAAAACTTATTCGCATTAAAATCTAAAGAAGAGTTTGTAACAATTTGATACATTCTGATACAGCTGCATTCCATTTAGTCAATCCCATCCTCAGAAGACGACTGTAAGGCAGTTATGTATCTCATTATGGAATAATGGCCCTTTTAATTGTCTTGTCTTTAACAGTCATGTCTAAAGAATAACCTTTAATTAAGTTCTCGCTGATTACTTTTTTCCCTATTTGACAAAAGCAATTACTGTCACCCAGAGAACAGAAATAATTGTTCTTATTTGGTTTCACCAAATTGCCACTTTTTGGCCATTCATGTTGCCTAGTTTATCTTTAATGGATTTTAAAACTACTTTTTATATAAGTTAATTAATTAATTAATTCCTTAGGCAGATCATTTTTCTTCAAACTGACTTTAATGGTATATTTATGAACTAAAATAAATAAAAAAACATTTTAATCCAAACTTTCTCATCTCTTATGTCAATGTGAATCACATGAGCTGATAATGATATCAATTTTCACCGTTTCAAACTATCCAAACAAATAAACCATGATTGGATGTGGACAGCCATGAGTAGTGAGGTCTTTATTTGGCCCTGCAGTGGGATATAGCTAAAACTCAAACCTGCCATTGTATGTCGCAGAAAAGGCAGCATAATCTCACCCGGTGTAAGCCAGGTCCCACTGAGTCCTATTCATGCCCTGACATCCAGCTTACTTACATCTGTCTGTTGCCTTGAAGCTCTGCACAGGAGGTTGATTCCCTCCGAATTTTAAATAAGGAAATAATGTGATTGAAGTCGGCGTATTAAGTGAAATCTTCTGTCTGACTGCTGGATTGCTGAGCTCTGTTATCTCTCCCACAGAGTGAACAGCTCCGACCGCAAGCTCTTTCTACTGCAGGGAAGGCATAATTTGTCTCTCTATACATGCTGCCCAGCACAATAAGACAAAAAAAAAAGAGAGAGAAGAAGAGACACAGGGAGCTAAACATGCAAAAAGGGAACTTGCGCTTTAAGCCCAGAATTGACATTCAGGCCGCACGATCGAACAACAGTTGGCCGTTCTCCTATAAAATTGGCAATGCATATTTGTGTTGTGTTATTCTCTCTCTCTCTCTCTCTGTCTTTTATTTCATTCGCTTTCATTTCTCCCCTCCGCCGCCCGCCATGCCTGTGATGAATCTCAATTATGGCAAGGTCACCTTTCATTCATTTGATCTCTCTGTTGTTTTATTCGAACTGGCAGTACTTCCACACTATTATATAGTTAGTAGGTATACTTATTGACAGCCTGAATCCTCTCCAAACAAGAGCGACAAAAATGTGGAAACGTTACTGGCTATCCTCTAATTTTGGGTGACAGAATTGGCAGCATCTCTTCATAGCCTAGGTAATGGCCTTATCATTACCACTGCATGCTCTGGTGATTCAGCCCCAGATTTTTATGCCGTTTTCCTATTCCGCTAACTTGCTCGCACTGGATGTCCCGTGACATTTATATTTGTCAATTTAAACTTTCAAAAGCACTCATTCAGATTTGAGTACATTTTTACAGAAGTGAAAATATGGAAAATTTGATCCGTAAGCATGTAAAGTCAAGCGTTTAACCTTGTGGAATGAGAGGTGGTGGGAGTAAGATTAGCTTGTAGTGAAATGTGCTTAACATAATGCCTCTCACATTCATGTCAAAGTTCTCGTTTAAACATCAAATACATTGGAGCTGTGATTTAGTAATTAGCGCTGGTGCTCTGACACAGTAACACAGGCTCAAGTCCGGCTCATGTCAATTTCATGTTTGTACCTCATTTCCACTGGAGCTGTAGGCTAGAAGAATGCAACTTTAAGCCTGGCTCACATCATTCTCAGCTACCTATCTACAACTAATTATTTAAAATGATTATGTATTATGTTCCCAAATTCTGATTTATTCGCACTCATGTTGGTCCAAACTTATGAGTATAATTTTCTTTCTACCTCAGAATATAAAAGCTGGTTCATTGGTTCATACATTGAAAGTCAGTAGGCTCCAATACAACATTGACTGGACTATGTTGAATTTCACTTTAAATATTTCATTCAAAATATTTGCTTTTTTTTTGTTCTGTAAAAGAAAGTCATATGTTTTCAGCAACATAAAGGTAAGTAAATGATGACAGAATATATATATATATATATATATATATATATATATATTTATTTATTTATTTATTTATTTATTTATTATTTATTTATTTTTTTTTGTATGAAATATCCCTTAATAAGGCACAATTTTAGTAATGCTCTGCTAATTAGCAAAACTTTTAAAGCATTTATTTGTTATAACATTGCATAAATGGACTGCCAAATCTCTTTCATCTGGCATATTTTCACTATAATGTATATAGTAAATCTACCATTGTAAATCTAGCCAAAAACCAAGCACAACCATATTTCTAATATTTGTCAATCACAATCATATTGAATATAGAATAATATTATATTTTATATTTTTTTATTAATTTTAGCAAAAGAAAACATAACATTTCAGTATATTAAATACCTTTCCACAAGATTTAATTTTACTTAATTTTTCTCCTGATTTTCATTCACTGTACTACACTTTAAGTGTTATGACAATTTAATAATAATTAAAAATTATCAAGTAATATGTCTATTCAAAACTTTATAGTAAACCAGATAAATTGTTGGTTTACTCTAGGTTCATGATACGTATTACATTTCCAAATTGATTTTTTTTTTTTACCTTATTGTAAAGTGTTGCCAACATTTCTTTAGTTATTTCAGCATTGTTAAAAGTGTCTCTGAAACCAGTCTACAGTGCCCTGTCTCTACTGTCCCTGCCACTTAAAGTGACACAAAGGCCAAAAATAAAATGTAAACTTGCATACAATACATATGAGATGCATCTTGGCTTGTGTGACCTTCATTATAGTCACTTAACCATTCATATTCAGCTATGACTAATACAATAACGTAAGCCGTCAAAATGTAACTATTTATAATAAGCCTTTTCTATTTTAAATCACAAAATTAGAACATTTCCAGTGATATATGATGCATGTAGCCACATAGCCCTTACAAGGGAAAATATTGGATGCAGCTGCAGTAATTATGTGAAGGAAGTCAGAATGAGTAAGGCGTGATGTGACTACCATTGTGATCTCAGCAGAATGTTGTCATTGCCTCATTCACATTTCATGGGGATGCTGATGTGTTTAATCGTCTCTATGGTGCAACATCTGCCACCAGAGCAGGAGAATAGGGAGCGAGAGAGCGAATAGACTGCCTGCTTCTCAATCGACAGTGACGTGTGGTTAAGCGTGAGCATCTTAGTAAACAGGCGTTATGATGTCTTTGTAATGTGCCTGGTTTACCATGCCCTGAGTCATTAGCCTTGTGGAAGATTTGTGGTGCTTTATTTTCCTGTTGGCTGCCACTCTTTGGAACTAAAGAGGCTGGCTTTCTGACTATGTCTGGCAGTACTGGGCCCGGTTAGGTCTCTCTTTGGGGTATTGATCGACACTGGGATTGTTTGACCCTGTTTACAGTCTAAGGTACACGAGCCACGTCTTGGAGACCCGCAGACAGCTGAAAATGTCAGATGACGATACCAGCCCAAGCTCCTGGAGCGAGGGCATATTATTGAGTTAATCCTGCAGAGAGGAAAATTGTGACCAGCAAAGAGCACCTGGGTCTCTGAAAGCCATTGAAATATAAGAATACACACAGGATGCAGGATGTATAGCTTTAAATATATCCAATCGAATTGAGCCTAAGGGACTGAGGCTGATCTTCTAAAACAGATTGGCAAGACTTTTTCCCAACTAGAATAAACAGGTTCAGAAGAGAAAAATAACAGGAGTGATTCATTTCAAAGGTATATGAGCTATGCTTTGGATTCTTGGCCCTTCAAAGTCAAAGTTATGAGCATATATACCTTACAGGCAAAGAATCTGAATCAGTTTTTATTTGCAGATATAGTCAGCAAGTTGCATCTCACCACATATAGCTCTAAGATACAATCATCACTGCTCTACGGTCTTACAAGATTGTTCCAGCTTTAACTTTCGCCCACCCTCATTGAAAATGAACTGGTAACTTCTTCCAAGCAGCTCTCTTTGCTATACTAGTTAATCAAGGCAATAAAATCACAATAAATGCAATCAAATAGGCCTCATTTATTGCATATGTAAGTGGATTTGAACAGGGGCAATGATTGCATTGCATAACATATTCCTCTTAAGTATCTATCATTTAATATTAGAGATTTAATGTTTATTGTTCAGTTTAATTGCACTGCCTCGGCAATATAAAAATAGCCATTTCAGGCATATCAAAGCACAAAGAAAATCAATTCATTTACTGCAAGTACTCACTCAAAAACACATTTTCAATACATTAACTAGTATTCTTTTCTCATAGACAGACACTTGCAGAAACGACATATTCAGGCACTTAAGATTTTCACAAAAAGTCAGAGCTGCAAAAACAAAGGCACTTGTGAATACATAGTATGACGTTTTCAAATTTCATTTATTTTGGGTGACAAGTTTTTTGTATAATGCATTATGAAAGTAGTTTTAATGTATTAATCATGCCTTATAATGCACTGTATACAATCTCTTGAATAACTGTAACCACAGTTAATACATTGTAACACTTATCAATTCATTGTTACAATGTGCATTTTAAATTTAGTTAATTATTAGCTAATTATTTATGAAAAGAGAAATGTATTACAACGCACATTGTGAATAATTAGAATGCATTATGTATAAAAGCGCTAAGTTAAATAAAGTGCTACTTTTTTCAACAAGGAAATAATAAATTGTTTAAAAAATGAAGGTTCAAATAAACGCTGTCCTTTTTTATTTGTTAAATGAACTTTCTATTTACCAAAGTATCTTGAAAAAAATATTGTATAAAAAAATATATGATACAAATTGTATGATTTGAGAAAAAATATTTTCAACATTGATAATCACAATGACTATTTTTACTGTATTTATGATTAAACAAACACTAAATTTTTTAATCCTTATTTAAGTCCTGCATATAAACTAGAAAATATAACAGGCAATTATTTGTATTAGTCCTAGGTTGTTGTTTTTTAGCTCCAGTCATTCCCGGGGTCAACATAAAAAGATCTGCCTTTTGTCTGGGTCAGAATAATTTTTTTTCCTACTCATCAAACCCAAACGACCCTTCATTGAACAGGTCAGCATCAAGACGGCGCTTTAAAATTCTGAATGACCTTCGAAAGGTTAAGGATTGTAATTGCCGTGCAGAAGCAACTTTAAATAAACACTACAATCACCGAAAGCGAGAGGGCAACCTGACCCAAACTCTTTATCTGCTTGCTCCCCTCCACTCTGACTTTATCTCCCTCACAGTCTTTCATCAGATCCCTGAGCTCTGCATTTGCATTCTTCTGCACAAGGGGAGGCGATGGAGAGGAACTCACAGCTTAGATGCATTTCCTCCTGTGACCCAGGAGCTGCATCAATGTTTAATACCTCTCTGGCTCAGTGCCACTTTACTCAGCATTGTTCAATGTTTTATTTAGAGGACCGGCAGGTTAAAGTTTCACTGGGCTGTCGCCCCTTTAATCCCCCTGGCGGAAATATCAGGGTGGCGATTCGCCGGCTGCCCGCCGAGGATCAGAGGCAGCGTCGCTCAGGTGGAAATGATGTCTCACTTCCAAAGCTTCTTACTTCCTGCTCCGAGGTCATTTGCATGTGCCTGCCGCATGCCCACTTCTCCCGAATCGCATGGCTAAGGCTTACTGTCAGATATGTCTGTTTCTAAATGCCCATTCAAAATGAACAAGAGCTGGCAAAGCAAGTTATTTTCCTTTGTGTTAGACTGTGCAGAGGCGCATGTCTGCAGGCGTCAATATTTTTATCTAACTTGAGCCAAATGACAGCTCACTTCATTTCATTTATCCTTGGCCTCTAAAGTTCTGAATTAATGAATGCAATTTTTGTCACTAGTGGCTTCAGACAGAGAGCGGGGCATGACGCTTCAGTATAAGCAGTCAGCGGGTGCTGAGGGCAGTGTGCTGATCTGCCATGATGCACTCAGACAAGTGAATAAATCAGCCTACAATTAGGACCTCTGATTTCATTTATGCAACCTAGGAGCGCTCCTGAGGCTGATCCTGGCAGATGTCATTTCTAGGCAATTGATTTTGTGACTGTCCTGGGCCTACAGCACCAGGCAGCTTCCATGCCAGATTAAAGATGGAATTCAAGCACGAGCCAAATTAACCGTCTATGCAATTTAAACATGAGAGGGGAGATCTCGCTCACACATGGACTGTCACATCCGCCTTCTCATTCACCTTGTGTGTACTGATAAAAGCACAGACAATACATGCACACACACACATATCCTCTTTATACTTTGTGGGTAAACGTATATATATATATATATATAAATATATGATGGGTAGGTTTAGGGATAGGTGTTGGTTAGGACAATAATATATTTAATCTTGACCATATTTTAGATTCCTTAATGCTTCTTCGTACTTCAACTTAACAACTACCTGACTATTAATAAGCAGTAAATTAAGAATGTGATGCATAAGGTTCAGTTTATAATTACATAATAGTTAGAAATTGTCCGCAAACTAAAGTGTGACTGAAATATGAATATGTGTAAATGAAACAATATTTCTCCAAATGTGCACACTTTTGAACAAATAGCCCTTATGGACATTATTTAGAGAAGCCTTGTCATCACAAATAAACCTGAGCAAATATGATTAAATATGTTATGTTTTTTGCTATTTGAAATTAAAATAACTTCTGATTAATTTTGCATAATGATTTTGCACTCCTGACAAAAATGAACAAAAATGAAAAAGAAAAAAAAAAGAAAAGAAAGAAAAATCAGCGTCACTATAACCTTTTTTTTAATCAAAATCCTATATATCATATATAGGATTATATATATATATATATATATATATATATATATATATAAAAAAATCCTTATAATAATCCATGCACAGTTTGTTGAGACTACTGAGAATGGCATGCAACTGTGTAGTGAACGTAAACTATAAGAATTTGGGGTTGATGCAGTCTTCCTTAAGTACACCTGGAAGTTTGATGAGGCCCCCTTAGTGGGCCAAGGGCCCCTGGTTGAGAACCACTTGCCACATTAACATGTAGGCAAAAGCTAATAGCTACCTTTTTTCCCACATAGCTGACACACATGAAATAAATTTACACATATGCATATAAGCATATACTGAACAAACTTTGTTACAGATGACTGGTTTAAAAACAGTGAGGAAGTGAGAAAGGAAACTGTGAGGAAAGGTTTGTACCCTGCTGCTCTGTCAGACAAAAAAAAAACAACAACTCTCACATATTGTTTTGCTATAAAAAAGAGCTTTTGCTTCTCAAGTCATTATTAATGAATAGACTAGAAAATCTAACTACAGCGGAGACATGCTCACCCTGGGGTTTTAGCTGCTAGAGCAATGCCACTCTCACTAAACTACACACAATCACATAGCCAATTTCTCACAGTCTAGAGGAAAACAAGGCTGGTGGCTACATAGCAGAAGATCTGCTTTGATGTAGAACATTTCTCAGGTCATGATAAATCAATACACATAGAATGAAACAAAGCATAACTTAACAACAAAACATGTTTCACATTATAAAGCTCCATACTCTTATATTTTCATGTCTAATGTAATAGTGTGGCTTTGAACTATTTTGTTAGCACATCAGAGAGAAAAGAAAACGCTAATAACATAAAATTTGCGATTAAAGAGAAGTAATATTAAATGTTCAAGATGTCCAAGACAAGATCCAGATTTTTGCAACAGCTAATCATTATTATCTGGAGAGCAACTCTTTAGACTTTTACTTTATTTACTAGTCCTAATTAGAGGCAGATCTAAAACATATTAATATGTGAAAGCCATGCATGGCAGGTCTTCCTCGCCCTCTCACATGTAGAATTATTAAAGTGCTCTCCAGAGCCAGCTCAATTTATTATTCCCCTTCTGTCTATGTGTTCCCGTGCTCAGTCTTCTCCACAATGTTTGTTTGTTAATCATTGTTTTATTTCATAATCACAGGGATTCTTATCATTAATTCCCATTTGTAAAAATGAACGGAATCAAAGTCATAACAACAAAGGCTGTTTTCAACGTGGGTCATGTTTTGTTTACAAATTCTAGCTTGATTAATTACATTTTGATTTGATCTTACTTTTATTTTTGGATCAAGTGTTGTTTTGTTCTAATAACTCTTTATATTCACAGCTTCACTTATTTCGGCCTTGACAAAATGTTAGTACAAACGATATGAAGTTATCTCACTTTTCAAGGGCTTTAACTGCAGCTCTTTAAATATCAATCAAGAAATCTAAAAGACTAAATGAGTCGATGAATATTTCAAAGTAGGCCTACATATGTATACATGAAAGTGCGCAGAAACACAAATAAAATGTTTATTCGTCCCAAGGGAACTGTGAGACTTCCTCTTGCCATGTGAGCTCTCATCTTCTGACTCATTTCTTTAAATTGGTATAATAGGTTTAGCGTTTGGTTTTCAGTCAAATCTTTGGTACAGAACTTCTGCTTAAACAAACCTAAATGTTCACGGGCAGGCCCAGCAAGAATACTCATTCTGAGGGGTAAAACTGCTTTCAATTTGTCTACAACCTGTCAAACAGAATTGCCTTGAGGGGTGAGGTTAAGGATTTATTTCAGCAGAGTATGTGTAGTCACATCATTTAGCTTATTCATGTGTTTTATGCTCAATACATGTACATGTCTGGCATCCTCTGATTCACAGTGTTTCTGGGGCCTAACTGCTCTTTCTCATAGCCCTTTATAGGAGGTTTGAACAGGGCAGAGGTGTGAATATCCTCTGTGACAGAAGCATTAAAAATGAAGTGTCTGGCTACAGAGACTTCTTTGGACTCAGAAGTGGATTTATTCATGGGCTATTATGGATAATATTCCACATTCACTGTACATTCAAAACTGGCAGAGGTTTTCCTGGATAAGGAAAATAAAGCTCAAGTGGAAAAGCTGGGTGTGCTGCATACTAAAAGTAAAATGAATAGATCATTCCTTCTTATGTATAATATTATATAGCATGTAATATAATTAATATATACATATTTGATTAATAAAAAGGTCGTAAGAACAGCACTTATTTGCAATAGAAGTCTGCAACTGCAATTTTTTTAAATTGCTAATTAATACATAATTCTTTCCCCCCAAAACTTTATCTACAGGTAGATAAAAAACATTCAGAAAATATATTTCAAAGAAGTGTATATATATATGCAAGTAAACATCCCAACTGAAACCAATGTACAGATGTATGTTCTTTAAAAAATCTGTTTCACAAAACGCCCTCTCCAGAAAAAATTCTGAACGCATATTATTTCACATGCACCAAATCCAGAGGCATTCATGTCTGGACTAAATAAAACTCCCAGTCAGGGACACTGATTAGGTTATATCTCCATGTATGGAGTTCAAATTAGCTCTTGGCCAGCAGAAGAAATAAAAACTGCTATAGCTCTGCTGTGTGCATGAAGCATGTTCGGTTGAAAGTGTGGATCTGGTTGCGTTCATTTGTCTGCAAGTGGGAATTAAAGCCTGAGTGAGAGAGGAATACATAATACATTGACGCTTGAGATGGTTCCAGATTTGCTCTGTGTAACTTAAAGGGAGCTTTGCCCAGCTCTAGTGCCCTGAAAGGGTTTTAGTAAATATGCTGTTTGCTCACCATCAGTATTGTGTTTAATAACGCAGTTGCATATTAAGTAATCTTTTGATCTTTCTTTCATTAAGACTCCCCATGTGCGTTTTCCTGTTTTTTTTGGCCTCACATTTTCAATTTACAATTTGCTATACACACGAGAAAAATGAAAGCAGACACGGCGAGGCTTTTTTAATCTTAAGATTAGGAATAATATCATGTTATTAAAACCTCATTAATAGGTGGTGTTTTTGGTGAAAAGCAGAACTTTGTTCACAAACTTCTTGTGCTCTCAGGCTGTGTTACGGGAGCCTGTTCAGAGATTTATATGAGCTGTATTTCAGCAGATGTCATGTCGGGTACTGTTGGCTCTGCCACAGGGAGTCGTAACTCATTGAGAGACTACCGGTACCCTGTTATCAGTCTGCTACATGACCTCACACCAAACACGCCGATACTTGAGTGTATGAAAGCACACGTTCTGTCAACATGAGCAATGGAAGCAACAAAAGCAAATCACACAGCAATGGTCGGCCATACCAATTTTATGTGTCTCTCATGACTGAATTCGGTGACAGGGTCTGAAATTGCATGTTTCAGTGGCAACATTGCAAAGGCATCAGCAGGGGATGCAATCACCTTAATTCACATTATCTAGAAACTTGACATGAGAAGGCAGTCCAGGAAAAGTTTAGTCAGGTAGTTTTAAAGAGGATGGGGATTTTCAAAAAGACATTTAGACACTGAGCTACTTTGACTGTTGTGTTTAAGGCATCAAATGTAATTCTGAAGCATTTCATTTTCAGCACAAGTGTGCAGCATCTAGCACGAGCGCCTGAGTGAGAAAAAAACAACAGAAAATCTGAAGAAATGCACTGCGAAATGAACAAGTAGGTCAAATGAATATTATCCATAATAACCAATCCACCATAAATCTGACAGACATCTTGTTTTCTCAGACTAAAGTGTAGCAATTCAAAATTATGCTAAACAAAATTCAAACTGACTAGTCATGAATATTCACAGTGCAGTGCTTTTATTATGCATGCCCCGGCATTGTAACCTATGAATAGCGAAGCAGCACATTGCAAAATAACACACCGCATGCAACCCACCAATAATAGGGCAATATTTAGGTCATAAACAATTAACTTTGTTCTCCTTGGTTCAGATACACCTTCCATTCCTCACCAAAAGGCTAAAAAAAAAGTTCACCTGCACACCCCATTCCCATTTATTCAGCATAGCGTTCCTCTAATTATGTTTGCTCATTTATAGGGCTTAATTATAGAGGGAGCCTGTAATTACAGGGGCAAGGAAAAGGTGGGTGAGTTTGCTGAGAGGGATCCGTGCTAGTCTAATGCCTATAGTATCATGTCCCGGTCTCAAAGCCAGGACATAGTGTGACTGAGAGCGGTCAAAGTCTGCTGAGAGGGAGGCAGCGAGGCTGGAAAGGTATAGAATGGGAGAGATTTCTCTCCCTCAGTCCAGCAGAGAGGAGAGTGCCGTTTGCTCAAGCGTGATAACCACAGAAATGAGATTCTTTGACTGGAATTGCTTTTAAATCGTCACATAGCCGCCGTACGCTCTTCGGTGCATTCCGATTCTCCTTGTGGCTGGAGACTGCCAGCTACGGCCGGATAATACTCCTCTGCCGGCTCCTCTGAGATCAGCCGCCACAAAGACAGTCATTCAACATTGAATGTTTTTGCTGGCGACTTCAAGCCGGTCGAGTCCAATGCGATTCGTTGGCACGCGAGTTTCCCCATTGTTGCACGCGCGTGTGTGCGATGATGAGCATGTGCCGCAGTGCAGGCCTTTATGTACAGAATAAGGGTAATGTGTACACAAAGAGCGATACCACAGAGACGCTCTGCTGGCACAGACGCACTGCAGTTCACCATGGAGAGAGGGATATTTGCTAGCAGTAGAGCTCGCCAGGAAACATAATAACGTGTACGCACAACACTCCCGGGGAAGACCATTGAGAAGCTTCAAAATGCAGAAGAGAATGCGTTCAGCTTTTTGATGGACCCTTTTGTTGAATATCAATTTCATAGAGGCTGGTGTAATGTCGTGAAAGGTACAACTGAAGGTCAATAAAAGATTCAGAGAACTTTTCCCCCTACACTGTATAAAGTGGGTCAAATTGACTCAATTCTAAGGTGCACTTTTGGGAGGACTTTTGTCTGGCATAAAATCATTTAATGCTATCCTATTTACTTATTAATCTTAGCCTTTGTAATGTCATGTGCATATTTGTTGCTAAAATATTCAGAAAAAAATTTACTTGTTTTTGTTATGAGTTTTGTATATAATATTTAATTCTGTTATATTAATATTTAATATAATAATAATAATAATAATAATAAGTAATATTTCAGTTTAGTATTTTGTGTAAAAAAAAGACAACTGTGTATTTGTGAAAGAGTCAGTGTATTTACTGCAGTACAGTATAACAATAAAACTAAATTATTTTCTGTCTTTATCAAATAAATCAATTAATTCAAAATAATACTTTTTATAAACCAATAGGACTCTTGTACACAGACCACCAGTCAAAAGTTGGACATATTAAAATAATATTTCTCCTGATTCAAAATACCATGTTGTATTCAAAAAACAAACATAAAAATGTTATCATTTTATGTAAGATCTCCTTTCTGCAAGCATTGTAACTAAATAATCAGCAGAAATGACCTGCAAATATAAAAATTCCCATTGTGTAAGTACATAGGAAGTGAAAAATATTTTGCAATTAAATTATATTTATTGTTGCTTAGCTAAATTTTGTGAATAAAATTTTAAGAATGAGCAAGATTGAGAGTTTTGTGCTCGGGTGAACAAGTTCCCTATGCAGAATTCACTCATGTTCAAGTTGGTCTTGAGAATTTGCTGTGTTGACAACAGAAACCAATCTTTAGTGTAAATGGTAGTTTATGCATCACTACACAATGAACAATAGACAGAATTTCCTACATTCCTACATCTTCAATAAACAAGCTATAGGTAGTCAAAAATGCAACTGCTAGAGTCCTTATCAGGACAAGAACATATTATCATATTACCCCAATTTTATATTCTCTGCACTGGCTACCTATTAAGTTTTGTATCAGTTACAAAATATTACAACTTACTTTTATGGTCCTTAATGGCTTAGCTCCTGTGTACCTAAGTCTCCTATCACGCTATAATTCATCACGCTCCCTGAGGTTACAAAACTCTGAACTCTTGGTAGTTCTAGGATAGCAAAGTCCACTAAAAGAGGTAGAGCTTTTCACATTTGGCTCTAAATCTCTGGAATAGTCTCATTGATAAAGTTCAAGTTTCAGAAGGACTCTTTCTGTTTAAATCTAGATTAAAGACACATCTCTTTAGCCAAGAATTCACATGCTGCATCTCATAACCTTTTACTTCATTTACATCAAATGCACATTAAAATTCTTTTGTTTGGGTCGAACACATAATTGTTTGCTTGGTTGGAACATTATCTACCATTTTTTCTCTATTTCCTTTGTTTTTGACACTACAAAAGTCCTTTACAAAGACCTGAGTTCACCGAACACCTTAGAAAAGATGATGCCAACCCTTCAGAGGACCTAAGATGATGCCAGCCCTCAAGCAACATACTAAACAGTACATTTCTGCCATATTGTCACCAACTTGAGATAGACACCACTGATAAGCTACTACTAAATATAAAGTAGAAACCTTACTTTTATCTAAAGCTGCTTTGCAATGATTTGCATCGTAAAAAGCGCTATACTAATAAACTTGAATTTAACCATTCTTTGTCAGAACCACTTTCTGACTGCCTTGCATTCAATCATGCAAGTTTTGGCCCATGCATTTTAGGATTAAAAATGTTAAGTTCCAGTGCTTAGCTACTACTACGTCTACTGTACATTTAAATATCCATTCAGGGGTCCTCCTAGGACTCTTTTCTACCCTTGTATACACCACAATCACTCCTCGTGTACCCGCTCACCCATGTGAAAGGCGTCTTTAGAGATGTCCCCAAACTGCATCTTTGTTGACATGTTAACTCTAAGTCTAGGCGTCTTTGATCACAGGGATGGGATCTCAGAGGGGAGTGTGATTAAAAATGACATTTTCAATGCCCAAGGACCCAGGCAGCTGGGGGATTTTCCACACAGTGTGGAGTCGTAAGCTCATATATGAAATACACCAGCGATTCCAGCAAAGAGCCCTAACTGGGGAATAGGATATAGCACGGCAGAAAGCGCTCAACCTCCCTCCAGCCCTTTTTGCTAATAGTTGTGAGCTTCACACTGGATGACTTTCAAAGCGACTTGTTCCACCCTTTCACATTAATGCAAGTTGGAATGCAAATGTTCAGGTTCTATTCAGAGCCTCTAGTTTTATGGGTGCCGCGTCGGAGATGACAGGCCCGGGATATTGACAGCCGTGGTTAGCTCAATCCAGTCTAAAGTTTGGGATTAGACTTCATTGTGCCAGAAATAGGAAGGCCACTGTAGTAACTATAATCCATAATGAATGACTTATCTCACTGGGCTTGCTTTTTTCACCCTCCATGGATTACAGAATAGGTCCACTTCAAACTATTTCTCTCTTTAGAGGACATCCTGCCAAGAAAGATTCTAGACATTACGAATCAAACACAATGTTTGTATTTCTTTGATCAAAGGACTGTCAGCTATATTAAGACTGTGCCTTCAGATCCAGTATGTGTCATGGGGAATAGGTCCACATACAACAGGGCCTACTCATAATGGATACACAATACATAACAATCTGACGAAGAAAAAGCAAGAAAAGAGACCATTTGTAGGTGAGAGAAAGGTCATAATTTAACTTTTTCCTATGTCTAAAGTCAAGTCATGAAGAGACTACTGCTGACCTCCTGACTTCTGACTCTTGGCTCTCAGCAGAAAGGAGAGGGAATGAAGAAAAAGGTCAATGTGTAAATAAACATGCTGTTATTGATCATTTTTTTGCCTTTCAAAACTCAACAAAAAAAGTTTTTATATTGAAAGATTCATGCCGTTTTCAGTGTTGGGAAAGCTTTAAGATTTACTGTATTGTTATTTATTTGTTCGTCCACAGTGAAAATAAATGAGGTTGAATTGTACTTCAAAATATCTTTCTTTCATGTTTAATTTAACACTGGTTCATTTACATTCAAATGAACTGGACTTTATGATGCCACAACCATTTTTACATTTGAAGCAGATCAGTAAAACATGAGTTTACTACATATGAACTGAACATTTTGTGCTATAGGTACAAGTGAATATCATCCAAATGACATAAATAATCCAAGTCATTTCAAGTAGCATGTAAATTCTATCAAAGATATTTATAAAAAGCTTAGAAAGTAATTCCTTCCAATTTACTTCCAATTACTGCCAATAATCAGAGCATTGCTGTATATGTAAACAGAACCGCTAGGACAATAAAACAATGATGTAATGTCTGCAATTTTCAGGAAAAAAAAAGCTTGTTACTATAAATGCTACATATTTTCAAAAACAGCTGAGCTCTATTGTCAAGCATAAGGTTGCCAACCATCCCGAATTGTCCCATATTTAAAGGAACAAAACTGTGTTCTATGTAATCCATTTGGGACACAGTTTGCCCTGTATTTTATCAAACAGCTTACAATGTAATTTTCAATTCAACCGTTTAACATACAAGAGTCAATGCTAAAATTACAGATGGGAATAGAAGACAAATTGTGAAGGATAGATGTGAAACAGGGACACATTTCATCTGAGACCCAAAACATTGCCTGTTGCTACATTCCACGGATTGACAGCAGAGGAAGGCTCAAAGGAGGGCAGCTAATACTAGCTAACTTTAATCGGCTGGCATTTTGCCCTTTTGCTCCTACTGTTCATCAGAATGTTTTGTATTTCGGGAACTATAAAGACAATCAGTCCACCTTCACTCAGTTTTCACTGGATTTGTTGCAGTGTTAATTAAAATGCCTAAAATACAAAGCACGTAAAGTTGTTGTGAGGTTGTTCAGCTCATGATGAAATATTTATATACATTCTCTAAAGTCTCCTGTGGTATAAGCTAAATTGATATGTGTGTAATGCTGTGTGACACTTTAGTATGACATTAAAATTGTATTTATTTTTACAGATGCAACAGATGCAAGATGAAGATGTGTTCTAATATTATCAAATCATTATCTGGTATAGTCATATTTAATGTCATATTGTCATTGTCATAAAAAGCGAACAAACAAGTGAAATAAGGTGTGAATAAGATATACAATAAAATCTAAATACATGTATTTAGGAGTAAATGGTCAGAGCAGGTTTTGTCGCTGAACTAAAAGGTGAGTTTTTTTTACTTTAACAACCTGATCATACGATTCAGTGACAACACCAATGACCAAAAGCCACTGAACCAATAATCAGGTCCCAGATGGGTTTGTCACTTTTTGAGGTCCCCCTGAAACATTTTCGTTGTGGTCCATGCTATTTACAGCGCGTTTCTGTGTTTGCAGCGCGTTTCTGTGTTTGCAGCGCCTGTGTTGTCAAACTGATTAAGATGTTTTCTTAATGTGTTGTCGTTTTTTTCTGTTTGCATGTGTTTTTTTTAAGTTGGAGCCGTTTTTTTCTGTTTGCATGTGTTCTTTTTAAGTTGCAGCGCGTTGAGCTCTCTCGGCCACCGTAGAATTGTTTATTCAATTCCTATATTGCAAATGACTTTCAAAAGCAATTTATATTTATGTTACTGTATTGTTACTATGTGTTATCCCAAGTTCAGACTGCCATCTGAATGCCATCAATGATTTACACAAATCTCAAATGAATTATGTGGTATGACGAAAAATGAAGAGTGTCTCCTGGAAATTAATATGTCCGTTATTTTCCTCTGCTGAAGCTGACAACCAAATCATTCATAAGCGTTATGTTACTAGTTATTTTGAAATTTTCTAACCTCTCTCACTTGAGCTTCACAGTTAAAATATTAAATGACTAATGTATAACATAATAATAATGTACTGTATAATAAAGTTTTCTAGTTCTTCTCCAAACCTAAGCTACCTAATCAAACTAACTGTACTCCTCTGAATCTCAGTAATAACTTTCTGTCATAATAGCTCTTTACATATAACCCACTTACAGACGGTTTTGTTCCCTTTCTCACAGGTTAGACAGGGAATGGAGTCTTTTCCCCCTCTCTCTGGATTAAGTAGGTTGATTCCATGTGAACTTCTCTCCAAGTCAGTTCCCAGAGGTAGAGGAACCTCCCTAACCAGCTGCTCTTCTTTTGCTGTTCTAATTCCCTTACAACTCGCTATCTTTTACCCTCTCTCTCCTACAGTTGTTTTCCCCCTACTTTGAAACACCAGCTCATTCTTCAACAGAGAAGAGCACAAGACATGTATTCAAACTACACAGACTTCTCTCATCATCTTCTGTTACCAACTTGTTTATTTCTTCAGTAGTCTTCTGTCATTCAAACCAGGCTTATGAGTTAGCCGTATATATCCAAACACATAGTTAACACTGTTCAGAACAATCTAATTTCTGCTGTCATTAAGATCCTTGTCAACACACGCCGATATCTCCGCAGATAATTAATACTAGGTTGTAGTCGTATGACATGCTACAGTATGTATAGTGTAAAGACAGATTCCTTCTTGTGGCTCAAGTCATAAAACAAATCTGAGATCTTACAGTCGCATCATTGTTTTTTTTCTTTTTTCAACTTGGAGTAATGGGCTCATCCTAACGAAGCGTTAATTATTTATAATTGCATGTGATTTATTACAAACAAACACGGTGCCTTTTGTCAGGTTAGACAAACTACATCTACAAGTACAATGAGGTTTTATATTAAATGAACTCTGTTTTTACTCGATTTTGCATTCTGTTTAGGAAATCAACTTTTGACATGCCTGATTAAACATTCTCTTTTGACTTTTTAAATTATTGTGGTGCCTGTTCTTGTTTTGTTTAAACAAAAATGAAGATTTTGTCATCAGTTACTCAACCTCAAGTCATTCTACAAAAAGTCACAAACGTCAAGTAAGTTTGGAATGACATGATGGTGAATAAATGATGACAGACTTTGTTTATTTGGGGGGAAACTAACATTCATGACCAAAGGCTTTGTTACACTACACTACCATATGCATCACACTAATTCAAGCAAACACATGCTGAGCAAAACACAGATAAAGAGAGAAGGTACATGGTATGGCTAAAACAGAGGTGTGAGAAACACGTAGAAGAAACACTGGTCATTAATCTCTGTCTGTCCGCTCTGGGGCCCTTTATGCATTTGTCAATTAAGAACACCTGTTATTCAGTCAAAAGACCAATTAGCTTGTTCATCAGTCAAGTTAAAAATAGGTTAAGAAATCCTATTTTGCCACATTTTAACCTTTGTGGCAAGGTGATTAGACTCACAGATGTTTAAAGGGATATGTTATCTTAATCAGACAGAGACATCTACCGTACACTGCTGCTGCTTTTGTCTACTTAAGAACAGTGTGAACAATTTCGAACCAGACAAACACCATAATCATCATAATCCCATAATAAAAATAATAATAATAATAATACTGTCTATGTCAGGTATACATTCACACCCATCTTAAAAGTGTTTTTCTTTTTATAATATATTAATAAAATAAAAAAGTATATAAATATATATATTTTTTAAAGACAGTATATATTTGGTTTAATTACACTTGTTAAAAGTTAAATTTGTATTAATGCCCATTTAAAATGTTTACTATAAGTACATTTTAAAACTATTGTTTTAATAAAATGTTTTGTTGTGCTTTATGGTAGTACACTAATTTTGATGCCGTAACAAACTACTTAACATGTACGTACTAAAAAGTATTAAATTGCAAGTCTATCATAAAAAAGGTGTAATTACAAATGTAAATATATTGTATTATTACGATATTCGAAGGATTAATAAAAAAATAAAAAACATCTCTTTTTCAGTGTAATTATGGTGAAGCCAAGTTACAATCATCCAAGTCCATTAGTCCAATCCCACAAAAAAGGGGAGGATGGGGAATCTGTGACTGGTATGATTTCAGTTGGACTAAACCACTTGCATGACATTTTAAAAGGAATTATTGATTTAGTCCGACTGAAATCAAAATTTTAAAGTGCATGTACATGCACTGAATGCCACAGGATCCTGCCACTTTACATTTCATTCCATAAAAATCAAATGTCAGTTTGTGGTTTCGAAGACAAAAATTAGTACATACTGTAAATGTGCTGCATGGCCTGAGATGAGGCTATTTTACAGCTGGCAAACAAACATATTATGGCTTCTGTGTGATATGTGTTTAGCGTGCTCTCCCAGGCTTAATGCCTTCAGCGCGCTTGATGCTCGGCAGGCAGACATGAATATAAAGGCAAACAGCATGGGCAAGTGTAGGTGAGACATTTCATACTTTCTTTTTCTGTTCCAATTGCCTGCTGGGTAATGAAGTGCTGAGAGCTAGTGCATTGAAGACTCTGTATGGGGGCTTTCTTCTCCTGTTTGGCAATACTATCGGTGCTGCATTATCCAAGTCCAGCACGCAGAAGTCTTACAGCGTTTACGTCTTCTAATCCTCATTATTTTTCCTGCATGAGCTTCAACTCTACCTTTCCTTCTCCTCAGTTTCTTTCTGCCTCTTTCTTCTCTGCAATCGGAAGACTGCTCTCTTCTTATGTCTTAATCTTTGGCTATTGGAAAACTTATGGCTTGTTATCTTCGATTAATCTAACAAACAGTGTGTCGTGTGATCTCTGCTCAAACGATCTCATTAGCTCGCTTTCATTTCACTTGTGAAGGTTTGAGAGAGAGGAGGAGGCAGCGTCTATCTGAGGGGAGAGGAGATGAGAGTCTGTATGCGTCAAGGCCAAGATCAGCAGACTGTTAAAGAGATGGCATGCATTTCATACTAAACACGACATTGACAGTTCTCTCACTTTCTTTTGAATGCTGTGAACATTCTGCCATCTTGTCAGAGCTCCCCACTCCAGAGAGATTTAGCAATTTCTGTCTTTGAAGGTTTAGCACCTGTTCTTTTAGGTCTATGAGAAAAACAAGGATGCAAGCAATTATTTTACTGGGATTTCTAGCAGGTCCAGCAAAGGCACTTGGAAGAGGGTTACATCTGACATCGTTCAACCCCATCTACGAAATGCTGCACTAAAACAAGCTGCAGAAATGGGCCTATTCTGATGGGAAGATAAAACCTGTCAAGCTGAGGCTATGATTATAGCAATTTCACTGTCACTACTATCAACAAGAGTAAAACGTAGATGCTGCACTCACCTTGAAACACTGCTTAACACGTACATGCACAAGTTTCCTCAAAGTAGGCACTCTCCATTATGTCTGAACGTTATTCATGTGCTTCATGTGCTACCCTTGTTTGTGTGTTATGTCCCCATTGATCCCTTGGTTGTATGTGTCATGTTCCGATTGGTTCCCTAGTTTCATGTGTCTCGTTCTCATTGGTTGGTTGTCTTGTGTTCCCCTCTGTCTAGCTTAAAAGAAGCTCCCCCGAGCCACTGCACAAGATGGCTGCCAACCCAGAGCCACTGCACAAGATGGCTGCCAACCCAGAACCTCGTCACAAGATGGCCGCCAGTTTAGAGCCTCATCCCAAGATGGCTGCCAGTTCAGTGTCTCGTCACAAGAGGTCAGCCAACCCAGAGCCACTGCACAAGATGGCCGCCAGCCCAGAGCCACAGCGACAGCCCAAGATAGCCGCCAATCCAGAGCCAGTGTTCCCAGGCATCGTGCATGTTGCATTTGAAGAAACTAGGGTGTTTCAAGGGCATTTCAGGCTGGTGTCCAGTCTGGCGGACCCACCATTGACGTCAGTGCGTGTAGCAGGTATCCCAAGAGATTCAGCCATGGTTATCTTAGAGACTGTTCCCCTATCTTCTGCGCTTCCTGTTGTGGCGGTTGCTATTTTAAGTGTGTGGGCCGTCCCTTGCACCCCAGTGGCCTCATCCACCGACGAGCCTGCTCCCGAGTTTACCCCAGAACTGCTGGAGGTGCCGGTCATGGACCCCTCCGAGGTTCCGCCGGTGGCTGCATAAATCTCCAGAGGTGTCGGCTTATGCTGTAGATCCTCCTGAGGTTTCACCGGTGGCTGCACAACTCCCAGAGATGTCGGCATCTGCTGTAGATTCTCTGGAGGTTTCCCCAGAGGCTGCACAACTCCCAGGGGCATCGGTTTGCCCCATAGACCCCCTGGAGGCCGTTGAACTCTCGTTCTGCCCAGTCACGGCTATGGGGCCCACCCTTGAATCTTCGTTCTGCCCTGTCACAGCCAAGGAAACGACCCCTGAATCCTCGTCCTGCCCTGTTCCAGCCACAGAGGCCATCCTCAAACTCTCCTTCTGCCCTGTTCTGACCATGGACTTCTCCTTTGAACTCTCATCCTGCCCTGTTCCCACTCCGGAAGCCATCCTTGAACTCTTGTCCTGCCCTGTTCCAACCATGAATTTCTCCTTTGAACTCTCGTCCTACCCTGTTCTGACCACGGAGGCCACCTGCAACCTTGCAGCCTGCACTGTCACGGCCAAAGAGGCCGTCATTAATCTCTCTTTGCTCTCTGTTTCAGTCATGCATGTTCTGCCCTGGTGTCCTGCGGCTCAGCCCTGGCCTTCTGCTCCCTCTGCTCCGCCCTGGTGGGTCTCTGTCCCACCTGCTCCACCCTGGAGGGCATCTGTCCCGCCGGCTCCACCCTGGAGGGCCTCTGAGTCACCTGCTCCGCCCTGGTGGGCCTCCGTGCCACCTGTTCTGCCCTGGAGGGTCTCTGTCCCGCCTGTCCCACCTGAACTCGCAGCATGTACTGTCTCTCTCTGTGCTGTTCCAGTCCCGTCGGCTCCGCCCTGGAGGGCTGCTGTCCTGTCTCTGCTGTCTGCTCCGCCCTGGAGGGAGTCTCTGCTGTCTGCTCCGCCCTGGAGGGTGTCTCTGTCATCTGCTCCATCCTGGAGAGGTTCTGTCCCATTTGCGCCGTCTGCTCTGCCCTAGAGGGCATCTCTGCCATCTGCTCCGGCCTGGAGAGCTTCTGTCCCACCTGCGCCGTCTGCTCTGCCCTGGAGGGCATCTCTGGCACTTGGATCCGCACTCGACCCTCAGTCTATACGTCACAGTCACTTATCCTCTTCAGGCATGTTTTTGATTAAGAATACAGTTTAAACAGAAATAATGTTAACTTATTTCATTTTAAAAGACCTGTTTTCTATTTTAACATTTCCATTTCTCATTAATTTTCAGAAATAGTATAACATAAAATGGATGTGCTGCTTCATATTATTTAAATGTTTTTATTCTTCAGGATTTTTTGCTAAATGAATCAACGTAAAAAAAAAAAAAAAAAAACAGTATGTATGTATGTGAAATAGATAAATTTAAATGCATACTTGTCCAATATATAAATTTGTATTTATATATTTATAAAAGTGTATAAAAATCAGGGCTCTGAACCGGTTCAAGGAACGAAAACGAAAACCGGAAACAAATGGCATTTAACTGGAACAAAAAAAAAACGAAAACAAAATCTATTTTAATCGTTCTGAACAGAAACGAAACGAAAATGTGAAATTAACCGGTTAATAACGTTATTTTATCGTTCTCTTCTTATATTAAATTTGGGAGACAAAAAAGAAAAAACCATGAATTTGAATTGTGTGTGCAAATGCCATGTTGACTCATACAAGGTGAAATGCCCGAGAAGCAGACGTCATTTCTCCGATGTGACGAGCTTGCCTCAAAAAACTACTGAGCAGGGAGCCTGCAGGGTTTCTTTCGAGGGCAGACTACGCTCCTATCACAATCTGTTTGCGGCCAGCGCGAGCGAGTTGATCACAGCCAATGTTTAAATAATTTAGTCTTCTCAAAT
>JAUMHE010000053.1:15293633-15314316 GCA_032359235.1 Enteromius mattozi | reverse complement strand
AAAGTCAGAATTGTGAGATAAAAAGTCGCAATAACCTTTTTTTATTTTTTATACAGTGGCGGAAACGGGCTTCCATACCATACGGAACGCAAGGACAGAAACGTTAAAATATCAATTCTGCTCGGAGTGAACCGAATGGATTTTTTTTTTTTAAGTCCTGTTAAAAATGCATTGCTACAGACAAACTGTCTGACAATATTTTCTTTAAAAATAACACTTTTTTAATTATAATTTTAACCTGATAACATTTATTAAAAATAACATTTATTAAAAACATGATTTAAAATAAAGTGAAAAAAAAAAACTTTTTTTTTTCAAAGACCGTTTAGCAATTTTGCCATCATTTGCTCATTTGCCTAATTGGAGAATTTGACAGTAGACTTGGAAAATAGTTGGTGTGGGTCTTGCAGTATAATGGTGTCCCGAAGTCATATCAGAATGATTGTATTAACTAATTGAGTGCACATGAACAGCACCATCAAGTCATAATTATGAGTGGGATTCTTGTTACTCTCTTTAAGCTCTGACTTTCCGAGTTGGAAAGTATCAATTAAATATTAATGGCTGAAGCAATTTGTTACTGATCATAATAAGTTTTAATTGTGACTGTTGGTGGTACAATTTAGTTTGTATGCTTTTTGTGTACTGTTGATGAAAAGTAGTGCTAACACTTGTTACATTACTCATTTAGTTGGTTTATAAGGAGACAGCTGAAACTATATTTCACAAGAAATACAAAATACACATATAACATCACTTCCACTGCTTACATACAGTATGTGCTTGCATTATTACTAAAAAACCTTCGGTATTTACTGGGAAATGTAAAATTGTACAAAAAAAAGTCATTCAAATTGTACAAAGACTTCATTGTACTCCAGCCAAAAACCCCATAGCGCATGTCTTAACTGTGATTTTTTTAACTTCTAAGAAACTTCCCATGAGGCCTTGAATGCAGCATATGCTTGTGCTTACTTCTCTACAGCTTCGTGTGATATAGTGAGGGTCACAAAGACCTTTCACGATCTTTGTTCTCAAGCTTCCTTTCACGCTATCAGCAGCCTGCTCCCCATTTAACCTGGTGCTGAGTTACCATGGGTTTCTACCTAAATGTTCATCCTTTTAAACCTTTGTAATTGATTTCTCAGAGCAGCAGTATGTTCTTTCCATCTGTTTTTTTTTATTATAAAAAGCCATTCTGAAAGAGCCAGAAGTGTTCAAAAAGTGTTCCAAAAATATTAATAAAAGCACGTGAGCTACAAAGAAATAAACATGTGACAAAAAGCTTGTCACATAATCATACTTCAGAATGAATGACAAGGTTTTGAACATTTCTCCGTCAGCATGTCCCGGTTATTGTTAGACAGAGATTTAAATGTTCCAGACAGTCACGACTGGGAATTATGGGGATGTTCCAGAAGGATACCCTGAGGTGTCAGCCATCAACCTCCTCCAGAGCCTCTCATATTTGCTTGTACTCACTTCGCAAAACCTTTGTGGTTTCCAGTGTAAATAATAGAGTGACTGGTCCTCAGAGAAGCAAACAACTTATCCCTTATTTATTGTCTCTCATCAAGGAGCATCTATGTAACCTACAAATGTAACATGGTCCTTTGTTTCAAAACTTGGAAAGCAACCAAATATAAAAATGATCTGACAACATATTTTCTCTCTGTTTGAGTGCTTTCTGTCTTTTCTTTGACTTGTGTGAGAGTGAGATGGTGTTTTGTTTACTGAAATGCCTTTTGATTAAAGTCTCAGCTTGATGTTTGCAGCGAGGGATGGAGCCATGAGTCATTGGGAAATAGCTTTCCTCGTGTTGAGAATGACACACTATGAAAGGACTTGAATAATGGAGGCGTGTGCGTGTGTATGGAAATCTCACACAAGAAGGTGATTTGGCTCACTGATGTACTCTCAGAGATGCACAAATGAGCGCAGGCCTACATGGCCATCTTTTTAAAAATATGGAAGTGCTATTAGACCGCACGCACTCGTATCCCCACTATAAACACGCTCGTAACACACTTAGAGCCTTTTCAAACATTAATAGAGAAGTAGGCCGTCCGGCACAGCCACACACTGTGGATTTGGCCACTTTAAAAATGTATCATTTATCTATCTCGCCACATGGCTATTTTACACGACCACTAGACGGTAATTGCAGACACATCAAGGTGAACCCCTGAGCTTAATTGGCCACTTTTTCCTCTGAAAACATACATTCTTTTAAAGAGCAATTTGGAGTACATCAACAACACCCACCACATATCAATTGGCACAAGAACATCTCAGGGCAGAGAGAAACCAGCAAATCTGAACGTCTGGAACACGTAAGTGCCCCCAGTTAACATCCCTTCACAGTTAATTTTTAAGGACTCCTTTAAAAAGATCATCTGCTCTTGGTTGCAAAGACTGATATGGCTCGGTCTCCATTTTCTGCCTGACTGAGGCTCGCTCTGATGTTCCGCCTCAGGGCTCAGGCGCAGCAGGTAGCCCTGCAGGGGCCCCACAGACGCTCTATACTGGCACTGCCATTATTGAAAGCTGCTTGGACTATCTGTGGATCTGTGAAAATAGGATCACCGTGAGGGTGATACCAAAAAGAAGACGACGAATGTACTGTAAACAGTAGCGCCACCTGGGGAAAGAACGACAGCTAGAGTGGATAACCGTGGGTTCGGAGGACACCAAGTCTGACACAAAATGAACATGAAGACCTCAGAACATGACCCTGAGGGACACCTCTTAGGAGAGATTAACCCATTTTGCAAATCATATTCCCTGATTGCAGCCTAGATCCCTCCTGAGCAGGCGGTCACAAGCCGGGACTTTTGATGGGTTTATTAACAAAGCCATTCCTCCATTATCCCAGCCACACCTTTTCCTTTCACCTTAAACAAGCTTTTACAAATGGCTAATGGCTTCTCATCTCATTCGTAACACAACAGCCTGGGTCTGACCGGCCTGGATTACAATAACAGTATTAATATTTGAATCGGCCCGTTCGTGGACAGCGCTGGTGCTTGAACAGAACAAAAGGAAACAGCTGTAAGACGCAATGTCGCTGCGAGACACTGTGCTAACTGCAGGTTAGCCTCATTTTCTCGGCACTATAAACTCCATTATGCTAACAATGGGCTCTATGCTAATGCACTGTCCATGTCATTTTATTGATGGCTGAAGAGTTAAGCAAAGAGGGAGCCATTTTATCTGTGCCTCTGGCTGCAAGCTCAGCGAGCATGTGCCGAGGTTTCGGAGATTGACATATCGGGGGGAGACCGGGTTGCGGGGGGCTGGAACGGCAAACGACAAAGGACTGGATTTGATTGGCAATTATATCTGAGCGCTGGCACAATGAGGCAATGGACGCTCCATCTCTCCATTCTCTTTTAATCACATTGTGCACTCTCCTGACAATGAATTAATGTAGCGCTTTTCTCTCGCCACTCCTCTTTTATCTCCACTTTTCTCCCTTTTCCTTTTTTTCCACAGGTGGCTTTAATAAAGGCTGCTAATAAAATTTAAAGCCTGGATCCCGAATTTCAAATAAGAGGCTGTCGGTGGAATGAAAGACGGTGACCGTATGCAGAAAGTTGGCAGAGATCAGCTCTGTCATTGAGAGAGGAGAGAGCAAGGATGTGATAAGCGCATGCTATCAGATGTCAGCGGGGGTCCTGAGGTAGACTTCTGAGCACACTGTTTATTAGCTGCCCTTCCCTTCCTTTGTGCTTGAGACTGATCGTGATCAAAAGCACCAGATGAATCCATGAATCACAGACATAAGCACTGAAAGGAAAACAATTTCATGTGAGAGTCTGAACATCTGAAAGCCTCAGCAGTCATTCTAAAGCAGAAAGCTGATAAGATTTCATCAAACAGAAATATGATGTTTACCGGAGTACATGCAAGCAACTTTTTGCCACATAGTGAAAAGATTCAGTGACTTTCTTAATACAGAGGAACTCGCAGGACATATAACAAAAGCAAAAGTTTAATAAGAAACAGTATAGAATCTCCAAACAACCAGCTTTTGAGTATATTTGTTTAGTTATTTATTATCTGATACAACAAATATTACTTCCATAAACAGTAAAGTGTTAGTCATTAGAAAAGAAACCTTATTTCAAAAAACAGAGTAATGTTTCTGACCAAGAATATCCATAACAGCTACCTAAATAGTCACAAACACAGCTGCTACAAAATGCAGGGAAATTTATTTATAAAACTGGTTATTTATTTATGTAACAAATGATGCCATCTTTTGTTATCATCATACACAGAACAAAACAAAAATGTGCAAAATGTACAAAACTTGATAATAAATCTACATATGATAAAATAAAGAATAAAGCTACATAAATAAGAATAACAATATAAATAAATAAGTTGCAATGCCGGCAGTTGACTGCAAAAGCAGGTGTGAAATATGTTTAATTTTAAGGTGCCAAGCTGACTAGTGGCAAGAAAGTCAAACGTACTTCATGCAAAGCAGAGATTCATCACAGATGGAAATTTCACAAAACAAGTTTAATTACTGTTACATGAAGGCACGGAAAAAAAAAACCTTGAAACCACCTGAAATATGACAAGTACATTATACTTTTTCTTGCACTACAAAACATAAACGTTTTTGCGTGTTTAAAAGGCTTAAGACTCATCAGCAATTATCTGTAAACTCACAATCTCCTGTTTGAAATGACTGATATCTTTACTTAAAAATGTTCCAAATCTAGATGTTCTAAACCTCTTACAGGCAGAAAACAAAAATGAATTTATCAAAAATGAGAATTAAAGTATACCAAAAACACAACAGGTACAAGAAAGCACTATGTTTAGGTTGTACAGTACCACCAACTTGTTTGTACGACTATCACAAAACCAAATATAAACAATTTTACAAAGCTATCAGGCTCTCTTGTTAGCCCATACTGTGATGATGATGTGTGCTGAATGTAGTGGCCAGGCCTCCTCCGGACATGACCAGCGCTTTATTCCAGCAGTCATAAAAAAGAAAAAAAAAACTCCACAAGAGCAGCGAGTTGCGCATGTTCAGTCTATGTTGATGCAATTGCAGATGATCAGACTTTTATTTAAATAAATGAATATTAATCTGCACGTCTTGCTAGCCAACAGAAATGTATTATGTCGTACAGCCTTAAATTAGTGCAGAGAAACTAAAAACTTACATGGTCTAAAACACTTCAAGCATAATTACATTTAATCATGTAAGATTTAATTACTTAGCCAGCTCTTGTGCGAGTACTAATTTACTGTAATTTGAGTAAAAACTATTCAGCTAGTTTCAGTTTAACCAATATACAAAATCTGTTTAGTTTTGAATTTATGGATAAGCAACCCTGTATGCCACAATACCTTGCATGTATGCACAAATGTATGCACAAATGACCTTCTGTTACATAAACACTGAAATAATGCTGTTTTTGTCATGAGTTTAAAACTGAAAAAAGACAATACAACAGCAAGTCAGAAGTAGTAATAGGCCTACGCTTAGAGAAGCATGGGCTGATGCATACCAAGCATTTGTATGATCTATTTGCATAATTAAAGAGAAAATGAGATCCAATCATGATGCACATGAAAAAGACTGCACATTAATTTTAACACCAGGCAAATGCACTAATTGTTAGCCAAATTGTAAATATGTATGGGATTCTGCATGTTAATAAAATAAATAATAATTTAAACACTAACAAAACTAAACATCACCGCTCAACCCAGTGCCATATAATGCCAATATTTCACAGGGTTTTTTTAATTATTTTTTTTTTAATTAATTTTATTTGAGCAAGAATGCATTAAAACAAAAAGTTACATAGAAAGACATTTATAAAGTTATGTCAAAGAAATGCTGTTTTCATCTATCAAAGAATCATTAAGAACAAAAATGTATCTCCGCAAAAAATAAAAATTAACTGCTGCTTTTCTACATTATTAATAATGAAAAATAGATATATTTCTTGAGCACTAAATCAGCATGTTATAATGATTTCTGAAGGATCATATGACAATTAGAGCTGCTAAAAATTCAGCTTTGCCATCACAGATTATTTTTCATTTAAAAATGAAATATTCAAAACTTCTAAATGCATCTTTTCCATTTGGCAAGTTAATTTTCACTTGTCACCCATAAATGCAACTAGTGTTTATTGTAGGTTGCGGATGACACTTGCATCTATATTGTAGCATGCAGACCCTTGTCCTCTGCACATTGTTAACGCCCGTGAGGAAAGATGCCAGCCAACTCACCCTCACTCACCTCCCCGGCCCCTATACCTCTATTTTTTATAAGCTAGGGTCACCACAAGCCACCTCTAATCTCCAGTGGAGCTGTGTGTGCGCATTTCTGTGCACAGGGCCTTGTGCATGTCTGCTTATAAAAAAAAAATGGATTGCCACTCAGGGGACCCTTTCTCTGCAAGAAGTGGCTGTGAGACAATAATTGCGGGCAGACGGGTAGGTGAGAGGGAATATGACAATCCGAGATGGCAAATTGATTTTTGCTCTGCATGGAGCCCAGACTCCCACAAACAGGGAGAGAAAAAATGAATTAGTAGAATTGGGATGGAATTTAATGTTCAGTTGCACAGGATGGCATCACATCAGGTCCTATTCAGGGAAGAGCTGAAATGTTGCACACTTTTTTTTTTCTCAGGCCTTTCGATTTCAACTTCAAATCACTTTGCATGTTTTGCTAACACCATCATAAGTTTAGCAAACCCATGCTAAGTGAAGGTCGAAAATATATTGTGTCCACTGAATAGAACAGGATGTATTTGCATTCATGAAAGAGAATGTAGAGAGCCGTTACGTCATTAGGCAGAAGGAATCAAATGGTGAAAATCATTTAGGACTGTTTAGCTTTTCTTTTTTTTTTTTTGTATCTGGCAAAGGTTGCTTTTTGATTAGCAAAATGTAATGAGCCTCTTCTGAAATCCAAACATAGCCATATTTTCAATACCTCTCCCACGCAACCATGAAAGAAGCTTTGGGACTATTGTTGTTGTTTTTTTTCCCTTTCATATTGCAAGCTGATTCTTCATTCCTGAATACCAAATTTTCTTGACTCAATGAGACAAGAGCTGGCTTTGTCACATGGTCTTAGTGTGTAACAGGGCTATTTTGAGCATGAGGCCTTGAATAAAAGCACTCTCATATTTGATGTTGGGAAGGCTTTCAAAAGGGGAGTTAATGAGTCATCACTCTATGACATAATTGCTCCTTTTGATTTAAATAAGGAGCTGCACATAATATCAGCTTAATGTACAGTGCCTTGAACTGGGCCTTCTTCTAAATTCGTTCCTTTAGTACTGTTATAATAAAGGTAATTATAAGATTAGATGTTCATTATTGAAGGTCTTTAATTGCGTTTTGCTTCGCTCAGATGAAGTCCTCTTTTTTATGTATATTTGCAACAGGTTTCATCATAAAATGAATGAATATACTAGCCGCGAGCGGCCCAGATGGAGCCAAAAGAGTACTGGGACTGATAACGTGATGTTTCTTAGCTCATCTGATGATCTGTCCATGCATATGCTCTTTGTAGTCCGTCTCAGTGGGCTGATGGTTCCTGACACATCCTAAGTGCATAATGAAGACTACAAATGTTAGTTTTTAACAGGCCTGTGGGTCTGCAAGCTTTAACTTCAAGAAACATTTGGTCAACCACAATACCTTTTATTCCACTGGTTTCGATTCCATTAACAAGCTCATCAAACGGCACAGCAGAGTCGGCAACGTACAAGAGCATGATGGGGCTGACACCTGCTAATGAGCACATTAATATTTATGGCGTGATTACAAACTCACAATTAACATTCTAAACAGAACATTTTATCCTCGCTTTCATGCTTGACTTGCAACACTACAGTCATTTCTTTTGATTTTATTCAGTCTTTTATTTATTGTGATGCTTCACAGGGCCCAGAAATGCTGGAGCTGCTAACATAATTGTGAAGTTACAATGCCCTGCTCTTTTGAGGAGCCTATAGCCTTGAGGAGTGTTTTTTGAAACAAGTTGTGCTGTTTATGCTCTGCCCGTTTCATTACCTACGTTATTTCAGGCGCTTTTTCTTGATTTTAGCAATTAATACTTTATTAAGCAACAAAAAATGCCTTTTTTACCATCATTATCCTTTTCTTACAATGTAGTCTCTACAGTGCATTGACTGCAGCATGATCATGGTTACGGTCATGATCGTGGTCAAGAATGTACATGATTCTATCAGTGCCTAGGGAAAAAAAGTGTTACTGAAACCACAGCGATTTAGCTTAAATTTCTAAAGAATGCACAGGAAAAGAACCACTTATTAAAGAACCTCCCCACTGGCACCAAGCTAAGGTCGGGTCACTCTCATTTGACCGTCAACCCGACCTCAAGATATTATCTGTCTCTCACATATTACCAGCCAAAAATCTGAGAGAAAAAAAGTTGATCTCAGTACATAACAACCCATGTCGAGCTATGATGTGCAAATTATCCTCACTACAGGCTATACGGAGAACTGTTTGGTGCCTCATGGTTTCAGATTTAGTTCATCAAAATAATTATCATGTAATAAGGATCACATGTATAGTGCAAAACAAAAGAGAAGCAATAACATCACCTGATTGGTTCTTAATTGCAAGATTCAGGACACAGATCAGATATATCAGCCACCTAGAGTGTAGAGACCAATATCTATGTACAATCTATGTTCTACGTCTAGATCTGTTTCTAGACTTAAACGTGGCTATAGTTGTAGTGCAATTTTACTATGTGAGACAATAGTTTTTACATTTTAAAGTGTTATATAAAGTACATTTTAAAGTGTTATGTAAAATTTAATAATAAATATATGTATATATATATATATCTTAAAGATGGATTCTGATTAAGCCTGTACAACTGTACAAGCCGCATTCAAATTAAATCCAAACAAACAAAACTATGCACCACCTTGTCCACCTAATGTTGAATATTCACAGTAAAGCAATGATGAATAATTAAAAAAAATATATCAAATAATTAATTTGGCCCAAATACCTAAGAACACAGTTTGGTTAAAGTGTACAATAATAATAATGTAGTGATGTGTGCCCAATTGTGTGCTTATTGTGTTTTATCCAAGAGTTATAAAAGTATGTTGATATTGGCATTTTTGTTTGAAGGACCACACATCATTACAATTTAAAGTCATAGGGAACCCCACAAGCAAAGCCACTGCCTAAAACCTAGGAAATAGCCTTTGTTATGACAAAGGGTTCCTGTGTAAAAAATGTCCCCTATAATTAATTGATGTGTAAAAATAATAATAATAGTGATAGTGAGATGGGAAGGGGAATCAATATGTATAAATTATACATATAAGTATAATATGTCCTTTCTCTTTTTAAGCGTTTTATGCTTTATTAATTACTGAACATTTCATATATTATTTTTACTGTATATTAAACAGAATGCAAAGAAAAACTTTTATGCTTACTCTAAGAGCAGAGGTGTAGAAATCCTGAATTTACTGAAGCATGCAATGTAAAAAAAAACAAAAAAAAACCGATATCAATATGAATCATGGGCCATGCTACACTAACTTTGAAAACATGAAACTTTATATTGAATCTTTCTGTCAAAATTCACTTTAGGCACTTTATGTTTAATCGTGTATGGGGGAAGTCAGGGTTTTTCTTTATTGTGTTGCAAACATGCTATTTATAAGCAATGCCATGTTTCATGTTCAAGAGCTGGATCTAGTGCAAGTAATATGTACACCAAAAAACACAATACTGTTAAATCCCTCTTGATTCCCATTCTTAGTTGAAGTTACATGTATTGTTTCATGTCAGTGAAGGCATATAGCTTCTCTGAATCCTCAGTATATGATGCTTGCTCTAGCTGAATAGCCACACGACTTCAATTTACAGCAAGTCACAGCACAATATATACAGTATAGAGAAGAGCTACAGTGCCCAAACCATTTCATTTTCACATTAAACTAAGTCCATCGATCAACTATCTCCTGCCTCATTATGCTCTTCTCATAGCAGGACTTCTTAGACCTGAAGGCGATCAGACTGAAAACAGAGAGCATAAGAACTGCACTTAATTCTTTAGCAATTTAGCACTTCTGAATGCATGTAAGCTAATGAGTCATAGAACTCGTGTAAAATTGCTCATAAATCTCTCTGAAGAAAAGGCTTTAATATCAATGTCTTTGATCAAAAAGTAGGAGTGGCTGCACCATATTAGCTCTAGCTGCTAACTGGAAGTATTTGGGAATTCACAGCTTCATACCAGATTGCAATTCTGATAAAAATATATTATGAACAAATTGTGAGGTTTCCTTTTTCAGGTGTCATCGCAATAATTCTTCCTCATGACTGATATATATATTGTCCTCAGATTTGATTGGTGCACCACATTGATACAGCATAAGAAAATAGCAAATAATAAATCACTAACAGATGAAAATGCTATGAAACACAACAGGAAACCACACCTTTAAATTTGTTTAAATTTCAGTGATAGACATGAGCAGTGCTATAGCTTTAAAGGCTTAGTTCACCCAACAATGTATATTCTGTCATTAACTACTCACCCTCATGTCGTTCCAAACTTATAAGACCTCTATTCATCTTCAGAACACAAATTAAGATATATTTGATGAGATCAGAGAACCATCTGTTCCTCCATAGACAGCAATACAACTGAAATGATATGCGACGATAGGAGAATACTTTTTTGCACAAAGAAAACAAAAATAGCATCATATACTTAACCATTCTTCTCTTATGACTTACATCTTCCGCCATTTTAAGAACTTTACTGCGAAAGCGTACACTTTCCTCTTGGCGTAAACAGCCGCAGATTACGTACATACACATGCTTTCACCCAGATGTAAACAAGGCTGATTACGTCAAATATGTTAAAGCTTGAGTATACGCTGCATTGACCATGGCGGAAGACGTAAGTCACGGGAGAAGAGAAAATGATGTTATTTTTGTTTTATTTGCACAAAAAAAGTATTCTCCTAGCATTGCAAAACTGAAGTTGATCCACTGATGTCACATGGACTGTTTTACCTAGTGTTTTTACTATGTTTCTGGACCTGAGATCACTTCAGTTGTATTTGTATCTGTCTATAGAGGGCCTGATGGCTCTCTGATATCATCAAAAATATCTTCATTTGTGTTCCAAAGATGAACGAAGGTCTTATGGGTTTGGAACGACATGAGGGTGAGAAATTTGGGTGTTTGGGAGAACTAACCCTTTAATGAAAAGTATATATGGTTTATTTACTTTCCAAATCCAAATAGTGGAAAAAAATATTAAATGCACTTCTGTATTTTAATTTATGGGATGTATAACAGATTGCTGAATATTTTAAATCAAATGTATAATACAACATTTCTTAATACTAACATTTTTAATTCTAAGAAATGTAGTACAAATAAGTTAAAAACGGAAGTAGCATAGCTGAACAATATGCATCTTTATTCCTTTAACTCACAATGGACCACATAAAGCACATTATTATTTGAAATTATGAGATCGGGTGGTATTAATCAATCAACAGTGTATCTGGCCTTACATTTCAGTTGTGCTTTACAAAATAAAATCCATTTAATCACGACTTTAGGGTTTCTGTGGTGTATTGGAGAAATACAAACCATCTGGTAGAGCTGAGGCCAAGGTCTATAAGTGATCATAACCATCATTTGTGTAAAATCATGACTTTGTCCAGCAATCCAGATGAAAATTTAAGAAAACACAAATTTCCAACAGTCTTTTGTAAATGACTGTTTCATCCTCACACAGAGCATTTTTATTCAATTTGAATGAAGTGCTAATCTAAAATAGTCCCTTTTCAGAGTGACAGATGAACCACGAAGTGCTGCCGCTGAGTGCTTGTTTGTAAACAGTAATTTCATCCACATATTTTTTTACAGTACTTACAATATATCCTCCTATCTGAAAAGAAATTTCAAATTGAATGCATTCTGCAATGCATTGTGGTTGATTCAATGAGCCGCCAAAAGATGTGTGTCTACTGTCGTGAGAACAACTCACAATCTTAAAAACCTATGAGCCACTTCCTTTTTTTCGAGTAAACTTCTGATATATCTGTTATCGGATGTATGTGATGTGACCCTCACCCTCTGAGCAAACTGCAAGATTAATTAAGACTCTTCCCCTCCTCGCACCGTCTGCCCTCCCCCACTTATCCTTTTATAATTTCACCTTTACCGTTGAGAATACCATCCAGGACTCATTACTATGAAAATTATATCAGTATGCACTGCAGGCAAGACCTAAAGTATTTTTCTTTCTTTTTTCCGCTCCCTTCAAACAGCATGTTTTTTTTATAATTAAGAAGAATCCCTGCAGCTGTTGTTGACCCGCTCTGTCATGCCGAGAAAGAGCTTTGGAGAAAATCAAAGAAAACAGTTTTCATCAAAGATATTACCTACAGCCTCAGTCCAAACCAGGTTATACACCTGACAGAAAATGCACACGGGGTTACATTCATCTTCACGGTTTTTATTCGTCCACCAAATGCAAAATCAGCAGCTAGCTGCTCCTATCAGAAAGAAGGTAGACATATTTAGGGTTATTTCATCAAAATCAAGACATAAAAAGTGTATTGCTCTATGAGCATTTGCTTATTGAGAAGACACTAAAATGAATGTGTTGGTATGCCAAAGAGCAGTTTCCTCCCCCCTCTTTATCCTCAAATCCTGTATCGACACAGTGGTCTTGTAAACTTCCACTTAATTTCATACTAGTACCCTGCAGGGTCCAGTATCAGCGATAAAAGACCACCATGCATAAACTCAGCAAGCAGCAAAGCTTGTTACATCTACCAGTAAACATCATTCTAATCAATGAACATTGCTAAGATTTCCACACAGTGTAAGCAACCCAATAACAAACATCAAGAGGACACGAGGGAAATCTGGTGGGTCAGGTGTCAACAGCAACCAGTGGAGTGGAAGAATTGAATGCATGAAAAAACTCTTCAAATTTTACTGCCCTGCTTGTGTGGTTAACCTGAGATCCTCTTAAGATTGCAGACACAGACTGAGTTTTTGTGTTTGGGTGCTCCGAAACCAAAAATGTAAACATTTCAGCATAAACAACTTCTGCATATACAAAAGCTTAGGTATGCTGATGCATAACACTTCTACAGTATATATATATATATATATATATATATATAAATGCACACCAGGCGCATTGGTCTAAAAGGGTTGTCCTTAATGAGTAATGGGTGTGTTTGGGGCATAACATGGTCTCATCTCCCATTGCCTTTAGGAGTTATTTATTATTTACACAACGGAATTCGCAAGAGCAAAGACTGAATACGTCTCCAAAGAGGAAACGGAGCAGCTTGTGCACAAGTAAATAGGTAACCTTATTCTGATATATGCAATGCCTAGCCATTATGTAGGTATTTTTATATTTATGTAGCCTACACAATAATAATCGTTTACAATGTAATCCTTTCATGTTTAATTTTTGGCATATTTGTGTGTTGCTGCGTGTCCCTTTATGTGTAATAAAAACAATGTACGTACATCATGGACCTGCCTATAGGCGCATATTACTAAAGCACTCTTTAAATAACAACAAAAAAAACAAATACTGCAGTTTTTTTTTGTTGTTGTTGTTATTAGTCTATTTCAGTTGCCTCAAAATAGCAATGCGTCATCAATGCGAATAAACATACCTCGTTTTCAGATCAGTATGCCCAAGAGCACAAATGGACGCAAATGTATTTGCTATTTAAACAACGTGGTGCAGGATGTGAAAATGTTAACTGCCTTGGGCTGAAACTGGCAAAAAAAAACACTTGCGTCATGCCTGGAGCTCCCTGAATTAAGTTTATCTGAAAGTATAACAATGTAAACAGGTTTTCTGTAAAGGTTGGGTTAGGGGATAGAAAATATTGTTTGATCAGTATAAAAATAATAGAAGTCTATGAAACGTTCCCACAATTTACAAAAACAAGTGTGTGTGTGTTTGACTTTATGAGGATAGGGCGGTTTTTAGATTTGACAGGAAGTGAAGTGGGAGAGAAAGGGGGGGAAAGGATTTAAAAGGTCCTCAAGCCGGGAATGAAACTTGGAAACTTGCCCATAGTGCAATGTCACCGCGATGTGCAATGCCTATATAATTTCCACTTGACCATGTTAACTATTAATAATAATATATATTTTTGTTATTTTTGTTATTTTATCTATAATAATACATTTTGTGGTACATTTCTCAAACAAATAAGAAAAAAAATCAGCAATGGCACTCCTCAAATTTCAAGAAATGAAGATGACAAATGACTAAACTAAAGAAAAAATGAAATATTGCTGCAGATAATCAAGCGAATGAAAAAAAAAAAAAAATAGAAGGCTGTCAAGGAATTAAGTGTGAATACTGGCACACATCCTCCAACATGAAGCCACACTGAACAAAACCCACAGGCTTGAGAGAGTAACACGTTTAGCCTTGAAGCTCCTAATGGAACACACAGCAGCCAGAGTGAACATCTGGCCCTCATCAGGAGCCACCGACAGGGAGCCACACGCTCAGCCTGCAGATGGTGGAGAGGTTCACACACAATGAGAGCTACCTCACATCCACTCCATCTTTCTCCTGCTTTCTGTTTCACACACACATACACTCAGAGGCAATGCAGCGTACTAACAAAGACCCATTATAACCTATGAGCATCTGCATTTACTGACTCCAAAAATGAAGAGCCTGACACAGTCATACATCAATAAAAGCTCATACACACCAGATGACAGTTGGAATGGAAGTACGCCTCAGCTGAGAAAAAGAGCGCTCGGCTTCCAGGAATATTAATGTGGTTTTTCACTATTAATGCATGAAACAAATGAGGAGAGAAATGCACACATCTGGGTGCAGCACACATATGAGGGCTTTAAAGCAGTTCATAAGATTTAAATGGTGTGGTTTAGAAAGAGTTATTGATGGGGAATGTACGCAATTCTTATGCAGTGAAGGATATTCAACCATTTAGACTGTTCTCTCACGCATCACAAAAACGCCTACGCTGCAATCAAACATTGAACCGCTGTGACGCTTTTTGGTTTCATTTCCCCAAAATGAAGATATAAACCTAGAAAATCAAACACCCAGGGCTGACTAAAATGAAGCGCCTTCAAAAAACTTTCTATCTTCCTTCTTCTCATTCACACGATCGTCATCCAGAGGGCTATTTAACCTACAGAATGAGCCACAGCTTTCGAGCTGCCAGTATCTCTTATTGTCACATGTCAGAGACTCCTGCTTCAATAAGTATTGGAAGGGCCGAAAGCAATTGGTTTGGGCACATAATCTGCAAGGCATCCGCGGGATCCGGCGGGGAAATGAGAGCGGGGGAGGCCGTGGACGGCCCGTGCCTCCAGCCAGCCGCTTTCAGTATTCCAAGGCAGAGCCAGAGCAATTAACAGTCCTATTGCCTTCCCTCCGCACTGCTCTGAGTTTGCCGTGTGCCATTAGGCACTGGGTAGCACCTGTCAATGGACGGCCGTTCTCCCAGGCCCCCAGCGCGCCGGCCGTGATTGATGACAGGTCACCAGCAGACAGTCCCTTTGAATTTTCAATTCTTCCATGGGGAAATTGCTCATTTCTTAGAAGTGCATTTTCATTTTTGCAACAAGACAGCCTCCTAAGTTTATATATTACTCTGAGCCAGGCTGTGGAATTGTGATGTATTGCAGCATGCATTGGACACGAAAAATGTTCATTTGAGATGACTTTATTACGCACTATTTTTTCCACCGTCATCGACGTGCCAAGTTACCACGGAATACAGATTTAAGCGGGCGTGACATTCTTTTTCAGATAAGCGCGCCGAACACCCTCACTCCTCATAGCTACGGAGTTAAGATTGTCAGTTTGACATTGTGCGGTGCTTTTTTCAGCCATCGGGCCATTTTTATAATACAAAACTTGTATCCTATTGGACGCGGCATTGACTTCAAAGGAGGTTATTTGTCATCGTACAGATTTACGCTGTCACTCAAAAACATTTATATCACTTTAAGCTCCTCGGGTGTTCTCGGTCGAGGATGGCAGAGGAGGGGTGATGCCGTGTTCTGGCAGGGGCACAGCAGTCTGCAAGCTCAGAAGCGCCATGATTATGGCTGTGTTAAACACCTAATAAAATTCCCGTATTTGAACTGCACTCATACAAAAGAGCATCTGCTTCTGAGAGGTGGTTAAGGCTGACTGTATTAAGACTTCACAGATTCTGCGAGCTTGGGTCCGACCCAAGGGGCTAAAACCTGCACCGCGAGTGTTTGGGTGTGTAAATATTTGGAATGCTTATAAAGTGTTTCCTTTTTGGACAGATGATTAGCCGAAACATCTGGAGGAGAATCAAGCCCACATCTTTTAATAGGAGCTCCAGATGCCAAAAAGAGTGAGTGTCAGAAAACGGAAAGACAGGAGGAATGGGAAGAGGGCTTTAATAACAGCAATTACGCTTTTAATTAACCCCTGTGGTCCGTCGGCTTTCTCAAATATAAATCGAAAAGTCAGGGTTTGGACTCTGTTCAACAACGGGGTTTTTTGTTAAAACATTAGAAGAATAGAAATGAGGAAATGGTGGTGTAGAGAGTAAAAAACTTAAAATGGTCTAAAAAGACACGTAGACAACTGCAAGACAGCTAGCAGTTGCTGACTGGGTTGTTTTACAAAATGGCGCTGACAGGCAGTAATGGGAAAGCACCACTGTCTGCGTGTGTGCCTTAACTCCCACATCTCCTCCTTTTTCGGCCTTAATTAGACAGACTTAATGTGAAGTGAAGTGTGACTGATACTGTGATATTTGTGTCCCTGATGGAGGCAAATGTGATGCTAACACCTCTGCCAGCAGTGGCCCATCAGCGGGCATCTGGAGAATGCACAGGGGAGGCGAAACCTCACAGCTTCAACCACCTAATGAAGCCATGCTTGGTTACCGGACTCCAAACAAACAACCAAACCAACAAAGCAAATCATAAAGTCCGGATGTAATTTAGCTATGTTTACACATTTCAGACCATGGCTTTCACCAGAAAATTGCATGTTTCTTTGGTGGGCCTGTCGAGCCCCAGAGAAAGACAGGGCGGTGTGTGACATATAAATATCATTTACAGCAAATTACCCAATAAGAAGGGTCCACAGTTTGGTTATAAAGAAAGAATGAGAGCCCTACTATTTTAGTCTGTGTAGTCTCTTTAGAGTCGTTCAAGTAAAGGTAATACATAAAGCTATTCGTGTCCCTGTTTACAAAGCACTTATTTTATTCCCCCATACATTCATTCATTCAAAAATACATTCAAATGCAATGTATTGGAAATATTTAAACAAAAACAACAGGGTGATGCAACGCAGTATCATAATAAAAAAACATTTCTAAGTTTTGCTATATCCCCATCAGTTTATTTCATGGCAGATAAAGTTTCAACATTCAATAAACTGAAATTTAAAAAATTAATAAAAATAAAATCTATGAAAGATTATTTCATTGTACTTGTGATAAAAAAATTTCAAATGTTTTTTTCTGATTCCAGCGTAAATTCAAAAATAATTATAAAATATTAATGAATAAAAAGCATTGTCTCTTGCATTAAAAATGGGACGGATCAAAACTACATGCTTCACAGTCAAGGAGTGCTAGGCTACAATACTGACATTTTGTTTAACACTATTCTATAAATATCTACGAGTCATAGTTTGCCATAATCTTTTCTTTTTTTATTATTATTTTTATATATTTTTTATTGTTATTATTATTATTATAAGACCTTTACACATGTGATTAAAATATATATATATATATATATATATATATATATATATATATAAACAGAACATAGAGATCTTTTTTTTATTGATGTATGGTCTGTTAGGACACGATAATATTTGGCTGAGATATAACTATTTTAAAATCTGGAATCTAATGGTGCAAAAAAAAAAAAAAAAAATTCTAAATATTAAGAAAATTTAACTTTAAAGTTGTTCAAATGAAGTTCTTACCAATGCATATTACTTATCGAAAAATTAGTTTTGTTATATTTCTGGTACGAAATTTCCAAAATGTCTTTACTTAATATCATATCAGGATTTTTAGCATCAAAGAAAAATAATAAATTTTGACCCATACAATGTATTTTTGGCTATTGCTACAAATATACCCCGTGCAGCTTATGACTGATTTTGTGCTCCAGGGTCACATATGGGTTTGAGCTTAACTGGAAATTTTTTTTATTTGAAACTATTTAAAAAAAAAAAAAAAGAACTGAACAGATACACACATTGTCCACACACAAACTCTTTCTCTCACACATACACACTCACACATAGTCAAGTGTCATTGCAGAGGCTGAGAGAGCACCATTCCCCCGCCCCCTGTGCGCCCTTGCGAGTCATTCTGTCAGGACGCTTTACTGTTCTCTGGCCTGAGAAGGCCACCCAGCTTTGTCACCTGAAGAAATAAAAGTCAAGCCTGATTTACCTGATGAGGGGCTTTTGTCTGGTCTCTCCTTGACCGCAAAACTCTACCTTGTCTCCCATGCCAAAGCCCACTTTTTTAATTCAAAAGCAGCGCGTTTGGCAGCAACTCAACCCCAGCAGCGTTCAATCTAATTAGATGCCACTGCTCATTTTCAGGAAATAATTTTTCCCCTCTCCAACTCCACTCCAGTCAAGATAACATTTTTCCAAGTTGTCCACTTTCCTGTGCCATGAAAACAATGGGATATCATTGCTAGTCCCCCAACCTAATAATTAACAGCACATCACAGATTAAAACCCAGACATGCGAGTAAAGGTCACCTCACTATTATTAGAATTACATATGTGCCCATTACGTGTCAGTAGTCTCACCGCAGGAGCTCGATCCAATATGTTTGGTTATATTTGATCCATGCATCTTGTATGCGAGTCACTCAATATCATCCGCCATTACAACGTACTGAGAGCTAATTGATTGTAGCGCTACAAACGTGAATAAATGCAATTTCACAGGCAATCGACTAATGTTCTACTGTTTGGACTGTGATTAAGAGTGGTTAATAGTCTTCAGCAAGCATAAATGACAGTCAAAGCACATTTCCGTCCATTGGACATTCATCTGGACCACCAACCGCTCTCCCATCCTCTAATCACTTGGGTGCGACCACCTCATACGGCCTGTCATAATAGCATTTTATCAATTTGCGTTTGGCCCCGGACACCTGGGTTTTGCTCTAAACGGATCACGCAGTGAACTGAGAGGAATATTTCAATAGAGAAATCATTCAGAGCTGCCATTGGTTGCTCATCTTGACTTTTATAAGTTAATCCCCTCTGCTAGCATTATCGATTCGCTCAGCGGTAAGGCTAATTTGACCTCGCATACTAACATAGAGTTTATTCCCAAGGTATATTTGCGCACCACAGGAGGACAGCGTGCATTGCAACAAAAAAGCCGATAACAGCAATTCACAACTTTGAGGATCAAAACTCAACTATTACGGTGAGTTTTATTCATTTAAATTGAGAGGAATTTCTCATTTTTACTTAATAGATTGACTTTCAGAGCTCACTGACAATCAGCTCAGCATGAGAGAAAGTTCAAGTAAAATCTTTCTTGAAGCTGTATAACGATTAAAGTGCTATTCAAACATAAGACAATCTAACTGCAGACTATTCCTATTTATTCTTTGCCGGTGAATCTGAATTAAAAAGTCATTTCAAATCACGTCTTCTTCTTCAAGCTGCTTTCAAGCTGCTGATGGGTTCATACGTGGAAAACGTGGTCTTTTGGAGCTAAGTGTCTGGCCTCCACATGGTGTGGAAAGCTTTTGAACCAGCATCCTTCATTCTTTCTACCTCCACACATCAGAGAGATGCATCTTAAAAGCACCCACACAACACTAAAAGGAAGCTAGAAAATGTTGTGAGGTCAGTTTGGGAAACAGGTATGTGTGAGTGAATGCATCATTGTGTGCTCTTCCTCGAGGTAACGCAAAAACAATGTGAAGTGACAGCCATGACACAGAGGCCATTAATAATAAATGGGAGTCCCAGTGCTCACAGTGCTATCAACTGTCATCCAGACAACATCAACAAAAACAACTCAAGAGTAACTCCCACAGCCACAAACCTTAATATTCCATCATTGGAAGTTCACTTGCACCAGTTTCTACCAAAACTTCACTGTCCACATTCTCATATTACAGATAAAAACTATTTTTAAAAAGGATAGCTTATCCAAAAATTAAAATTCAGTCACTCTTTTACACACATTTACTCACTCGTATATAGCTCCTAACCTGTACGATTCCATTTGTACGAATGCACTGGATGCACCATTTGAATGCTGTGGATTGATTCAAAGGTTTCAAAAGCACTATAAACACAGACAATTTGTCAATTCAACTCATTCTTTACATTCCAATTGGAGAAGTATTCAAAGTATTGGAATGTAGGCTGAAGCCACAACCTGACAACGGCAAGGTCATGTGTTCCACTCCCAGTGAATGCAATGCATACTTTGAATGTGATTTAATTAACTTGGCATAAAGTATCCTACAAATGCATAAATGTATGTTTCTGTCACGGTTAGTGTAGGGGATGAAGGATATCGCAGGAGTCGAGAGTTCCAATATAAACAAAAAGGTTTTAATAAT
>JAUMHE010000053.1:15265817-15290030 GCA_032359235.1 Enteromius mattozi | reverse complement strand
TGAATGCAATGCATACTTTGAATGTGATTTAATTAACTTGGCATAAAGTATCCTACAAATGCATAAATGTATGTTTCATGACACTTTAGAATAGGTACCAATTCTTACTATTAACTAGTTGCTTATTAGCATGCCTATTATTAACAACTACCTTACTAACTATTAATAAGCTGCATATTAGGAGTTTATTGAAAAAAAAGTCATAGTTAATGGTTTGTTAATAGCGAGAATTGGACCTTAAAATTAAGTGTAACCATAAATTACTACATATTCAGTTAAATTTCCACTTTCTGTTCCACCCTCTGAAACGTAAAAAGGTTTGAAATGACATGAGTATAAGAAAATTATGACAGAATTTTCATTTTAATTTGTATATGAATTTTTAAAAAAATGTTTGTAATGTTTGTAAAGCATGAAGATTTAAAAAAAAATTTACAAAAAGCCAAACTGCATAAGATATTAATTTCATTATTAAGGTTTATTTTTTTTACTTGTTTCAAGCATGAATCTAATGTTGTAGTTTATGCATTAAACAAGATGAAAACAACAATTTGTCAATGAGATAAGTAAAATAACTTTAGGCCTATATATTCTCAGAAAATAAGTCTTTTTATCTGACACAGTTTTGTTTCTTTTATCTAGACTGTACAAAAACTGATTAAGAAAAAGTTTGTTTTTTTTTTTTTTGCATTTTGTTGACCAGATTCCCATCACAGCTTTGTTACTGTGACTCAGAGACATGAATTCTACTGCCACGACACGTGCTATTCTAGAATCTTCTCATTGTGCTCCTCTCACAGTCTCACTTGCAGGCAGAAAGTGAGAGTGATGTTATATATTCTCACCAGTAAATGAGATTGTACTGTAGAGCGCCTTAGGGTCTCTGATAGTGCAGTCAGGGTGAAAAGTGGTGTGGCAGCATAAATTAGCACCTGAGCCCAGAGAATTTCGCAAACAGCGGGCAGGAGAGGATTCAGATGGCACCTGTCCACTCTGTCTGGCTTTCTATTATCACACAGACAAGGCATCAATTAAACATGGCGGGCACAGACAGCAATGCTGTCAGCTTGTTATGCATGTGTGTACACAAGTCTAGCGGCCTTTCGGTCACTGCAGTTTATAAAGTTGCAGGAAGGTCTCCCTGGCTTTGTGACGGGTTTCCACAGCAACAGAGCCTTTTCACAACAGCAACTTTTTCCATCTCAGACCAACTTCCATATGTTACTGTCCCTCCCTGGGAGACCAGTGAAGCTCATTTAAACTTATTCATCCCTCACCAGTCGCGCAGCCAATATTGATGTGTGTACAGAACTAATATAATAAATAAAAAAATAGAAGAAGAGGAGGACTGGTGGTGTGATTTACTTGACCGGGGGGGTCGTAAAGCACTGATTCATCTCATATCATTATCCAAAGTGTTACACTGGGGTGCCTTCATACTAGCACAGACATATTAGAGAGAAGAACATGAGTAATAGAATGAAGACGGCAGGGTTTTTTTCGCTCTTTTTTTGCTAACAGAGCACACTGCGTTTCCTCCTGTTGTTACTGAGTAGTTCATATTGGTAAGTGCTGTCGGACCTAATAGAGTTGGAGTTGCTATTGGTCCCACAGGGAAAGTAGAGGCCATAATCGGAAAGTGAAGAGGAAACTGCTGCAAACTAAGCCTGTGGAGTGCTGAGCGAAGGAATTCATGAGTAATTAGAGGCTGCATTTAGTGAATCCTTGCTCTCCTCTTGGCTGTTATCCGAACGAGTCCCTATTCTGTATTTAGGGGATCAGAAAAACAATCCAACAACAGTCGCATTTAAAAGAGAACACTGAAAAATATGACTGAAAAATAGATAGACTTGCTGCGGCGCCACATCTGAAACATTTGTAATTTTGCCTCGGGTTAAAATGAAGTTTTATTACAGCAAGTGTACATTTCAATGCGTCTGTTCACAGAATTGTTGCTGGGATGCCTGTCAGGGGGATAAAGCGGCTTGGTTCTGACAGGAGGAAATCATATTGAAGTGATAAAACACATGGTGTGATCTGCATCCATCATGCCCGACACCACTAAGGACATGAAATACAACATCAGTGGCCCCTCCTATTTACATGAAATGATTGAATGTGTTGTCCTTTAAGGAGAATGTCAAGCCGTTGGACGGCTCCTATTGAATTTCCTCGACTTGGCCCTGCCAACCACACTTGGTGATGTCTAAATGTTGGCTTGATGGATTGGAGTCAGAGAGTTTGTGACGGAAAGCATTCAGGAGTGTCTGGGTAAACACTTGTAGGGCTCCATTTTCACATGAAGCACGGAGGTGATCGGTGGTGGGGCTTGTCAGCTCTTTGCCCTGGAATAAGGTGACAAGAGCAGGATGGAGCATGAATACAAAAATACAGAGATTCAAACATTTGGAATAATGCCAGCATCTTGTTACACTAATTGCGCCTCTTATTTTAAAATGTAATGATGTTTTTATGAAAAAACTGCCGACAGAAAGAAAGTGCTGAAAGAGAAATCGTCGTATTGTTTTTCAAAGGATGATTTAGCACCCTTGGAAGTATAAGGAGAGCGTTCTCTGTTCACTCATCTTTCTTGTCTAGCAGGCACAAGGCTTCGTGATTAATGAAAATTTGCTGTGATCACTGTTATGGACCGAGCACTGGTGGATGTGTATGGAACGAGTTGATTTGTCTCTTTCTTGTGGCTGGAGGCTTCAGCAGGAACCCTGCTGTCTATATTAGCAGTTCAACGACTGCAGAAAAAGGCCCTCAAAATAAAGTATGACCCTCAGGACACATGTTTACGAATTGTTACACAAGAAGTGTTTATTGTTCTCTGTCAGGGATGTTGTTTTACTGTCTGGGGACTGGCTTGCAGAATTGACAGTGAAGCAGTGCCTTGTTCCTCTCCAATTACCAGGCTCAACAGCATTTTTTTCTTGCACTCCCTCCTGTTTTAGTTTGACATTTGCAAGATGGCTTTCCTGAGTAAAACAAACAAGTGTCTCTTTGATTCTCTAAGGTATAGAAGGAGCGGCCAGAACATTAGACTGATGTTCATAATCCAACATCTCATATCTTAAAATGATGCATTATCTATAAGAAAAAAAAAAGCACTTTGTATCATGATTATAAAAGTTAATGTCGCTGTTTATATTATGATTTTTACCTAATAATAATAAATGTTAAAACAATGCAATAATAATACAGTAACTAATATATACAGGTGCTGGTCATATAATTAAAATATCTTCAAAAATTTGATTTATTTCACTACTTCCATTAAAGACGTGAAACTTATACTTCTACTTAATGTATAACGTATACATTAATTCCACACAGACTGATATATTTCAAGTTTTTATTTCTTTTAATTTTGATGATCATAACTGACAACTAATGAAAACTCCAAATTCAGTATCTCAGAAAATTAGAATATTGTGAAATGGTTCAGTATCGAAGACACCTGGTACCACACTCTAATCAGCTAATTAACTCAAAACACCTGCAAAGGCCTTTAAATGGTCTCTCAGTCTAGTTCTGTAGGCTACACAATCATGGGGAAGACTTCTGATTTGACAGTTGTCCAAAAGACGACCATTGACACCTTGCACAAGGAGGGCAAGACACAAAAGGTCATTGCAAAAGAGGCTGGCTGTTCACAGAGCTCTGTGTCCAAGCACATTAATAGAGAGGCGAAGGGAAGGAAAAGATGTGGTAGCAAAAAGTGTACAAGCAATAGGGATGACCGCACCCTGGAGAGAATTGTGAAACAAAACCCATTCAAAAATGTGGGAGAGATTCACAAAGAGTGGACTGCAGCTGGTGTCAGTGCTTTAAGAACCACTACGCACAGACGTACGCAAGACATGGGTTTCAGCTGACGCATTCCTTGTGTCAAGCCACTCTTGTTAAACTATGCAAATCTATGGGGTATTGTGAAGAGGAAGATGCGATATGCCAGACCCAACAACGCGAAGAGCTGAAGGCCACTATCAGAGCAACCTGAGCTCTCATAACACCTGAGCAATGCCACAGACTGATAGATTCCATGCCACGCCACATTGCTGCAGTAATTCAGGAAAAAGGAGCCCCAACTAAGTATTGAGTGCTGTACATGCTCAGACTTTTCATGTTCATACTTTTCAGTTGGCCAAGATTTCTAAAAATCCTTTCTTTGTATTGGTCTTAAGTAATATTCTAATTTTCTGAGATACAGAATTTGGGGTTTTCATTAGTTGTCAGATATAATCATCAAAATTAAAAGAAATGAACACTTGAAATATATCAGTCTGTGTGGAGTGAATGTATACACTTCTTGAATGGAATTAGTGAAATAAATCACCTTTTTGAAGATATTCTATTATATGACCAGCACCTATATATGTGTGTGTGTAAATATATATATATATATATATATACACACACACACACAGTATTTTAATGTAGGTCTACCTGAAAAGCCATGAATTTTTCTGTGGCTTAAACAGTAGAGCATTGTGATTTCAACACCAAGACCATGGATTTATTAATAACGCAACAGAACAATCAGAAATATTTCTTAAGCTGCAAATCAGCATATTAAAATTATTTATGAAGGATCATGTGATACTGAAGACTGGAGTAATGCTGAAAATTCAGCTGAACATCACAGAAATAAATTAGTTTAACAGACATTCACACAGAAAACAGCTATTCAAAATTTTAATATTTCACAAAATTATAGTGTTTTTACTAATGCAGCCTTGGTGAGAAAAAGAGACTTAAAAATCATAGTACTTTACATACATCATCAAGTACTTTACTAAAATAACTAAAACTAAAATAAAAATAAAAATTACAAAAAAAGTCAAACTTCAAAATATTAAGTGTATCGCAATGATATTTGCACTAACTGCTTGCTGTTCTTAAAAAACCTAACACTAGCTTCTCTATTTTTTTTCCTATTATATCTATTCCTTTTCTTTTTATTTATTATACAATTAGCAAAAGCAAAAAGGCCTTTAACACTAGCTTGCGTTATTTTTTCTATTCTCTTTTATTTTTATTACATATTTTAAAAAACAACAACAAAAAAAAACCTTGCTCTATATGTACTGCGTTAAGCTTGTCATAGCACTTGTATATCATTGCTCTTTTGTTGATTTTGATTGCTTCCATTGTCCTCATTTGTAAGTCGCTTTGGATAAAAGCATCTTCTAAACGACTAAATGTAACGGATACTAAAATAAGACTGATCTGTAGTCTTACTCGGCTGTTTGCTGAAGAGAGCGAGCGATCACGAGAGAGGACAGTGATTAAAAACACCACACACTGTATCTAAACGGGGAAGTGGATGTGTTGACAAGCACATTTCCATAATGCTCCTAAATCCAGAAAGAGGTCTGTCATGTCAGGATCTCATAAGCAGCTGTTCCGGCTCTAATCAGTCCTCGCTCTGTCTGTCTGGACCATAAAACAGCGCAGCCACGGACGCAAACGCATTACAGGCCCATCAGGAGCGGCCTCGCCAAACGGCCGTAAAAGTGGGCCGGAGCGAGGCTCTACTGATTAGATATGAGTTTGTTGTGGATGGCGACTGCACAGCTCAGCATGAGCAGATCACTTTAATTGGATTGTGGGATTTCATTTGGTTTTGCCGGAGCGCCGTCATCAAGCTCCAGGGCTGGATCTCTGTGTGCGCGAGTGACTGCGATTGTGGTTATGATTAAACTAAACTAATAAACCCCCACAAGGCAGTAAAACAAGAATTGTGAACATAATCAGAAAATGCTTAACATGTTAAAAGCTGGGGAAGCTTTGACGAAGTGTGCCCGTCCTCTCAGCGGCTCCAGGCATGTGTGTGTGTGTGTGTGTGCGCTTTAACTGCCTCCTAATGCTTAACCAGATTACAGAGGCCAGTAAGTGGATTGTTCCAGCTTTCCTTCACTCACATGGGGTGTTTCCATTGTGATTAGCGGTGGCCAGAGCAGTCCTCACACACACACACACACACACACACACACACACACACACACACACAGAGCCGGGGCAACTAATGTCCATCCCCATAACAAACACACTAAACAGCATTTCAAGATTTTGTAAATGCAACAACCCAAACTCTGATGCAATGAGCACTATTAATAAAGTCAGTCATTATGTTGCCATCTAAGAGGAAACATTTAGTATCACATTTTTATAAAAAAAAAAAAAAAAAAAAAAAAAAAAAAGGTTGTTGGAACTTTTCATCTTACAGTTTTGACTTTTTCTTATGTCTATTCAGACTTTTTGTGCAAGCTTATATCTCGCAATTCTTACTTTTTTCCTTAGAATTCTATTATTTTTCTATATATTTATAATTTTAATTCTTGCAAATCTGTTTTTTTATACCACAAAACAAAAACTAAAAAGGTCATTGTATCTTTTTATTTTATAATAGTCTTTTTTCTTGAAATCTTACTGCTTTTCTTCTCAAAAATGCAAGTTTATTTTTACTTATTTATTTATTTTGCAATTGCAAGTTAACATCTCACAACACAGAAAATGTTGGCAAAAACATTTGTCGACAATTATTTGTGCAGTAATGCATTTTAACCAGTGTGGTGCTGTAGTGTGAGAAAGACTTACAAAACTACAAACAAATAATGATGTTGTGTGTAAAGACGCCAATATAATCACAAAAAAGTTATTTCTCATTCTTCGTTTAAAAAGATGTATTTTATTAGTTTATTAAGTAAATTATAGAAAATGTTTTAAAAAAACATGCTAATACACACTACTATAAAAAAATAAAAAGAAACAAAACTTTTTTAAATTTATATAAAATGTACATAAAAGATAATCAGCAGTTTTATCCAAAGCAACTAACAAATGAAGACAATAAAATCATTCAAAGTCAACAAAAGAGCAACTGCTATGACAAGTCTCAGTTAATGCAGTACATCTTGCAAGGGTTTTTAAATGAAATAGCTAATAAACAAAAAAAGAAAACAGATAGAATAGAACAAGCTAGTCCTGGAGGCCTTTTTTGTTTGTCAGTTGTATAATAAATAAAAAGAAAAGCAACAGATAGAACAGAAAAAGAAAAGAAGCTACTGTTAGTTTATTTATTTATTTTTAAATCATATAATGCATGTAAAGATAATGCATCACACAAAGACTTTGGGGATTTTATTTATTTATTTATTTTTAATTAAACTATTATTTTTTTTCCTATTCTGTAGCATCTTTGCAGTATTTTCCTGTAAATTAATTACACACACTTTTTAAAGGATTACTGTCTAAAGTTTTTACTTGTATTTTTACAATAATAATGCCAAAAAATACATATAGACATCCCCAAAAGCGGTTGTGTCCATTTTTAGCTCACATCTGGCAACAAAATATCCTCACATAAATCAAAATATGATTAAGTAGGTACACACACACACACACACATAGTGCCTTAATAAGAAACAAGATCGCTTTACAATGTCTCGTCTTTTTCAATAAATTTTGCATGGAAACACATTGTGCTGGGTGTGGAGAAGCCTGCTGTCATCCTCGAGGTCTGATCAATCTTTCATGAAAACAACACCACACGTGGGTCTGTAAGCGTCCCGCCACGCTGCTTCCCCTTTGATCCCCCCCCCCACACACACACACACACACACACGATCTGCAGCGAAGATTCAAATCACTCATGAAGCTCTTCAAATGTGTTTGTGTCAGAGTTCATACAGCAGGTTAACAAACCACAACAAAACCCAGGAACAGAAAACAGAAGGAGGAGAAAAGCCGACCGGAAGCAGCAGGGTAGAGCTTTTTATGTGTGTCCCTAAGCGTCTACTACACCATAAGAGTGATGGATGGATGTGTGATTCACACACACACTCGCAGCATTAGCATAATCATATTATCATAATCCTCATTAGTCATGTTGTTTTCACACATTCAGAAGTTTAAACTACTGTCATTATATTGATTATTGGCTGTTTATGATAATCTGCATCATTTTACATCCAGCATATGGATTCTTCACCCACTTACTGCAAATGATTCATTCACTGTTTACATTGAAGCTGTTTTATTTGAGTAACTAAGAAAAGCGATATCAAATTGAGCAGTAAGTATAGTGTGGTATTACCACACACAAAAACTTATTTTTATGTAAATTCTACTGATCAACATTATTAATCATGATTACAATATCAATGGAAATTATCAACAGTTATGATATTTGTCATAATTAAGTAGCACTGCGTAGTATCAAAAAAACTAGAAGAACTGCTTAGAAACACCCTAGCAACCACCCAGAACACAACAGAAATCACCTAGCAACAACAACTTCTCAGAACTCCCTGGCAACCTTGCAACTAACTAACTGATCACCCAGCAACCGCTTTGTCAAGCCAAACTATTATTAGTGTGTCTCTGAACTGTAACTAAGGTGATGGAATCCTATTGCATTCATAATGATTTTTATGTCTGTCAATCTTTGAGTTAAGAAAAAAAACATGGTCCTCAAATTAGTTTACACTCAGAACAAAAGAATAGTAGAAATGTAAAGCTATTCAGTTCTGTCCTGCAGAGTTCATCACAATCCAATCCATCATGGAGAAGTTCATTAGGATCTTCAGAATTACAGGGAAATTATTATGAGTTTTCCAAATTTAACTCCAAAAACGACTCATGCAGCATTAATTAAGATTTCAGAACGAGATGTTCATCTACATATAAAACCAGTGCAGTGAACTAACAGAGTGGTGGAGGTACTGAAGGGGTTAATATTGTTAGTGCGTTTTGCTTTTAACTAACAGAAAGATACAGATTAAGATGTCTGGTAATATCCACAGATGCTGCTGTGTTACTGAATATGGAAAGAGCTTCACAATGATCATCTGCATAACGCTGCTGCTGCTTAGAATAGTCAAATGAACAGTTTTTGTTTGTTTGTTTGATTTTTGTTTTTGTAACAATGTATAAGTTTTTACTGTCACAGCTATTGCATGCATCAATCACAGACAGAGATGATTTCACAAACTTGAAATGCATAAGAGATGTTTTATATGATTATAGCTTAGGCTGTAGAACATTGTAATCTAGTGTAAACACCTTATCACTGCCCAGAAACCTGTTTAAAATATTCCAACCAGAATACTCAAGTCTTCACTACTTCTTTATTTAATGCTTAATTCATTGAGAGTTCACTCTAACGTCATACTCCAGGATTCCCTCTCACATATAGACAAATGCACACTCTTTAAACTATATGTTTTGGTCTTCGATGAGCCCAAATGAGTGCCTGTTTAACATGCATATGCTTGCATACAGAACACAGACCGCTTCTACACCGTCCTATTACTTCTGTTCCCTCCAGATATCATAAAAGAAATCACAATAAACCAACTTTGACACGAGTCGGTGGTGAAGGTGTACAGGGCAGTATGTGAGTAGCTGGAGATTGAAGCTCAGATTAAGGCAGCGGTCCCGAGGGTCTAAAGTGTTTAAGATTACGGCCCCTGTGTTTGCTCATTTGTGTTTGTCCCTCCATTATGTTAATGTCATGCCAGCCACATCCCCTAATTACAGCCACAATTACATCTATTGACTCCCTCAGGACACGTAAGCTGCAGAGAAACACACACACACAGACTAACAGAGAGCAGTCAGTGTCTGCGGATCAAACTGTGTGTTTACTGTTCAACAAAGAACTAGTGATGAATGAGTGTAGATTTAGAAACACTTTTTTCAATTCATTTAAACTGTGTCTCGTCCAGTCCAGTTTCCAGATCACCTGAGAATCAACAAGCAAGTATCTCTAAAACTCTATTAAAAACCGCTTTAGCACATTTGGTGTTCCCAGTCAAACATGACCAGTCTTTAAAACAAATGCTTGTGAATCTCTTCTTACGCTGGATTATTACCAGTCAGCTTGTTTACTTTCAATTAGCACAGGGTTTGTTATTTGTGTGCTGGCTGATCATGGGATTTATTAATCTGATTTTATGCACCTCAGTTTTTGAGTGAAAAGGCATTGTTTGTGAATAAATTTGTCATTATTAAAAAAAAATATGAAATGAAATGTGCACTGTTTATTACACTAGTATGCTTTGTTTAACCAGGAAGTTTGTTTTGAAAAGCTTTTATTTTGCACAAAATTGAACTAAGTCACACGTATTGTGTTTACAGTAAAAATGACTGCCTTATAAAAAAAGAGCTTATAAATCTCATTACGCTATATTATGACCAAATATTTGATTCCATATTTTTGTCAACTTGTTTTACTCCAGCTAGCACAGGTTTAGATTTTTTTTAGGCTTTACTGATCTGAGCCTCAATCCTATAATGATGAAGTTCATCTCTGGGGAAAAAGAAATCCTGCAATACTCAATATAGTTTGTTTGTGTACATCCGCGCGCGTGTGTGTGTGTGTGTAAGCATGACAGTACATGTGTCCTGAACAGTAAAAGTTCCACTTATTTCCAAACTCCTCTATTAACTCTCAGTGGAAGGTCATTTTTGCCCAATATAAGCTCAGATCAGTGAGACCTGCGATCAGTTTGAAAAATAAATACTAAGCCTTTCCTAATTGAAAGAAAACAAGCTGACAAAAAAGTATCTAATATCTGCTGACAATAATATAGCACAATGGGAAATTCATAAGTGATTTTTTGTAGGCCAGTCATTCTGACCACGGACACCAGAAGTGTTATAAAGTTGGGGTAAAAAAAAATCCCCCAAAAAGTACCAAAAAACTAAAAATATTATACCTTGATTGAGCAAAGTCAGTAAGTTTTAGCAATAACATTAACTTGCATTTTCAGGTGGAAAAAATCCTCTCCAGATTGGCTGTAACACAACATGAGAGCTAAGGTCAGTCATACAGGTTAGGATTTCAAGGGAGCGAGTAAATGATGAGGACTTTGATTTTTGGGAAAGCTGTCCCTGTTTTCCAAATATTTTCCAAAAAGTTTAATGTTGTTTTTTCTCCTTGTTAAGCATAAAATAATATATGGTTGCCTTATTTAATACTGAAACACAGGTAAAATGAATAGTGGGCAACATAACCAAAATCTTAAAACATGAAATGAGTAAATATTACACAATAACTAACTATTATTAATTCGTACTAACTATTAATAAGCAGGAAATTGAAGTTTACTGAGACACAATGCTATGTTAATAGTGAGAATGGCTCCCCAAACTAAAATGTGACCTAAATTACACACATTTGGAAAAGAAAACACATTTCTAGGCACATTTCAGTAGATTTAATATGATTTACGCTAACACAGAGAATGTGATTCATTGCTTTAAACAACAGACAGCCCTAAAATGAAGTAATAATAATAATGCGTTCTCATGTGTTAACTGTCTGTGTGTAGATGCAATTAACGCTGTAATTAAGTAGAAGACGGAAATAGTTGTGCAAGCAGTCCATTTCTCTCTAGAGGTTGTTTATGGACATGTGACTATGCTCTCATTAGCGGCTCACTTCACAGCAGCTTCACAGGCCCCCACGAATTATTACACCTAATGATGAATGCTACGAGTAATAATTACTGCCGTCACTTAGTCAGATGTATACCTTTATTTGGAAACAATTCCAAAGACGTCTAAACATCAGAATGTCAGAAATCCGTGAAGATCAACAACATCTTGAACAGATTGCACATAATTACCGTATTGTACGCTAGTTTAGCCAATGAGCTCGGTCACTGGAAGTGGAGAAGAACGGAGAAGGCTTTGTCTCGCAGGAGTCGAGGAAGGGTTTGAGAGCTGGATGGAAATACACTTAGCTCTTGCTCACGCATATTACACCGGGGCATAAATCACGACGGGGAGAGAGGAGCAAATGCATTAGACGCCCAGCGGGACGGTGTAGACACTGAGTTTGAAGGGCAGATATCAGCCTGGATGGATGAGGCCCACCACACGATTGAGCTAAACTCTCAGTTGAATCCAAACTATAAGATTTCCTACACAGACATGAGACGGGTGTATTGATGGCTCGGTGCAGTCTGGGAGTGTGTGTGTGTGTGTGTGCTAGAGAAAACAGGAGAACTAGAAATTGAAATGTTACCTTTGTTTTTCTTTGTCTTTGGCTTTGTCCATGTCTTTGTCTTTAGTTCTGTCCCGTGTCCGGTCTCGGTCTCGTGTTCGGCGCTGGCCACGATCTCGATCTCTGCTGCGACTGCGTTTTCTGCTGGACCGAGCACTGCTGCCACTGCGAGACCTTCGGTGACGCGAGCGAGACCTCCAAGAAACACACAACACACAAACATTACACTCAAGCTGATTAAACATCTAAAGTAGCTTGAAAAAGCTAAAGCAGTCCAAAATTGAACATCCAAAAGAACGATTATTACTAGTGCTGTCAAATGATTAATCGTGATTTATCGCATCCAAAATAAAAGTTTTTGTATACATAATTTATGTGTGTACTGTGTATATTTATTATGTATATACAAATGCACACACATATATATTTTGAAAATATTTACATGTATATACATTTATGTTATATATAAATATGATTAATACATAAAAATAAATTTTTCCTTTAATATATACATGCATGTGTTGCACTGTAATCATATATACATGATTACACACAGTACATATTATTTTATGTTACAAATCACGTGTCACATAATGTAAATAAAAACTTTTAATTTGGATGCAACTAATCACGACCAATGGTCTGACAGCACTAACACATGTAAATATTTTCAAAATATATACTGTATGTGTGTGTATTTATATATAAATAAGAAATATACACAGTTCACATACATATAATATGTAAACTGATGCGATTAATCGTTTGACAGCGCTAATTATTATTCAAACTCCAAATGGTGCCATTCACAATCAATATCCACACTAGGGCATTAACCTGAAATCACACAGACGTCTTTCATTGTGTCTTTCAATGTCTTGCACATTCACTATTATAGACCTGTTATAGAAGTAACAATCTACATAAGAAAATCTGTTTAGTATGGGGACCGATTCTCACTTTTAACTAACCATTAACTATGATTAGTCTCAATAAGCTCCTAATGAGTTGGGGTTTAAGGATTAAGGGATCTCTTTTTATGCACACTGGTAGACAGTATATACTGGTAACAGGGTTGCCAGGGTTTTCACAGCAAAACCTGCTTAATTGCTACTCAAAACTAGCCCAAACGATTTTCAGGGGGGATTCCCTGTAAAATTTCATTCTGGTGGGGTAAAATACACATTTTATCAGGTTCCCCTGATAAAAGTTGCATTCCAGGTGTTAAATATCACAATACTGGGGTCACTTCAACCCACAGAAAGAGTGTTAAAATAGCCCAATTCCATGGGAAAACCGCAGACTTGGCAACACTGACTGGTAACCAAACAATAATGGTGCCCTCTGACAAAGAAATAGAAATCTTCTTTCACACTAGTCATAAAGGTTAGAAGGGAAGCAAATGACAGGATTTTCACTGTTAGGTGAGCTAAAAATGTCTTTAGTCTTTAAAGTGTTGGTGTCACAAACAACTGGACCATCTATTGGATCATGCTGCGAACCATACCAAAAATCACATCATAACTAATAACAAAAGTAAAACCGGTAGGTGCAGGTGTAGAGTGGTTACTGCAATTTTAAGTGTCAGGTCATGACTTATCACTGTTTTCATCATCAATCGTTGGTGTCACTTATGAGCGCTCGTGCCAAAGCCTATTGGCTGTATGAAGTGGCCATTAGGGAGGAGCTCTCTATGACTGGACACATGCTGTATTGATCCTTCAGACAGTCAGAGAATACAGCCAGATTTAAAGGATTTTACTTATCAAAACAACAGACTCCAGAGCCATACATCCACACCCTGACACAAATGCACTTCTGTACTGATAAAAAATAAATTACTTTTACTGTATAATCTTTTGTAGGAAATAGACTGTCGCTTTACACTATTTCATTTGTCCATTACAAAAACCAAAGACTTTGGTTCTACACAAGCCATGCCAAATCAGGAGCCACATCAAAATACATCACAAACCTGTATTCTATTCAGCCGATCCCCCCCATCCACCCCCTGTTACTAAAAACAAAAAACACAAACAAAAAGTGGGCTCCCCAAAGTCCATGGTATAGTTCAAACACTGTAAAGAATAGTCAAGCTATAAATAGGAAAAACATCTAAACTCTGGTCATTTTTGAGCGAGATGCTAACGGTCTAATCAGATTCAATGATCTATGCTAAGCTACAGCTAAAAGTGCTACCGCCAGACCCAGAGATCGGCTGAATGCATTAAACTATACGTAAAACTCAACTGTTTAACTCTAGAGGAGGTGGAAAATTAGCTTATTTTAAATAAATAAAGATATTTTACTCACAAGTGATGTTATGTGTTTGTCTCGTCTCATTTTGTAAATGATGGCACAAGGACAGCTGTAGCTTTTAATTGTTTAAACAAATTTCTCAGTAATTAATGTTAATTAAACTCTTTGCTTAGAAAAAAATTGCTTTAAAACATATAATAATTCATATGTTTAAAGCACAGGACTCAGGAATCTTTATAGTTTCACTGCACAGACTGAAAGCCTGAGTCTGCATTTGTTTATTCCAGTACGATATCTTGGCCCATGCATTGTAAATTCATTTCAGGGAAGGTTTCGTAAGTGTTGTGCTAAAATGTCATCATAATGCGGCACTAATGTGTATTGCTCAGGGATAATGAAAGTGAAAACCAGCATTGTTCTCTCTCACCCTCGTGCTGTTTCAAACCTGTCTTTCCTTTGTGGAAAACAGAAGATAATTTGAAGAACGCCAAAGGAGTTTTGTTGATCAATTGTTTTGAGATTATTTATCTAAGCCATACAGGTTTGTGAAGCCTGAGTAAATGATTTTCATTTTTGGGTTAACTATTGCTTTAACAATTGGGAAAGCTGAAGGAAGGATGTGGGTAACCTTGTTTCGTCAGCGTCAACAATATCCCTGACATTAGACGGGGTCCAGAAGCAGATGACTATTCGCAAAACCCGAGTCTGGAAAAGCACTAAATCTGCTGCACTTCTATTTTTTACGGCGTTTTATCTGATCGTTTAGCAGGCAGAGCAAAAGCAGTTATAGTTACACGAGAGAACACAAGAGCGGTCTTATTTTAGCAAATGTACTTGTGGCCAGGCGCATGTAATAAACACCAGCGCCGTCGCTCCGCCGTTTCTTCATCTCTTTCTCTCTTTCCGCAGCCCAGCTCACTTCTGGGCCTGTTGCAAATTAAATTTATTGTAGTTAATAGACTGTGGTGCGGCTGCTAAATGTCAATTTCATTACCAAGGCCTTACCCTTAGAGAATTATGACCTCATTTAAGGCGAGGGGGTAAATGTGTTAATGCGGGATGGCCAGATAAACATCCCCTGCCACAGCAGCATCATGCCAAGAGTGGGCTATTTTACATGACTTTCAGCTATTATCGCTGGAGGAAAAGCCTTCCCCTATGGCCTAGAAATATTTAAAATCCTTTTGAAAGGTGCTTTTTTTTTTAGTTTTTTTTTTCTCCAATCCATTAAATCTAGCAGCGACGATTGGCTCGGGCAATTTTCCCTGCAAATTATCAATAAAGTAATTACCAGTGTGTGGGAGCGCGCTGGGCGCTTATCGCCGATGCCCCCTGCCCAGCCGCGGATCTGATCCCTCCCCGCGCCGCGTTTGGGTAATTATGTGAGCAGGATGGTGTCCTGCTGTTATCTGACCATATTTCATTCCTGCTAAACAAGGTTTCTTGCTTCATATGAAATTGGATATTAATGGTGGCGAATGATAGCACTAGTGCAACTAACAGACGTAAGATACACCGCTGGAATCCTAACCTGGACAAATGATTATTTATTCCTGCCGCGGCCCTTCCTCTCTTCTTCTGCTCTCGCCTCGTTTCATTCCCACACACACACACAGAGAGACCATGCTGTAATGCAGTCAGACAGTAAACACTCATTTATTATACAGATGTTTGACAAAAAAGCTTCAGTTGTCACTTCCAAATCACTGCCGTTGTTTTTGCATTCTGTGATGCGAGATAATAACATATTCCTGAATTCAAAATGAAAACATGGCAGTGAAAGACACTGGGCGTGAGGATTAAAACATAATGAGCTTTAACGTAATGCATAGCACTACCCTTTATACACAACTGATAGGTGAATATTAAAACAGAATTAAATCCTAAATAAACTTTAAAAATGAATAAAAACTAAATAATTCAATTAAAGCTATGACTAAGGTGTTTAATTGTCTGAATAAGCTATAAGCTCACTGTAAAAAAGATATTGTTAGATCATCTTAAAATAAATAACCTGGTATTCTTAAAATTTTGAGTTCACTGGAATTAAAAATTTGAGTTAATATAAAAAAAGAGAAATTAAAGCAGTATGTTATCTGAACAACATTTATTTCAGTTGATCTAACACAGCCGATCAAGTTGATTTCAGAAGAAAAAAAAAGTTGTGATAAACATTATTTATCCTTTAAAACAATATCACAACATATCACTACTGAACAAAGTTGTCAAATTTAATTGGGCAAAATACAGTTTAAGACATTATGTCGTCCTTATGACCTTTCAGAGCAGCAGCGCTATTATTTATTTATTTTTAATTTACTTACTTAATTTTGGTAACATAAACATTACTAGCATACTGGTCATTTATTATCACTTATAAAATACATATTAATGTCTGCATGATCCCTTCAACCACTCCAAATGCTGTACCTTTCTGACTAGCTGTTTATTGGAGGAAAACTTAATTAACAGTGCATATGTGTCCCCTATTTTAAAACGTAAGCTTACGTGTTTTTTCCCCACATACAAGCCACATTTTTAAAGATCCATTTAGTTCTATAGGACAGTTCACAAGACTGTCTGGTAACACTTTAGAATAGGAAACACTTATTCACTATTAACTACAACTTTTCCCTCAATAAATACCTAATTTACTGTTTATTTAAGTTAGTAAGTCAGTTGTTAAGTTTAGGTATTGGGTAGGATCAGGGATGTAGAATAAAGTAATGTAAAATAAGACATTAATGTGTGGTTAATTACTACTAAAACAGGTTAATATGCATGCCAATAAGCAACTAGTTAAGAGACCCTAAAATAAAGTAAAATGTCTGAATCAATAAAATAAATAAAAACACCATAACTGAACATGTTACTGAACATGTCTGAGCTAAACACCTTTTTTTTACAGCAACTAACTCAAATTTCATTAAATAATGGCGAAATGAGCAGTTCTGGGTGAAATATTTAGCAAAACAATGTCTACAATTCTTGAATGTCCTCAGCTGAAAGTTTCATCAGGTATTGTTTGCTGCTGCATTATTGTTCAAACCTCATCTATATCAAACTGACAACACTCACAGTTGTTGCTTTTAAGAATTAGAAGAAAAAAAAAAATGGAGGACGTCAGGTGTTTGTACACCAGGACTTCGAAAAACTATAAAGATAAAACTCTGTCCTCTGCAGGTGAAGCAGAGAACCATTAACGTGAGTGATAATATTCAGCCCATAAACTTGGCTAAACTTTTGGCATTGAAGAATAATTTATAAACAAGCAAATACTGACACTTTAGAAAGTGACGCTACTTTAAGTCCCAAATCTGATTCGTCCAAGCAGTGAGCCGTCTTTAGTGATTACAGGTTAAATGCACTGCTTATACGTAAAAACAGAGTTACATTTGAGAAAATAATAGACCGCTACAAGTGACAGAAAAGCCACATTAGCAACTTCTAGTCTACTAATGAAGGAAAAACTCTGAAGGAAAGAAGCAACAAACAGCTTCTGCTTAATTAGCGTGACACAACTTCTGACTATTTTTATTCCGGAGCACTGAAGTTCACCTTGAATGAGCGATGTGGGTTTCCTACAGCTCCAAACAGCTGTTCCTTCTAGTTCCCAGGCGTTTCCACGTAATGAAAAATGTTAACAATTCAGGATGTTCTGAGTGCTCTTTAAATGCAGCGCCACACAAGTGTAATTTATGAGATTCCTCTAATTACCAGAGCTGATGAGAACATTTCCCAAGCTGTTTCTTTCTGCGCATGTTCACTGCTCCTTTTACACACACCACAATTTATCACACAAAGTTAAAAGGGCTGGGGGGGTACAAATTAATAGCGCCGTAATTAAATGTTTTAATACAATAACAACCCAACAGATTCTGGTCATTTGTATTTTGTCGAAGAATGCATGGTTTAAAAATAGTCCAGATGGGTGCTGGTGTAGTTACTGTGCTTTGACTTTGTAGAGTAGTTTTTCTTTAAATGGGCATCTGTTTTAAACTAGATAGCACCAATTTGATGAGCAATATGAGACAGATCTGTAATTTACAATTCATAAACATAAGGATCGCATGAAAAAAGAAGCCCTGTGCCTCTGAGGCTAAATCTAAACTAATCAGAGGTCTTTTCAAATGCATCTTTTTCTCCAAGCTCTAGCCTTTTGTCCAAAGAGATGGTGTTTTTGTCCTGAGTAAACTAGACTATATATTTCAAGGTTCAGTTCTCATTATTACTTACTACTTTTGTCTCAATAAATTCCTAATTTGTTGCTTATTAATAGTTTGTAAGGCAGTGGTTAAGTTTAGGTGAGTGGTGGATTAAGGATCTAAAATATGACCGTGCACAACATGCGCTTTATGAGTACTCATAAACAGCCAATATGCTAGTATTATACATGCTAGTCAATAGTGTGAAATGGTCCTTAAAAAAGTGTTACCAAATCTGTTTTCACAGTCCGCAAAAAAGTATTTTCAAATTTATGCTTCTGAGAGAGCATCTATGAAAACAGATTTGGTAACACTTTATTTTTAGGACCAACACTCACTATTAATAAGAATGCATATCACTCACATTTTGGTTGTTTATTCGCACTTATAAAGCACATATTAGTGTCTTATTTTGTGTGACCATATTTTACATATCTTAATTCATTAGGTTTAAGGGTTGGTTAAAGTGCAAGGGACGGGTCAACAGTATAATTACAAATGTAAGTACAGACATTAATTGCAGAAGTAATTACAGAAAGGTATTTCTATAAATATACGTGCAATGTAAAAACATGTATGTACACAATAAGTGCATTGTTCCAAATGATTCATTTAAATGTAAGTACACAGTAGTTAAGGCCACTTAATATAAAGTGGGACCATTTATTTATGGAATGATGATGTTTATCTGTGATGTACCAATAAATATATGTTTTTATAAGTATGTCCCTGCTACAGTATGTGCTATTTTGTTTTTGGTTTGGCAAAATACGAGGGTAAATGCATTTTAGACCAAACACGTAATGGTGACTGAGTGCATCCTGCATACACCAGGCATGTTTTAATGATGAAATAATCACAGAACAAATGTTTTACAATTGTGAGTTTATATCTTACAATTCTGACATCTTTTCATAATTGATAGTTTAGGCCTGTATCTTGCGATTTTGACTTTTTTGTGAGTTTATATCACAATGCAGACGTAGCCTGAGACGAGAGGATATCAGCTCACACTCGGGCCACCCACACTTACAAGTCTGTGTCATTTAGTCGAGTTCAAAGGTCTCACAGAACGCTCTGATCTACACTCAGTCATTTGTTTCAGAAGTTCAGGGATAGAAATAAATGTGTAAGAAGAAGTGAGGCAGCATATGTGACCGCCATCACTCCACGAGGACGCTGACACCCTAAACGCTCCGATCTAACTAGCACTGAGACTGTATTACAGCTATATTAGTGGCACAGAGGGCACTGCAAGCAGAGGTCAAAGAGAGGTAAAAGGTCAGAGGGTCAATAGGTGCTAACTCACCACTGTCAACACACACAATCATATGAGCGACTGCTCCTGTCCAAGACCCGCTTCTGAAAGATGTAGTACATTTCAGATTCGTACTAAAAGAACCTGCTTTTTCTCCCCGTTTTGATAAATATTCAGAAAAGTAAATTATAAATCATTAACAATGACTGTTTTCTTTTCCTTCATATAAAGGCTCTTTCAAACAGAGGTTGAGGGCAAAAGAAGAGTGAAGAGTTTTTAAATAATGTCGCAGGCATGTGTTTTTAATTAGTAGGTGTTCTCATGATGGTTTTTCTGTTCTTTTTATGATAAGGTATTTATGAAGTGACGGTAGATCTGAAGGTCGGCCCTTGAAGACTTTTATTGTTTAAATGTGGAGGGTTACGTTTCAATTTAAGCACTCACACTAGAAAAAGCATAAATATTGAGACTAAGTGGACCAGCCGTAAAACTACAGCACAGAGACAGCGCTGTGACAGAGAGCAGACGCTCATTCCACTACTGAAGGAAAAACCACACTTAATTAAACACTAAACGAGCATCTGAAATAGCAGCCCACCAATACCTGCGCAGAACATGGCTTCGGAGCAAAAGGGAAATGTTATATTTGATAATACTGTCAGAAAAGAGATGTTTGATCATATCCAAACCATAGGATCATTACTTCAAAACCTTGTGAATGTCCTCTGCTGAGGTCTAATGCATCTGTTGTGTCTAATCACAGCTCAGGCCACCTAATAAGGCCGTGAAAGAGAGATGCTCACATTTCAGATTTTACTAACAGTCAAAACAGGACAGCCTGTGCGTGTTACCTCGCTCATAGTCCAATAATTCAGACAAATTATGCTCCATTTCTCTTACAAACGAGAACAAAAATACTAGAACAACAATAAAAACAATTATGGCCCAGCAATGTTTCGAGATAAAGATAAATAGAGAACAAAATATGGGAAATTCACATTTCTTTTAAATGTAAGACATTTTGGAAGCCCATTTCCACCACTAAATAAAAAACAGAAATGAGAAAGGTAATTGTGGCTTTTTATTTCAAAATTCTGACTTTCTTGTAATTCTTCAGAAATAAACTTTATAACTCACATTTTTGACTAATTCTATTAAATTAAGTCAGAATAGCACATTTCAGAATCTAAATTGCAAGATTTAAACCTGCAATTTTAAGAAAAAATGTTTTTCTCAAAATTGGTTGTTATAGTACACAACTGCAAGTTTATCAAAAGTAGAAGATAAGTCATAATTGAAATGAAGAGTCAAAATGTTAAGATTTAAACTGTAAACTGAGAAAAAATAAAGTCAGAATTGATTGATTTAAACATTGTTTGATTTAAATAGTCATATTCCCTCAGAATTGGAATTTATATCGCAATTGTGAGTTTATATATAACATCTTTTATATATAAAAGAAGTCAGAACTGCAAGACATAAACTCGCCATTGCAAAAAAGAAAAAAAGTGAGATGTAAACTTGCAACTGCAAGAATTTTTTTTTTAAACCTAAGATAAAAAGATACAAATCCTTTTTTTTTTTTACTTTTTTCTTTTTGTACTCGGGTAACAGCCTTCTATACAATATACCAAACACTAATAGACTAAGAAATCATAAAATAACTACATAGCACCCCCCACGTAAACGTCTGCAATAAACTAAATTCACAAGAAAATTAATTCACAAGAACTTTTTGCCCACATACATACCAGCCTTTACTGATTAATTAGCATGGTAGCACTGCACACCTTGTATTGTTATTCTTCTCACAGATAAAGAATAAAAACCCTTGTCACTGGTTTATGTTCTGCTGCACAGTACTAAAAGTGACAGCAAAGTGATTTTTTTTTTCCCTAAAATGCTTAGAAAAGGTTGACTTATGAGGTTTGTAGCCCTATTTTGGCGCAGGACTTCTCCGTTACACGTTTCAGAAAAACGACTTGCAAGTATCAGGAAAGTGTTTCATTATTTTCCAAGGGGTGTCAAATTTTCTGTCAAGAAGCACATAATTCAGTTTTATTTGTGTTCCCTCTGTCTTCCCTGTGCTTGAATACGGAGCCTGTAACTGGATCCATATCCAGACTTTTGTCCGAGGTGCAGGATCACCGTGAAGTTGATTATAGCACAATTTGCTAAAGTGCTTTTGAGGAGAGAGGGTGATGGCAGAGGCACAGCTGTAAGGTGGCTTTGAAGCAAGACATGAGTACTTCTACAGGTCAGTGAATCTGCTGAACTCCTCAGCACCCTCCTCCAACTGAACCCAGCTTAAACACAGCACAGAGCCACATGGGAACTCACAGCTTCATCAATGGACTATATTAAATGTCTTTGATGCTCACTCTGTTCCTTTAACCAACTACTAGTGTGTAACCTGAAGAGGTGTCCTGGAAAAAGTATTCACCAAGCCTTCTTAACGTGTTAACTAATACAATCATGTACTGACAAGTCAAGTCAATATAATTTATATTAGCATTTTAAACAATGTACTCTGTTTATACAGTAAAGCACTAATGTCTGCAATTCCGGAAACATTTAGTAGTTGATAACTACTGTAAGTTGTATATTTAGGGGCCATACTGTTTTCAACTAAAAACTTTCAGTGCATTGTGGCCATTGATTTACATGACAGCAGCATTTTGGAGACCTGAAAACACAAACTTCTAAACAGGTTTTTAAGTTCAAGTTTTTGAAAACAATAGTGTTATAATTAGAGGTTGACCGATGTATCGGTTTTGCCGATTAATCAGCACCGATAGTTGACTGCTGAAACTATCGGTTATCTGCAAAATCCCTGTCAGTAGTGTTCAGGTTTGCGCCTGTTGCTGAAGCGGCTGAGAAGGGCTGGAAATCACTGACATATCCCTGCACAGAGAGAGAAACTTGCTCATTTAAAACGCCATTTAAATGCAGCCGACAGAAACTCCTTTGTCTTTCTGTGGCTCTAATAAAGTAAGTTTCATATAGAGAGCTGTCATATAGATATGTGAGTTAGTCTTAGACGCCTTGCTGCACTTTTGCATAATTTACAATTATTACTATTTTTTAATAGTAAAGAACTATTTTAGTTTTCGCTCAGTACCCATTTTAAAAACTATCAGTATTAAATGAATCAGTATAGCAATCAGTATCAGTACTTACCTAGCTATCAGTATTAATAAAATCCACTATTGATCAACCTCTAGTTATGTTTGTGTAAATTATAAAAACAGTGACGTCATGGGCATATGTATCTATAGGCCTGTAGTATTTATTTACAAAGGGACATCAACTACTGGCCTGCCATGCATAATACAACAATTTCAGTCGTTTTCACTGATCCATGTTAACGGGGATTATTTTGATGAAGTTGTTTGTGTGTGAAAACTTTATTCTGTTTTAGAATATTGTAGTTGTGTACATGTTCCTCTAGAATCAAAGTGGATCAATAGCTTTGAAGTAGTTTGGAGTCACTAAACTACATTTTTTAGGAGTTTAATAAGTTTCTGCATTGCGCATTATAGACAACACTGTTAGCATCAGTTAATCGGTTAATTTAAATTTCAATTCATCCCTAATGAAGTCCACTGCAGGTCCCTGGAGTGATGCATATTTATCTATGAATTTTGTCAATCATTAACAAACAAAGGCCTACTGACGGCACACATGAAACGATAAACATAAATGAATCCCAAAGGACAGTATACTCAGAGAAAGAAACAAATATACACTGAGCTGTAAAAGCAAAATCACTATGGTAGAACTTCTCAGCAGCTCTGCCATCAGTCTGTAAGAACAGAACGCAAACAAGATTATGCAAGATTTAACTAAAGTCATTTTTTGTATGGTGTAACATAAACAGTCAGCAGTGAAGACACTGGTTAATAAACTGAGGTTAAACTCATTAAATGTATTTATTTAATATAATTTAATGACAGGTCTGTGGTATTTTAATTAATCATTTTAATTAAACTGCCCAGAGAATCTGTTTGAGAGTGAAAAAGAGCACTTTGTTTCTTTGTACTGTATTATACAATCCAAAACCTTTGGATGTGTTTGATGGATGTGAACGTGTGGTGGTATGTGTCCACTGCAGCGCCGGCCACAATGTTAGGGCTCTTCCACTTTGAGCTGTGTGTGTACGAGTGAACATAATCTAGGGTTGTCATGGTCGGACAGAATTGAAAAAAGTGCCAGTGGACATACAGTGTTTAAAGAGTTTCATTCTAAAACTCAAATTGATGGGCATCTAACTACATATATATAACTATATTTGAAAAGACACCAACCTGCAATACCCACAGCTAAACACTGCACCAAGCCATTTTTGCATTTATGTATCATAATAGACAGGAAAAAATATATGCATGCACGTAGAGCTGCACGATTCTGGATAAAATGAGAATCACGATTTTTTTGCTTAGAATAAAGATCACGATTCTCTCACGATT